>OY776288.1:28756851-29304351 GCA_963675345.1 Trididemnum clinides | reverse complement strand
TTTACTTCATTTTCAAGGGTTACCTCAATTTAGCTTCATTACTTTTTTTCTTCTAAAGAGCACTCTGCAAACTTAACCTCAAGAAATCTTTTAGGAGAAATTTTTTGATTTGGGGAGACATTTTTGGAATCCTTTTCGAGCGACAAAAATTAAAGAAGATGAAAGAAATGAATTGTTTTGCTGGCCAGGAATGCAAAATAAATATCTGCTAATTGGGACCTAAATAGCACAACATAGAACAAACATGTTCTAATACTTTTCTTGTTGGTAAGCTTAATTACATGTTTTTTGTAGTTGAACTGTTTTTGACAGAATTCTTGTTAACAGTAACAACAAGAATCAAATGATGTAGTCAGCTAAAAATTTTGGAGGGAAAAAATTCTATGTTTGACGTTTTTGGTGATCTCGCTTCTTTTATTTTAGAGAGTTCACACAATTTTAGTACAAAGCAGTACTGTATTAAACAGGTTTTGAAGATAATTGCTGAGTTGAAGCTTTCATGTTAAACTTTTGTAACAGTAGTCATGTCAATTGTTGAATTAGAACCAGGAATGTAGAAGCAGTTATTTTTCAATCGCTTCCGCTTCCACACCTATCGCTTCCACCGCTTTTGCTAACAAAAAACAAGAAAACGACCATTGACAATTTTTTTAACTTTTGTGGGTCTGTAACCTGCCTTCTCCTACACTTTATCATTTTGAGGAGACAAAAACCTCCATATATTGCTATTACTTTACCTACTTCACTTAAGCTTATTGTTCCTAACTACTCTGTGTTTCTTTTTCTTAGATATTCAAACTCGTGTTGAATGTAGAACAGTGCTTTTCAACCGTTTTGCCATTGTGGAACCCCTGATGTACTTTCACGTTTGTTACGGAACCCCCACTAACAAAAATTTAGAAATCACAACTTGCTTGTAAGAAAATCAAATATTTTGTTACCACACTTCAAAAAATAATTAAACACTTTAAGAAATAAACAGTTTTTACAAGTTCCTTCACTACATACTGCCACTTTTATAACAGTTAACCTAATGCTTCTCAGATCTAAGCCATATGGCCACATATTAAAGCTCTCAACTATAACCTTCATCACAACAAGAAATTACATGATCTAGCACAGAATTTCCCTCTCTATCCTCAACTAACTCTGACTTTGAGTTAACTTTAACTTTAATCATCAATACAGACATTCTGTCCATCTCCAAAACACATATTGACTCTAATCTTTCTGAATAGTGAAGTGCAAAATTTCTGTCATACATACAGTATATCAAGCGAGCAAAATTGAACTGCACCAATCAACAGTGACCTCAACGTGGTTGTGCTGTCCCTGACCACGTTTGGGTTGGGTCAAAATGGTTGTTGGCCTTTCCGAGGGTCCTAGTTACCCCAGGCATTCCCCTCACATGAACATTTTTTGCCGTGCTACCCCCTGAACGATCGTAGAAGGGCAGCATGCAGCTTCTTTAAATTAGTCGACTGTCTTCTCTCTTCTCCTGCGTGTCTTCTCATTCTTTTTCTTCTCCTGATGAGTGGCAATGTTCATCCTAGCCCTGGCCCCATCTTTCCCTGTTCAGTGTGGGCTGGAAAAGTGACCTGGCAGGATAAGTCAGTGCAATGTTGCACATGCACCAAATAAGATTATTTAAAGTGCTCACTATTCTCCTGGATCTTCCCTTCCTGCTTTTTCTGGAGATCCCACATCTACCAGCACTGTGACTTCCTCCTTGGACTCCCCATTGCTCAATCTGACCCCCTCTCAGCTAATGCTGCACTCCTGCCCCACCCTCACCTTCAAACCTCTTATCCTTTTTCTGCTCACTTCATATCTTCTCCCTCTTCACCCTCATCACCACCTCATGCTACTGACTGTTTCTCCACACCTCCTGCTTCTTCTTCTCCTGACTACTACAGGGTTCTTCAATGAAATGCTGGGTGTCTCAGAGCCAGGAGCACTGAACTTATACACTTTATTTTGTTTCATTCCGTTGACCATATTTGTATCAAGAAATCTAACCTTAATTCATCTTCCTCTTTTCAGATTCCTGGATTTTCTGCTCTGCAATCTGATGACACCAACTCCCAGTCTGGTATTTTTTCTACTAATGTAACACATGCAAGCAGTGGTGTCATCATTTTTGTCAGGCAGGGCTTATTCTTCTTTGAACTTTCTACCTCCTTTCTTTCTTGGCTTGACTCCTACTCATAATTATGTAGGGTCAATATCTCTCTTAATGACTCCTCCTTACTCTCATTCCTTAATGTTTATGCTTCCTTTATTCGCTCTTCTTCAACAGATAGCAGAACCGACTCCTTTTCTGCCTCCGTCCTTCCCTTCTCCAAAAATTTATTATTGTGAGGGACTTCAATTGCCATCACCCCCTTTGGGACTCAAAAAGTACTTCTAACCCCCATGGAGAGGAAGTATTTGATTGGGTCATCTCTTCTGACCTCCTCCCCTTCAATGACTCTGACATACCTACACTTCTCCATTGCTCCTCTGGCAGTTGCTCCTCCCATGACATTTCCTTTGCCCCCTGCTCTCTCACTCTATCTTGCTCCTGGGAGGTGCTTCAGGACCTGGGTTCTGATCACTTACGAATTCTACTAACCTACCCCTCTTTCTCCAATCTTTAGCCCCAATAAAGGTCTCCCTTCCTTCAATTTTCAGAAAGCCCGTTGGGATGACTTTGCCTTTTACTTTGACTCTCACTGTCCTTCTGCAGAGGAATACTTGTCTCTTTCTCTTTCCTCTGCTGCTGTTCTCTTTACTTCTATGACACTGAATGCCTTCCTTACGATCTGGTGCTCTGGACAGACAGCTCTGTTCTTTTCCTTTTGGCATAGGCAGGTCTGGTGTACTTGCCAACTGCTCTCTTTGTGGCACTGAGGCCACTCCTTTCTTTTTGACAGGCCCAGTATGCTCAAGTTTTTCCACTGAAGCTTGCACTATTCTCCAAGCTCTTTGCTGGTCTCGAAAGCACCAACAAGTCTGCCACTTCTCTTCTTCCATCTGACTCTTGCTCCGTCCTTGCCACTCTGTCCACTCCTCCATCTTTCCTTTTACCTCAATCTCTCTGGCAGGAGCTACCTTCTTTCTCGTCCTTTACTATCAGGCTACAATGGGTCCATGGACACTTGTTTCTCCCAGGGAATGACGCGGCTGATGAACTTGCCCAGACAGGGAGTGTTACCCATGCCTCAGCAATCCCTTGTAGTCCCTCTCCTCTTATCTCTCGTATCCACTCTTCCTTTTTCTTGGAGTGGAGGCATACTCTCTCATTAAAGTTCTTTGACACACAGGTTCCCTCGATTTCCTCCAAGGAACTTGTGCTCCTACATTAAATTTGCTATGTTCTCTCAGTCTTCGCTGCAATGGTCGCAGCCTACTGTTAAGCTCTTATCTCTCTAGCATTGGCAGAATCGAGAATCCTTCCTGCAGCACTTGCAGACACTTGTCCCAGGACACCTCTCATCTCATTCTGCACTGTCCAGCTAACAGATTCTTTGCACTGCTTGCTCTTTTGCAATTTTCTGTCTCTCTACAACCTCTGGTCCAAGCTCTAGGAAGTTTCTCGGCTTCTTGCACTTCATGGTCTTCTGCCATAGTCCCATCTCTTTGAAGGGGTCGAGTAACAACAACATCAACAGCAAAATTGAAATTACAGATGCACTATTATGTAACAAAGGGAGGTAGCAAATCAGACATTATTGAAGTTGTAAACAGAATTACGTCACAATCTGCAACTTGCTATCACAAAATTCCATTACAAACTATTTATATACATGGAACACCACTACATATAAGAAATCAATATACTAAAATAAGAAATAAATACCAGTAATAAACAAAGAATCTTTGCAGTCCCCTCACAGAACCCTTAAAACTCATGAATTACAACTCGATATTTCGTGAAATCCCTGTTGAAGTGCAATGATGTAGAATGATCAAATCCTTTCTGTCATGAGTAATTTCATTTTCAACGTTTTCAACCCCCTAACCAAGGCTAGTTAAGTTTAATCAAATCATCATTTTATTAGCTACATGTCATTGTCCAAACTACCTTTTTCTTACCCATGATCAATATAAAATGTGATGCTAATTATACTTTTTCTTGTTCTCTTGCGTTACTGATATCGCATGTTTATTCAGACTTATAGTGCAACTTCACCATTTAATCCACATTGAAAATGGACAAAACTTTTTCACCAAGTTACTCTCAAGTCAAATAACCTATATGGAAGCAGAAGCAGTAGAATTTTCGTGCTTCTGCTTCCACAGAAAAGAGACCACATCCAGCTTCCACTTCCCTGTTAAGAACCCATCAAGAAATAATAGATGCACACAAATTACAGACGATGCAGTGTACCACTCAAAGAGTTTATAGTAATCTTTAATTATTTGCAATACTATTACTTTGGGAAATAACCGCGTCATTTGCATGAACATGCATATAAAGCACATAGATTGCCTTTATAACTCAATAAATCAAAATTACTGACAATTGCTGTAACAAAATCACCAAACAATAGCATCATTTCAGCACTATCAAAAATGCAATGGCAGAATAATACTTGCTGTTGATAAATAATGATTGATGCCAGGTGCAAAGTGATTGAATTTTTATTTGTTTCCCCCCCCCCTCCTGATCATATGCATAACTAAAGGACAAGGGACAACCCGATATTTTATATTGAGCAACTTTTATAGAAATGTTTGAACTGAACTTTTGAAATAAGAAATTAAAAATAGTTTTTGCTATTTTATCTCAGAATTTTGATACTGTTACATCATTCTAGGTTATGTAGCTGATAAATTAATTGCAGTCCAAACTATTTGATCCCACCCAGGATGGAAAAATATCACTAAAAAAGTATAAAAACATCAAATAGGCAAAACACTGGTGACATAATTTTGGCCAAACCTTATTTAGATTCTAAACAAAATCCTCATTTCCTGATATTTTCCTGAACTCACTAGTTACCTTTTCATAGCTACACCATTGGAGACAAAGCACTTTGAAAATTTATGGTCTTGCAAATTGCGGAATGTTTTCTATCAAACATTTTAAAGTTTTTACAAAAATTCATAATATTGCTGCAGTATAATGAAATGCAGAATTTCAGAAAAAGGGTTCCAAGTTAAAATTTCACAAAATTGTAAATCATTTAAGTCAGGTTTCAGAATTAATAGCTAAAGTTAGAAGGGTTAGGCTGCAAAATTTCTGCATTCTAGTAGGCTAGCATTTCATTTTGAATACTGCACCCACTTACTCGACATTCAAGTCAAAAAAGTCTGGAAAAAGTACAATCCATGGAGTTATGGATGGGCTCTGAGTAGTGATGGCATTCAAAAGTTAAAATTTTGGAAATTAAGACTACCAAAGACACAAGTGTATGAGCTGCGGCCCAAGTTTTTCTGGGGGTCCAAAACATACTACCCCTGAAACATTTTGCAAAATTACATTCAAAGGGTAAACTGGGGTAATTCAGGGCATGGGAAAATTTGGGACAAGTTAACATAAATCCGGTCATGATTCACATAATTCAAGATAGCACATCGACTACAACACCACCTAATACTGAACAAAGTTTTTGCAACTCAAACTCGATTAGTCCGGCTTGATAAATCATGCAGTGATACTTGGCTGATGTAGATGTAGCATAACAACAACATCACAAGTGAAATGTAACAGATAAAAGTGGGAGAAAATTAGGCAATAGATTATAATTAAATTTGAATTGTATTAATTTGCAAATCAAGCCACAATGTTATCAAACCAACATCTTCAACAATCACAACATTTTTCTCAATTACCCTGAACTTCTTCCAAGTTTTTTAACGTTGTATTGAATTACCCCATTTATGGGGTAGCAGATCAGCTCCATTTTTAAGAATCCATAATTTTAGATTAAAACATAACTGAAACATGTAGCAGTGTTGCCAAGTGGTAAATAAATCCAGAAATGCTAAAAAAAAGTGGCAATATCAAAGTTGCAAGAAGTGATACACAAAGTTTGAAAAGTAGTAATTTTCCAGAATTACTCCAATATACTCTATATACAATAGTGCTCACTGGAAGCATGTTTAGAACGCTTTTACTAACATTTGTAAATAAGTGTTGGTATTTTTACAATTGGTTTCACAAGCTTAAACACACAGCATTTCAAAACTGGTGAAAATCGGCTGAATACCACTACTGGCTCTGAACTATTTGTTGACATGCTTTTGAGCAAACTGCTGAAATCTGGCAGCACCGTAACATACCACCAATCACCTTATGCCAATAGTTTTGAACAACACCAAAATATGAAAATTTACAAAAATTATATCGAATTATCAGATTATGGAATTACTTACAAACACTGATATCAAATATGAAATCACAAAAATAGAGAAATTTATTCTAAAAATAGAAATCCTTGACTTATGGAAGTATGAAAGATTGCTTACAAAAGAGGTACAGAAATACGGATATTCACAAAAGTACATAGAAACTAGAAGCATTGGCTATTTGAACCACTAAATTGGATAAAATTAAAAAATTGAGTAAACTTTAAGCATTTCTTTAATTTTAATTTTTCTGGGATTTCTACAATAAGATTGAAGTTTTTTTCTATATCTCTGTGAAAATTTCATTTCCATTAGCTACTTTAGAGTTGTCCATAGTTTTTTCTTGCTTCCTGGTATTCACCAAAGTTGAAAATTAATTTATTTTTTGCCTCTTCTAGTGCTGTAGTGTTAACCGCAAGAGTTAAAAACTCACAAAACCAATTTAATTTTTCTTCCAGTAGGACAGTCACTTTAAAAACAAATGTGACCTCATAAACACGTCATCCAGACACAATTAGACTGGACTAAAAAACTTTTTCCTTGATAAGCTAGCATTTAAGCAGAAAGTTTGATCCAACCAATGCAAACCCTCAATGCTTTACCACAAAGGCACAAACCCAAATCATATTGCCCATTTGAAATTTTTTTTTTTTGAAATAATGGAAAATGGAACTACTATAGCTGGGAAGATTCCACATAAATGAAAAAAGTAGAAAGAATAACAACGAACTTTGGAAGTAAATTTAGTTTTTAGAAAAAAGACAATATTGATTAAAACGAATTGTTATTCACAAAGTAGATAAAAAGTAGGCCGATTGGGTGTTTTTTTATTTTTTTTGCCCAACGCAAAATTTTCAGCGCAAATGCTACTCAACCTGGAAATCTCGTTTTCATAGGCATAACAATGGCAAGCAGAATAATTTTCATGACAAACAAAAACAATTTAGCTTTGTGGTGAAGACGTTAGAGCCCATAAGCGGAGATTCTGAGACCTAAGAGCTTGCAGTCCCAAAATTTTGAGTGTTTTAATCAAATAGAAAGGGTTTTATCTGATTTGTAGGAGACCGCCCAAAAAGTCTAATTTATTTTGAAGTTGGAAATCCCCAAATTTTTAGAACCTCTTGCTAACCGGATAGTTGTTCACAATGGGCAAAACAATTGCTTGCGATTAACTCGCCTTCAACGAATCTTTAACGCCTCGAAATGGTCAAAGAAAGTTTCTACCGCGCATTTGTAGAATGTTTGATTTGCTGCAGCAAATAGTTCCAAACGTACCATCACCAACGTTAAATGCTGTTCAATAAATTCATTGTGATCAGTGATTGGCCATGCAGGCTAACCGGTTGCTTGCAATGTGAAATTTTGATATAGGTCTATATATCCAAGACTTGTCGTGAGTTCGTTATTGCTATTGGGTAATATTCTTCAATTGTCGTGAGTTCGTTAGTCCATTATACAGTATTATTCCTCGATAAATTCTTCATTCGACATACAGTCAATATATATGTTAACAGAACAAAAATAGTACAGAATGGTTAAATCGGGCGATACGAATATATATATATATATATGCACACGAATCACGTAATACGACAAAGCAATGGAGTTTTGATAAGGTTGATGGGAAAGCAATGCAATTTCCTATACCAAATGTCAACATTGATATTTAACACCAGCAGAGCTGGGCACCGCAAATTTAAACTCAATTCTGCCACCGCAAATTCCGCAAAACTGCAAGAGGTGTTCTGCAACCGCAAACCCGCAAGTTTGCGATAGGTTTGCGATGACTTTTCGCACTTCCGCAACCGCAAATGCACATAGCACTTCCGCAAACTTAGACCGCAATATTTACTGTTATTTTGTCTTCGTGATGACCTTTTTTATTTTTTAAGGTCAAATTTTGCCATCGACCAGACGTTGGCCTCCAAAAAAAAAAGGTCATCAACTCCCGGTCGTCAACCTCCAACCCAGAAAATAAGAGCGTCCACTTTTTCCGAGCGGTTTTACCACGGATCAGGCAACACTGCCTATTGGTTTGCGGATTTGCGGTAAATTTCAATTTTTCACCGCAAATCCGCAAATATTTGCGGTAGGAAATTAGGTTCGCAAATCCGCAAATTGAAACTTGAGTCCGCAATTTGCGGATTTGCGGACCGATTTGCGGAAGTGCCTACCTCTGAACACCAGGTATAGGAAATACTGATGATGATATAAAAAATATTAAGCCAAATACAAATTAAATTACGGTCAACACAAAGCAAAGCAAAAATTGCTACTACTAAAAAAAAAACAGTCCATTGACTAATGCATCAATGAAGTGAACAAAGATGATATATGTGTGTTTGGTGAGATGCTAGTTCCCATATCAATAGCATAATGAAGTGGCACAACGTTCCTGTAATGTTTTTATTTCGAAAAGCCTAGGAGAAACCAAAAGCAAAAAACACTTGCATCAAATTTGTTTCGCGTTCACAATTTTCCTGGGACCTCGCTCTCATTTAGTCTGGATTTTCCTCCAGCAAACCAAAATGCTAGATCTGCCTTTAAAACTGCAGCACAAACATTAGCCTCAAAATTTGAGGATCTCTCCTCTTAAGCTAAAAGCAGTTGTAGGAAATATGTTCCTTCGAGCAATAACGTGCTGACTGAATCCCAATTGCTGGGAACTATATGGCAGTCACTAGGAAGAAAGCACTACAGCAATATTTTATTCCATCAATTCGCGCAAGCTGTGGCAGACAATCAAAAATCACGTCCTTCTGCCACGACGATCAACAACGTACGAGAAACATGACAGACAACCAGAACAAGTCCGTCCGCCACGGCGATCGACGAAGAAAGAGAGCACAATATCTCCGAACACATGGTCGGTAACAAAATCTGCACGCGACACCAGGAATTAGGTCGCTGCACACGTCTATGTAAACAGGACACTGCACGCGTCACATTAACAAAAAATAACGGATAAACAACCTAATGGCGGGAAAGGCAAGCCGATCACCGAGCTACCAAGAGAAGGTAAAAATAAACATAATCTAGCCCTAATAAAAAGAAAAATAAATGTATGTGATTTTAGACGCATACAATAATAATAAACAATACGCGTTGCAATATCACGGCTAGGTTGCCGGAAAGCCATGCAGGCTAGATTCCTGGCGTGAGGTTACATCGCCAGGCGTGCGGACTATAGGAGCACGATATACTTGAAACGGAGATAGCCGAGCGGCTACAAACCTGACGGTAGATACTTCGTCAGCTAACATTACTTCATCAGCAAAATCATAGGATAAAACAGCAAAGGTGCGCGAGCTGGGCGTCAAACGGGGGACGCACGAAGTTGCAAACTAGCAAACGCAGCTCCAACAGTAAAGAACTAGAATCACACACACACATCGGCGGGAGCAAGGTGCTAAACCGCCGAAAGCAAACTAAGAAAAAAAAATGTAAAAAAAGACAAAAAGATGTTTGGCATGGCAGCTCGATGAAGTGCGAGGCGCGACACGCTACACAGTGTTTCTCTATCTCTCGCGATCGCAACGTTACTGCGCCAGCAAAAATATTTGCGGATTCAAAATACAACTGTTGAGGAGACTCGAGTCAATCACGCAGCTCAAGTCGACTCGAGTGTTCTAAAGAGGACTCGACACGACTGTAGTCATTTGCACAAAATGACTACAGTTGACTTTAAAACTCGTGGCTCGACTAGAATGATTCGAACTCGCGCCGTGACTCACTGACCGCTGATATTGAAATTACTTTCGAAACAAAAGCTTTTCATCACTTGATCTTTATGTATAGAAATTGATAAAGAGCGCCTTTATATACAATAAAAGAAAGATCTCACGGGATATGAAACATAAAAAATTGTAAGAGACAATTTTCATGTGCTACATCATATAGCAATGCCTACTACTAAGATTCTTTTGCAATAAAGCAAATAGGAGTTTTTGAAAACCAATTCTTACGCTTCAGGTAATAAAAAAAACTCTTAGAAAAGCATTCTCAAGAAATATAGGAATTTTACTGCATTCGTTTCAGTGTGGCTTAGATCATAACTTTATTTGTAAACATAGAAAAGTTATCTTTTGCTAGTAGCACTCCATTATTTCATCAAGCTGGCAAGCTACGAATTGATTATATTGAGTTGAAGTAAAATGACTGAAATATTGATCACTGTGAAAAATATTGTCAATCAAATATCCGGTTTTGGACATGAGTAAATCCTGCAAGTTTGAAAATAATGAGTCTTGGAAGAGCTACTGTGAATATGAATGCACGTGGCAGCAACATTAATATTTGCACCGGTGAGATAATCTACAAGAGACGGTGTAGGCTGCATTGTATTGCAAGGTTTATCATTTCATTATCAAATAATGTTCAAATGCACGATTTGTGATTCAAAATTAAAAAATTGCTTGAAGTAGTCAAACATATTCAAGTTTTTACCACCGACTTACAGAAGTAAAAAGAACTTTTGTTGGTAAAGGGAGGTTGCCGATTCTCTAATTGAAAAAACTTGGAGTGGAGCCTTGCTTCAGAACAACCTTCTCTCCAAGAGTGGTCACTGACAAAAAGCTTTGAAAGTATGTTGTTGTGGTAAATTTTCATTCACTGTAAAATCATGAAATTTAACAGTAGATAGCTTTAATTTCAATCATATTTGTTTTTTATTTCAAAGATGTAAATACAACAAGAATGAAATTAATTTACTTGAAAAACTTCAAGTTTTCTATTTTCTGCTTGGTACCAGTAATCATTGTGGAGGGCCAAAATCTTTGTCCGTAGCAAAAGCTCAGTGCGATTAGGGGATGATTGTGACCTATGAATTTCGAGCGCTCGAGCATTCTACGCAGTTGCCTACGTAATCACAAGAAATTAAAAATTGGCAACTAGTGTTTGTGGGGGAACTGGAGTCGACTCGAATCGTTGTAAGAAATAACTCAACTCGATCCGAGTCGTCTGCGCAAAATGACTCGATTTGACTGCAGACCTGAGATAAATGGCTCATGATTCGACTCAAAACTCGACTTTAAACAATTTGCTTTAATCATTGCGAAACACACAGTGAAATAGTCTCAAATAGAACAATTGGCAATAACATCACAGATATAACATTTTGTTTTATAAGGGGCTGACCGAAGACGGATCGTTTTTTGGAAATTATCTTTTTGCGAATTTCATTTACTTTCCAAAGCCATCATGAGGAGCTTTTTTAAAAATTTTAACTTTTGGAAAGTGACTGTTTTCTTATTTTTGTCTCAAAACTAACTTAAAGACATTTTCTATTTTTTTGGGGGGGGGGGAGGAAAGTGGAAAAAATGCCTCAAAAATGACCATTATTCCAGTTTTGTTCCCATTATTTCAGTTACCGGCGCGATGGTGTAGTGGTTAGAGTGTCCGCTTCGCAGTCGGTAGACCTGGCGTTCAATCCCCCTTGTCGAGTCATACCAAAAGACTTTTAAAAAATGGTATTCACAGTTTCCCTGCTAGGCGCTTGCCATTTGGGGGAGGTTGTGGAGAACAAGCCGGCAAGTTCGCTTGTTGAGTCCTTGGGCAAGGCACTAAACGGGACGCCCCCACCTTTATGTGGAAGACAGGTGGTCCAGTTTTCCCTCTGGAGAGAGAGTTGGTAGCAGGATGGGCATCCGACCGTAAAAAAAATGCCATGCTATAAAAATGCAGATTATGTGCTGTGGCGACCCCTAATTGGGAAAAGCCAAAAGAAAAAGAAGAAGATTTAGTTTTGTTCCCAAACAAACTTGATGTCTCTTCTTTGCAGGAATGTCAACTTTTTGAATGAGTTGATTCGTGATTTTTCTCACAAAAAGAGCTTTTTACATCGACGATTTGAAATATATGGGTTTCACCTTATTCTGAGGGGTTTCAGTCTCAAAGATCTTCTGCTTTTGCGCGAACAAGCAAAATAATTTTTTGTCAAGTTTTGCTTTCAGTGGCAACGAGATCAGTGTTCTAAAACATGTTTACAATTTTGTCAAAATTCAGGAGCAGTGGTAGTCAATACACACCCAATGTCATCATTAGCTAATGCTACCGGCTACTGCAATGTGATAGAATCGGAAATTATGATTGCCATGCGACTCAAATTGAAGTAGAGCAACAGCTGCCGCTATCTCATTCAACCAAAACTTTTTTCAGACTCAGAATAACTTCGCGGTCGTTGAAGTTAAGCAACACTGGGTTAAAGCATCCGTTTTGCCGGTAGCTGACTTAGGTTTACATCTTTACCATGTTGGAAGCGAGCCGCTTGAAATCGAGTCCCGAGTCATTGAGCGAGTCTTAGATCGAGTCGAGTCATTTTGTGCAAACGACTCAAGCCGAGTGAGTCTTTTACTTCACCAACTGGAGTGCAATATAACACTATTTGCCAGTGTTATGCTTCCTGTGATTTTTTGATAATCGCAGTTTTAAGCGTGAGCTATGAAAACAGTGTATTTTTGCGATTACCTCTGAGTCGAACACAGGAATTTGCCGTAAAGTGTCATTTTCAAGAATACAACAACGCAGAGCGCTCGGGTTTAAACTTTAGTACTTAACTCATTGCCTTCTAACACGATCGTTTATTATTTCGTTGCGCAAAGCTTTTACTTTCTAGACGTTTATGAAACGCTTACTACCACAGAGACAATAAAAAACTGATCATTTTTTGCATCATCATTTTACCAATGTGCCTACTAAAATGTTTTTTTTAGAAACTCTAAAAGAACATCTTATCAAACTACGGCACATACGAGGTGCATTCAATAAGTTTCCAGACTTTTTTGGTATGGACACTTTTATTAACCGTACACACAAAAAACTCTAGTCCCCTTCAAAGTATTATCCTCCGACATCAATGCACTTGTTGTACCGTTCCAACAACTTCTGGAAAGCCCCCTGGAAGTCTTCTTGTGTGAGCGTGTTTAGGACCCTCGTCACAGCCTCTTTCATGTTCTCAATTGTGAAATAACGATTGCCTCTGAGGTTTTTCTTGAGCTTTGGGAATAGCCAAAAGTCGCAGGGAGCAAGGTCCGGGCTGTAGGGAGGATGGGGAACCGTCTTGATGCCCATCTGGGTCAAATAGTCTGTGACGAGGATGGAGTTGTGGACTGGGGCATTGTCCTGATGGAAATGCCACTGACCTGATTCGAAGAATTCTGGCCTCTTCCGACGGAATCTCTTCCTGAACTCCCTTAAAACTTCAATATAGTACTCCTTGTTGACTGTGATTCCAATGGGAACCCAGTGAATGTAGATTATGCCCATGCTGTCAAAAAAAGGTCCTCCCACATCTCTCATCATCCCTCGTGGACTCCCTGCCTTCCTTGAATCTCTTTTGCCACTGAAAAACTGATGATCGATTCATGCAAGATGGTCCATAAGCAGTCTGAAGCATACCATACGTTTCCGTGGCAGTTTTTCCAAGTTTAAAACAGAACATGATCGCATATCGTTCTTCTAATGTGTCCTCACGTCCAGATTGCATTTTTGAAATTCACCAGCTGTGACAATCAGGATTTAGTAAGGTGTACTCTAATTCCTACTGTAGCTATAAATTTGCACCTAAACAAGAAAAAATTGGTCAATCATCTCATAAGGAGTGTAGTAACAACATACTGAAATATCTCGAGTTTACGGCAATTATAAATGCCTGTACAAAAAAAGTCTGGAAACTTATTGAATGCACCTCGTAAGTTGATAAAAATGAAACCAATTGTTTTTATTCTTTATAGGTTTCTTATTTTTTTTCTTGAAAACAATTATAATTGAAATCAAATCTACCGGTAACAGCTGTTGAATGCTGCGATTTTAGATAAAAGTTAACTCGAAACAGCGTATTCCCGCAACCTTTCGTCAGTGGCAACTTTTAGGGAGAAGGTTTTTTGAGACCAGGCTTCTCTCTAATTTGATTTTGTCAGAGAAGCCACTCTCTCCTTTCTCTTGTAAAAGTGCTGTTTTCTTTTATAGTGTTTTCTGACGTTTTTCCGAGAACATAGCCGTAAAGGAAATGCTTCTTAATTGCTAGACTAATGTGTATTCCTTAAACTGTGCATCACAAATCTTTTCAAGAGTTAACTGATTATGAAAAACCTAGCAATATAGCCTACAGCGTGCCGTCTCAAAAAAAATCTGCCCAGTAGGTTAATTATCTGACTGGTAGAAGTAAATCTTCTAATTGCCAAGCGCACAAATATTTGCAATAGCCAGTCTGGGGCTAGTTATTGTTAAACTTGCAGTAGCAGCAGCGCAGCCAAAAGAAAATTGTTTTTGAGGGGGCCAAATACACAAAATTTGTGGGATAATTTTTTGGTGGTCGATATTTTCTTGTCCCCTACTTGTTGGATGGCCTTTTATAAAGATCGACGTTTTGCAGCAGCAACAACTAAAGCCATTTTATTATTTGATTAGATTTTTAAGGTTTGGTAAGGGGCATTGCCCCTGTGGCCTCTCTCTAGCTACGCCTATGACTTATAGTATTTAGGTTAAAAACTCAATATCTTATTCACAAAATTCGTCAAAGTAATTAATAATTTAGTCATTTTACATTAGCACATTTTTATCAATTTGTCTGAAGCTTGGAAGGTGTTGCTCACAGCTTTATGAAATTATTGGGTGCTATTCGGAAAAGGCAACTATTCCATGTTAAAAAACCCAGCTGGGCTACGGGTTAAAATAAAACAAATAGAAACAAATTCTTTGCGATCTTTCTCTATACATATAATTAATCTTTATTTAAGACGAGATGGTGTAGTGGTTAGAGCATCCGCTTCGCAGTCGGTAGACCTGGCGTTCAATCCCCTTGTGGAGTCATACCAAAAAACTTTTAAAAATTGTATCGGCAGCTTCCGCGCTTGGCGCTCAGCATTTAGGGGAGGTTGTGGAGAGCAAGCCGGCAAGTTCGCTTGTTGAGTCCTTGGGCAAGGCACTAAACGGGACGCCTCCATCTTTATGTGGAAGACAGATGGCCTAGACACCTCGGAAATGGCAAATTTCAAGCGAGTGCGGACGTCAGTCCGAAATGTAGCTATACAATTCGCTTTCTCGTCAATGGAGGGTAAACATCGACAATACAAAACACATTGAAAACCAGATGGTCTGGATTAGGTTCAAAGTGAAATGTAACAAAATCAATGTTTAGGAAAAAATTAAAGTAAAACATGCCTATCTATTTGTAAAATTAGACCTAAAGGGAGCATTTTTGCTTGAAAATAGCTTACTAGGTGTATTGAGATAAGGTGCATGACTTTTCTCGCTATGCCGGAATCAAGGCAAAGAGCGCAGCCACAGAATTTTATATCACTAATATAAACACAAAAGGGCAGGGGCTTACCAAGTCTTGAAAAAGACCTACCACTAAACACTTGATTAGAGTAGTTTCCGCTATTTTTCTGGGTAAAATTTTCTTAAACTCTGTTGCAAAGGGGTCCGGACAAACCACTTATTCTTGTGGTCCATATTTAAAAGGTTTATGAACCCATGGTCTAGACCTAGGGCGTAGCTACGACTTTGAAGAGACAAATTTCATTACGAAATTGTGAAATACGTCAACCTACTGCGTGATATCCAGTTTTGGTATTTTTGAAAATAATCGCTGCTTTGGCGGTGCCATCCCCCGGTTTGTCTTAAATTGGGTCCCTGTTGACTACTCATTCCAAGAAATAGCCAACAGAAATTGTTATCAATAGTAATAAAAGCTATTTTTATCCGTCCGTTACAGACAAAATCCTTTCGTGAGAATTTCAATCAAAACTGATTCTCGCGCTAGTATAACTGTAAGGCCTCTTTCTACATCAACCACATATAGGTGCTGGAGACCTACATTTATAATTCGTGTTATTGTGCTGTTAGCAATTCTAAGAAATAATCTCTAGGAGAACTAATTCTATTAGGTTTTCATTATCTACTTCCACATGCTTGCGTCAGAATCTCGTAGATTTGCAGCACTATCAAACTGCTGCACCTCAGTCATTTTAGATTTTTCTCAAAATCAAATTATGGTCAAGTGTGAGTCTCTGCTATTAAAGTTTGAATTGTTTAGGGAGGTCGCATACAGTCAGTAAGTGTATATATTATAAGCCACCAAATGTATTGGTAACAACAAGTGCTTATTGTTACTTTATCATGTAATTCTTGTTAATTAATTTGTGATGAAATCGAAACTATAATAGTATCAGTAATAATACCGTACAGTTATTGTGACAATCTCGCTAAATCTCAGTAAAAAGCCATAAGCTTAACTTTGTATGAAGTAAAGCGCTTCTCAGTAATCCTCTTGCATAATTATTATTTATCGTCGTACTGTTAATACCATCGCGTTTCGCTACTTTAATCATTCTACTCTACTCATATTTGCATCCAAATTAAAGTGTGAGGTTTGGCTATTTGTTTATAATTGTTTAATTATTCTAGAAAACCTGTTGCAGTATCGACGCCATTCCTACATGATCAATCGGATTTTTTCGTGTCTGAATTAAATTTGATTCCGTCATCAAGAGTTTTTTTTTATTCCGCAATCGAGTTTGCGCTGTGCGCTTAGACCTTTCCCCAAACCGTGTGACTGGGATAGCAGCAGTCACACTGCTTATAACGTCTTTTCTCAACACTTGTTGAAGTACACTTGATTTAGGATTGAAAATTGAATGTGCAGCAAAATTATCAAATTTTTATTACTGTTTCCACAACTAGTCGTTGGGTAAAGACGGCGCAACCGACTAAGCCGATGTTCTTAAAGATGTGTTGGCCAGGCATCTAATTCAAATTTGGTGTAGTTGCAATATATTGCGCAGATCTTAACGAATGTTGTTTTTGCCAACTGCTACCTTTTTTTGTCTAGGCTACTGCTTTTCAATTTTGGTTTTCTATTGTGCTGTTTTGGACGAAAATTAAAATTATTTTAACCCCGACGTGATGGGATACCAGCGAGCGAGGCCGGATAATATGTCGTATTACTTAAAAGAATGTTTTTATTGTGGTGTCCCTTGTGCATTAGCGCATACGAAATCACGTTTTAAAAATTATGCGTACATCACGGAAGTATTTTAGTCGTTAACACTGCCATAGCATAAAGGAAATGCTTATCGTAATCTTCTATGCTAAATCGTTAACATCTTTGTGTGATACAGTAGATTCCGCATAATCGAGCCACATCGGGATAAGCATCATTTGGCCCGATTAAGCGGCTGACCCGATTATCCAAAGTCTTGCAGTATCTGTGCCAGGGTTGTCTTTGGTACACCAGTTATCTCAGCTAGCTGGCGATGACTAATGTTTGGAGGTTGCTCTCTAATTTTTCTTAGGACAACCCTTTCAGCAATTGTTAATTCTTTTTGTGGCATCTCTGCTTGGGACTTCACAAACTTTGCAATAAAACACAACAATTACCATGTCCAAGGGCATGAAATGACAAAATAATTTGCGCCTGTATTTTTTAATGGTTACATAATATAGTTGGCTTTGTGATACTGAGTTCTATTATATTACAAAGACGGTTTTGCAATTAAACCAGAGTATGTCTGACTACAGTTGTGGCCCGATTATGCGGATTTAACGTAGTGCATTATTTTTGATTGGATTTTGTTCTTAACAATTTGGCCCAATTAAACGGAATCTACTGTAACTGTACTTTTTGCCATTTCCTACGTTCTATATCACATAGAAATCACTAGGTAGAAAACTTTTTCAAGTAAGTAATGTTATCATCAGCAGGTCTGTAGAGTTTCGACTGATGTTCGAACCATTGTTGAGTTGAGTCATATCGAGCCAACGACTAAAGTAGTTTTATTTGACTTGGAGTCGAGCCTCGCCAACATTGTTACCCAGGAGAGTCATACCGGTACCAGATTTTCAACATGGTATTCTGAGCAACATAGAACCTTGCTTTCTGCTCGGCTTTCAGCACGAAAGAATTAAGAAAAAAGGCTGGTAAGTTCGCTTGCTTTTCCCATGGATAAGGCATTTGCGGGATACCTTCCTTTTGAAATAGCACTTTACCTGTAGCGGTTAGCTACTTAAACAAACACTTACAAAGCTCAGGTCTATACGCCAGGTTAGACAAACTACTCATCCTTAGTGCGTTGGTGATCCGTAAATTACTCTTTAGATTACCAGTGTACTAACCGATCTTTGAACAAAAGATGCATAGTTCGGTGACTGAGAAACGATCTTACCTCTATTCTAAAGCATAAGTTTGACAGCAAATGACGCCTTGGTCATGCGGCAATAAATGTAACATGCTTCAATTATAAGTTTGATGCCCCTCTTATATCTTGCCACATAATGCATCGTCTCCGAATCATCCGAGTAAAGAGTACTTGCATGGGCTGGTGGTGCTGTTTCCTTCTAAATGACAAATAACCGAGACTTGGTCTTAACCTTTTCAGTCATGAAATACTGTAGCTTTTCACTCTTTCTACACCAGTACAATTTCCTTCGCCACAATTTGTTTATATTGATTGCCTTTACCTCTATCGCACAAAACTTTTAATCGAAACTTGTTTTAATAGCGAATAAATTACGCGTAAAATTTGCAACCGCTCTGTCGTAATACTAGGGCAGTGTGTTGTGGTGATACAACTTGAACACGAATTCGCCCATGGTGAAACTCTAAAAATCGCTGTGAAAATATGCTTATTTTCTGACTATCAAAAATAACAGCAGCAATACCAATTCGCGATACAAAATCCAGTAGAGCGGTCGACGAACCATACATTGACATCCAACCTTCTATGCTTAGAATCTCGCCCCAAACTGCTCAATGTTTCTTTTTTCAAAAAGCTCTAAAACCAACAGCTTACACGAAATTGAGTAAAACAGACTCAGCTGGGATCCGACACCAAATCTAAAGGTGGAAGAGGAGGTGGATTGCTTACCACCAACTCACTAACGCCACCTACCGTCCGTTCTACAGGAGTGCCAATCAAATGATCTAGCTTCTTGAGAGAGCTTCTCGAATCATCTAGATTTTCAATGTCAACAAGTGCCTCGTTTCCATTACCAGATAACTTTTCTTTCTCTTCCAGCTTTAACTTCTTAGAATCCGATGCCTCCAATGTGCTAGCAAAATCATCAAAAGATACAGTCTCCTAAAATTAGAAAAATAAATCGAAACGATTTTATTACAGAACTACAACTTTTCTATTATACATCAATTTTTCAATAAAATGTGTGTTTACCACTTCACTTCCATGGGATGAGGGATCGACATGAAACAGAAATTCAGGTTCACATCGCAAATCTGATCAGATTCAAGCTGGAAAAAAGTGGTAATTCACTTTCAACCAGTTATGAATACGAATTGCCGACTGATAGCCACACGGCTTACAAGGTGGACTGCCACTGGTTGGTGGTCAGGATGTCGCCTTTTTTCGACATGCTGGGAGAGCAGCTTCATTATTCTAATCCAGCGAATCACGGGAATTGGAATAGAGTTGTTTCAAAAATCGAGATATGAAACGCTTTTTTGTCCTTCGGCCACACGAATCTGAACAAAACTATTAGCTGATCCACGGTTCAGAGTGGTCAGCACTGACGGCCAAATGGCTTTCGACTTCATGAACTGCAACTAAGCAGGAAATATGACCACAAAGTGCCTTTCTTTTAAAAGACATCCCAGAAATCATAATAGCAGTGAACAGACTCAAGCTAGAATAGTTACGGTAATTCGATTGATGTACACTAGTGAACAAAAAAAATGGGCCAAGATTATAAACTTTTTCGCTCCCACGATCATCATGTGATGATCCAGCGTTTTCCTCAAAAAAGTAAATTTGGTGCGTAAAAGATATATGTTGCTAAATACCGGTCTCATTTGAAAGCGTAGGAAATTTGCTTTCCAGCAATTTTTAACTTTAAATAGTCTAGGCTAAGCGGTATATGATATTTACTGACCAAAAATGAGTACCGTCTATCATATCAGTTCAAAACTCCCCAAAAATTTTCGACTTACTTTCATTAAATCACAATTTTTAGAAAAACTACATCCTTTAAAAAGATAAAATAAATTTCGACTATTTCACCACTAAAGTTGTCGTTTTGTATCAAGCTTCCAAGGAGATAGAAACTAAAATACAAGTTCAAAAGCTGGCAGAAGTTTGGCTTCTCTATATCAGAATTTGCAGTATCCCCCTTGTTTATCAACAAATGGGAGGGATATAAAAAAGCTTCTGTTTCATTGTTAGTGACAGCATATTCAATTTAAACTTGATATTTTCTGAATCTTGAAGAAATTCCCGTTTCAAAAATACATAATGTTACATGGCTTAGGCTAACCTCTAGCAGATAATGACTGATCATATTTTAGATGTTACATTTAACTAACAAAATTTAGTGTCGGTCGGTACCGGTCAACAAATAGGTCATGGGCCTTAGAAAGTTGCAAATAGTAGAAAACCTAGGCTTTTGGGTAAGTTTTGACTGATATACCTTGAAAGCTTATTTTCTTAGCATCATCAAGCGACCATTTCTAAAAAAATTGGTAGAAAAATAAAATCTAAAGTTATCTTTGCGGTAATGGTACTTTAATTTCGAAGACAACTCAACACCTGTTGGGGGTAATTTGCATATTCAAACAGAAAATTCTTTTGTTTTTTATATTTGAAATCTTCAAGAAATGGACATTTCAACGACATATAACACTTGATGTAGAAGTAAACTGAGGAGTAATGATTTACAAACAAACTAGGGGTATTAGTATTTTTCAGATCATTATTTTAGCTTGCTTGGCTCATTTTTTTCGTTCACAAGTGTACATATAACGTTGAACAAGACTAAGTGAACGTATTTATAATCAGCGGTGGACCGCGAAAGCCAGTCAGTTGCTGTTGATACAAATAGGACGGTTGGAAAACAATCATCAGTTAAATATAGACCGCTGGTTCACACTCATAATGGAGCTGATGATTGCTTTCCCAGTTTCTGTTTGTGGTTAATTAGCCGATGCTACCATATAAAAGTCTAAACCCTGTTTCCTAATATTCTTTGGCATTTCTCATCTTATTGTAAAATCCTCCCGGTACCGCAACAATTGTGAATCTACTTTCACCAATTAGAAAGCGAGTAACTTGCTCTATTTAGTTGCACTACGTCAACATGGAGTATGTTTAATCAATGCCTCTAATCACCAAACAACGTCGTTTGTTGCACATAGATGGTTTACCTCGCTTGAGCCTGTCAAAAGATTACCAAAGCTGGTGCCGTGCGCCCCTACCGCCGACATGATGGTGTAGTGGTTCAGACCGTACGTTTCGCAACCAGTACGTCTCTTAAGAACAAGAGCAATGGGGGAAGGCGAAATATAAAACTAAATTTACTGCATCAGTCATAATTTAATCATGACTGACTGAGTAAATTTAGTTTCATATTCTCAATAAATCTCAATGGCCTGAGCACGAAGCTAACTAACAAGAAGTAGCCAACAAACAATAAGCATCCTTCGCCTCAAAAGGAGGGAATGTAGGTTGTTTGCAGTGTTAAGAGTAGTTCTCAAAAAAATTGTATATAAAGTTTTAAGTGCTATCATGAACTACAAAAACACTATGTGCTAGGTAGAAGGAAAGGCTCACAAAGAAAACAGTTTTGTGATTTGCTCTTACATAAGTGTAAGTCAATTTTACTTATTTTCCCCACGTTTTTGCAGACTTATGCGAGATGATTCAGTGTATGTCAACCTATTATCAAATCAGAACTTTCTGCAGCGAAGAGCATGCAGATAGAAATGCTCTACCTGACTTTTGTGGAATTTCCAACTTCAGACCTTTTGTTCTAAAGGCAGTGACGATTAACACTATATATAAGCAAAACAAACATCTTACAGCTGGGAGAGTCTCAGCTTCATAAGCTTCACTACCACCAGATTGTCGTTTTTTTGATTGTTTTTTTGATAACGTAACACCAGCTTCTTCATAAATTTTTCGTTTTAAAGCATTTTTCAACTGATTGCTGTAATCAAACATTAGTTAACGTGACAACAGTTTTTTCATAAATTTTTCGTTTTAAAGCATTTTTCAACTGATTCTTGTAATCAAATATTAACTATAAAACTAAATTCTATTCAATAACACAAAAGTGAAAGCATCTCAAACATGGGCTCATGTACAATTTTTTTTCGATTAGTTTTACAGAATACAGTGCAGAACCAGTATTCACATCAGATGGTGCGAAAAGGAGGCCAGGAAGAACTAACAAATAATCTTACCGTCAAAATGCTTCCCTTAGAAATAGTTTAAAATGCAAATACAGCAAAATATAAAAAACGATATTGAGTTTGCAATATACCACGTTGTTTAAAACAATGAAATGTGCATAATTGGGACGGTTACTCTGGGAGACAATAACTCAACAAAAGCTTGGCAACATTCCATTGCAAGAATATCAACAACTATATACATGGTGCGGAGAAAGTTCCCGATCTTGTATAAATTAAAAAATTAACAATCACTAAATACCGAAATTAAAAAAAAATCTACTCATATCATTAATATTTCCCCCAAAAGCATATTTACTCCCCTAATTTTTGATGTGTCCACCTTTTGCTTCAATTATGCACTCGAGTCTTCTCCTGAAACTCTTCACTGAAGCACGAAAAGTTTGTTGAGGAATTTTGGCCCATTCTCGTTTAAGAGATTTCTTCAATACTTCAGTATTGATGTGTGCTGTCGCAAATGCCTCTTTTTCTAAAATGGACCAGACGCAAAAATCAAGAGGGTTCAAATCTGGTGACGATGGAGGCCATCATTCCTTCCTCCACAACCTTGGAAAGTGATGCTCACACCAGGTTTGGGTTTTGTTTGTAGTGTGCAAAGGCACACCATCTTGTTGAAATGTGAAGACCTCATCTCTGAAATGCTTCTTCATTTCAACAAGAGCAAGAGTCAAAATGCCCTCGATGTATGAGTTTGCGTTCACTTTTGCGCCCTCTTTAACAAAGATGAGAGGGGATCTCCAACTTTCAGAGATAGCAGCCCATACCGTTACCGATGCAGGTTTTTGGCGACGGTAAACGGATTTCAACAAACAGGGAATGCTATTCGCGCTTTTTGCCAAAATTCTGTCATTCTGAGATATGAACTTAGCCTTAATAGTGAATATTTTTTCACCACAAAAGATGATTTCTCCAGCGATCATGCCATTTTTCATTTGATTCAAAAAAATTTGGCCATTTTCATTCTTTTTTGCTTCTGCAATTCTGTTAGATGTTGTTTACGAGTAATCCTAAAAGGAGACAAATGGAGATTTTCTTTAACAATGGTTTTGACAGTTTTTTCGTCAATTTTCAACTCCTTAGCTGTCTTCCTCATTGGTCGTTTGGGGTTCCTTCTTACTCACTCTCGAATTGCTTTAATTTTGGATAGGGTGCAAGATGTTTGCAGACGTCCACATCTGGGTTGATCATCTGATGTTCCAAGTTCTTTGTAGCAGTTTACTGCATCTCGAACTGTTGATTTTGGGGTTTTTAAGAGCTTGACAATTTCTGGGTTTGTCTTTCCCGCGCAATGTAGATAGATAATAGCCTCACGTTGACTCATTTTAAACAAAGCAAATTTAAATTCTCTAAAATTTAAATTTGATAAATAAAAATATATGCATCTACAAATAAAATGAGCCAAAAATGGACAAATTTAGTAAATACATCAATGATTTTATTAAATTTTAAAAAATCGATCGGAAACTTTTTCCGCACCCTGTATAACAACACGTGTTGTGCCTTTTTGAAACTAGGGTCTAATGAAATAAATTTTTAACAATTCAATATAATTAAGTACCAAAATCTGTTGCATATCAGCAAAAATAACTCATCCTCATTAACACATAATTAATTGTGTGACAAAATTTTAAAATGAAATCAAATTTTGCCTTTCACAAAAGCCTAGTCAAAGGATTAGAGGCATCTCTATTCCTGCCCAAAAGATTTGCCGTTCTAAATTGAATACATGGGACATGTTGAAGTTAAGCTTGGGATAGACAAAGAAGTAAAATATTGTAATCATTATTAACTCAAATTTTTACTGTGAGCATGAAACGATTTTGAAGCAAAAAACGAATGATGATACAATAGTCGATTCTACCTTCCACCCCTTTGTTTCAACGGTAGTAAAATAACACAACAACAGATTTTAAACTTACATTGATCTTGTTTTTACTACCTCGCTGATTTTATTCAAATCCATTCCAAATTTATGAACGGCTTTTCGAAGCATTTCTATTTCGTCTTCAGTCCATTTTGAACTGCACATACAACTTTGTAAGTCCTTGCAACAAAAATATAATCTACTGGTGGTAGGTTGTTGTACCATGGTACTTTCTTGGGCAGGCTAAAACAACACAATCCTCAAATTATGATTTAAAACAATACAATACTGAAAACATGCTGCCAAACTAAGTTTACATTGATTTCTTCTGATACATAGTGGCGTCCTGTGCAGCCAGCATAGGAAATCAAAAGCAGATCACAACACAAGTTGTTTTACTGCGATCACAATTCACAAAATAAAAGTGGAATATATATAACATGGTATTTACAGTTATCAAAGGAAAAAACAATAGCAAGCAGACCTTTGATGGAAGAAAAAATCTAGAAGTTTATTTATACTATAAGCCTTTTCAAATGGCTGAGGACCAATTAACCCAGAGCTAGCTGTAAAAAATGTTTGCACAAAACTGTGACTACATGAAGACATTTTACATTTTTGTTATTTCTTCTGGGGTTTCACTCATCTACTTTTTTAAATACAAAGTGTTCTCCTAGGCAAAGAGCATGCTGCCAAAAACGTTTGAGATTGTCAGCATTCAGTTTTAATCTAATACGTAAAAAATACCTATTAAAAAAGTAGTGCATTGAGTTATAACAGAAAGTAGCCATTTGGCTATTGATGGCTTTTTACTCTTGGAGGCTATTTCACTATGGAACACTCCATAGTCAATGATTAAACTGTGAGAAAGAATGAGTTTATTTTTGTTTCTACAAAGCATTTAACATTTAACCAATACAACAAATCAAAAATGACTTGAACATGTTACTATCTCAAATTGCTACAACCTTTTTATTTCAATCTAATCCTAATCTAACCCCATCCTAACCCTAATCTAAATCTAACCCTAACCTCACCATGCACCTCGGTAGGCAACATATGGCAGTAGACCTCACGCTATAGTACCACTGAAAATGTTATGTCAAATGTCACTAGCTGACAGTAGTTTATATGCAACAACACCATGAGAATGTAGCATAACAACAAGAGAAGATGGGGGTGGAGGCAAAAGAAATTTTATGCTGAAATGTTGCAAATATCAACAGCACACGATAAAACAATTGATCACAATGTGTGTGACATAAGCTTTTGTACAGTTTAGTGGATTAGATAACATAGCCACATCACTCAAACAAGAAAAAGTAAAAACTGGAATAGGAGCTGATATAAGAATAAAGAACAGAGATAGGTAAAGTTACTCCCATCTTGCTTAGATAATATTAACAGCATTTCAGCCTTGATCTCTATTTGCCTCTGCTCCACTCCACAATCTCTACCAGCTATTCTGTAGTCTGAAAGTATAAGCTAAGCAATAGATCACTTTTATCTACATTTTCACCTTTTTTCTTGTGAGTTATTATGTAACAGCAGAAGATAATTATGTGACCAACTGACCAATCAGGAGTGATCAATAGCAACATACTCTTTATTAGAAAGTACTGTTAATGACCAAACAGCCATTTTTGCATTATAAGTCAATTTTTTGTCTTTAAAAATTACCAGACTCTGGCAAAAATTAAGAAATATTAAAAAATAAAGGCAAAGATCACATACATTCAATCAGCTTACAAACAACACAATTTGAGCATTCATGAAGGGCAGCACAAAAACGACTATTTACAGACACAACATTACATGAACGCAGTAGCTATTTTGCTGTTGACAGCTTTTTACCCTTGGAAGCTATTTTGCCATTGAACATTCCTAATTGGACAAGTTGTCAAGGTTTTAAAAGACTTAACTCTCAGACAATTAAAATTGATCAATTTCTATGTTGCATTAAAAAGAAAGTGGCTATTTTGACGTCAATGGCATTTTACCCTTGAAGACTATTTTGCCATAATCATTTATGTATGTCTATATTGCCATAACTGCTACTAAACTGCAAGTGAAGCTGAGGAGCGTGGATAGTGCACTTGCCGTGAAATCCTATGGTTTTGGGTAGGAATCTTGGCTGGCAGGGCACTTAGAGAAAGGCAGAGTACAGTGTGGGGTAGTACAGACTGCATGTGCAAATTTTTTTAAATTGATTATTAAATTTGACTGACCAGAAACGACCAATAGTCACATGTTCAATACGTCATTAAGATTCACCAATCACAAATAACTCACGATAAAATAGCCACTGCATATTAAAAATGTGACTTGACAAAAATTTAATTTTCAGTGCACACCCTCCTTATGTTTTATATATCTGGCTTCCCCCTCCAGTATGCATTGCTGTTATTTAATTTGAGAAGAAAATAATTTACTGTTAATCATCCTTCAGATTGTCTAACCCCCACTCCAAACAAAAAAATGAATATCAACCCACAGCATTTGAAAGCAACAACACTCATTATTACGTCACTGCAATGCTGAGTGCAATACAGCAAATAGGTCATTTAAACATACACCAATCATGTGTGGCAAAACAGCCTGTGGGTCTACTTTGCCATTAAGAGTGAAATAACCACTATGTTAAATTAAGGCAGTGGCTTTTTTTGCTGTCAATAGCATTTACCCTTGGAGGCTATTTTGCCACCTGCGATTGTTCAGTTTTAATGACATATTAAACATGTGACTTTAAGTTGTTTTTGATTGGTCAATTTTAATAAATTAAAAAATTTGCACCCCCAGTCTACACTGCCTCCTAGTGCACAGAGTGGGGCAGCAAAACTTGGAAAATCAAATATTCAAGTAACATAAGAGTTCAGTATATTTTCACAAACAAAACTGACATTGATATGAAGGTAACACAATGCATAAGGACAATAAGAGACAATTTATCCAAATTATTCAATATGGAAGGTGTTATTATCTACATTCACGAATATAACAAAAATAATGTGCTGCCCCACCTTGTACATTAACCAGACATTCACATACCAACTCCCTTCCGGTGTATACTGCCTTTGTCTAATTGCCCTGGCAGTCAAGATTTCAATCGTAATCATTGCATTTCAAGGCAGTTGTACTATCCACATGCCACAGCAACACTTGCAGAATTGTAGCAATTAAGGCAATATAAACACACATACATGATTACAGCAAAATAGCCTTCAGGGGTAAAATGTCATAGACAGCAAAACAGCTGCTTCCTTAAATTAATGCTGCCACTCAAAAAGGACAACAAAAGCCTAAGAGCTTATAGAGCTAGCCATCACCTTAAAAAACACAACAAATAATAATTACCCAGGTGGGGCTTCAACATCAGGATTTAACTGCATGGTTAACTCAGCTAGTTTGTTGAAAGCATCACCAGCTGTTTGAAAAATGTCACCCATCTAAAAAAAGCTAATTGATGATTATTGAATATCTCATTTTATGATTACAATAAAACCTTTTCTTGGTTATACTAGAACTTGGTCATGTCCAGATCACTTTACTGCTGGAATTGTACAACAAATTTTCAACACAAACAGGGGAAACAGCCATACAGTGCTTTTTTCAAGGACACAACAACATTGTTATAGTTAAGTTTCAACGCAGTATCACCAATATTAAAAATGAGCTTTTAATTTGTATATAAAGGTCCCACTATGTTTTCAACAAATTAGCTGATTAAAAGCTTTAAATCAATGCTACTTTTGTTGAACTATGTAAATTTAAAATTAATGAAGATATGTTTTGTTACCTTGTTTGCAACATTTCTGTTACTCATTTTAATCATTTAAATACAAAGTTTTTTAAACGTTGATCTGTAAATTATACAATTAAAATATATAAAAAGGCTTTGCCTGTTACCATTGTGGGGCTAGTAATTATAAACAACTAATTTTTCTATTCTATAAGCTATCTGACCACTATATTGAGGCAGGTTACGCCATAGAAACCATGTTATACGAACAACCACACAAAAGATCTCGCATACCGACAAACGTTTGTGTACTTTTTTCACACCTTGCCAACCTTGTTCAAGAAAAAAATTCGAGATTGAAACATCGGAGAATTTGGCGCTCAAAACTCCTCTGTTTTCCGTTCGCATCGTAAACGGAAAGGTTTTTGTAGTGGCTCTAAACTTTGATTTCGCTAAAGGATTAGTTTCCAAAAGATGATTGCAGCTGTAAAGTAGTTCTGTATAGCACAACTAAATTTGGTTTATTTTTTATATTTAATGTATTTAAGAAAGTCTAGAAAAGAACATTATCTTTAACGTTAGTCTAATATAAAACCAGACCTGGGTAACGCTCAACTTCACCCTAAGTTTTGCAATTCCGCAATTTGCGTTGCAATGTAATTGGAATTTTTGGGGCTTACGCAACTTGTGCTATGCTTTAACGTTTCTTTGCAGCTTAATTTTTGCTGTTTGCTCATACATTTTGTTTTCATTATTCAAGTTGCGATTGTGGAACTCTATTGCTTTTGACAAATTTGTAGGTAGCCTACAGCAATACGTTTGGTGGTAGGTTATTCTGTACGTGCAAAGATTTACCAGTACCAGGGTATCGTATAACGATGCAATATTTAAATTTGTGTGCTGTTGCGATAAATTTTGGTCAACTGTAGAAAAAATTTAACTTTTGCTGTTTGGGTTAGGTCGCAAAAATTCCGACTGATTTCAGCTCTGATTGAGGGGCAAAAGTATTGTTTTTTTGAAATGTATTTTCTAATAAATAAAAGGGCACAAAAAGCGGACAATAACAGCTTCCAAACTTTTTTCTGGGTCAGCGACAGCCTTTTAATGACCCAGTCAATACCATAATTGATAGCGAAAATGTGATAACTAGAAAAGATGCCACCGATCTGATCTAAGCCTATATCAGCATTGCAGGACCTATATGTGAAAAATGGGATCCAGACCGTACTTGAAAACATGTCTAGAAAAAGAGATAAAGTTGAGCCAACCAAACCAGCGGTATGGTTTGCCATAATTCAACAGAGGAAGTAAAATCTTTGTGAAAAGTATTTTAATAAACTGTTTGGTGTTTACTCTTGTTTAATTTCAAAAAATTGTAGATATGTAAGCTACGTCCGATATTCTAGCCAGAGGTTGTATTTGGTGAGCCCTGATTTGTATTGCATATAGTTAGCTATTGGTTGGTTAGACTATAGCTTCGGTTAGAAAATCTACCTACTTTTATTACTGCTATTACAAGATATTTTGTTGCAAACGATTTTTTGAAATTGCGCTTTAACCAATTGTTTGCTCTAATTTTAAGGTTTAAAAACTTGGTTATGGAATTTACGGTTTCACTTCAATGGTTAATAAAACGATTGCAGGTTTAAAAAATTGGTTGCGGGATGTGCTGTTGTGATTTAATGGTTTTAAAAATTCAGTTGAAAAATTTAATATGCTCAATTTATTGTTATTTTTTAATGCCCTTGTCTGTGTATAAAATTACGATCCTACAAAGAAACCATGTCTATAATGCTACCGGTACGCAAAGCTTTTGAACGTACTCAATGATCTAAAAAGCAACGCTTTTTAAATTCGGGGACAAGAGTGATAAAAAGAACACCAGGAATTCTAGAACATTGTACCTGTAGTAGGCTATTATATTCCTGAAGGCATAAACCTCACATGAAGAACTGCAGTGAATAAAAGAGAGAATGGCCAAGTTTTTTGTACAACGTTTTATCTTGCAAAGCTGTCACTATGCGGTTAGAAAATGTGGTAGCTATTTCTGTTGCATTGGCTACGTACTACAAACAGAAAGCTGGAAAGCAATTCTCAGCTTATGCTTCAACAGCGCATGGTTAGTCAAATAAGAAAGATGGTGCAGCTAATCGCAAATCACATTAATGCAATCATTGCAACTTATCTTACACCCTACTTAAAGTCACTGTGGATTAACTAAAACAGATGTTGTGAAGGAAAAGATGAGGAATTAATTCTATTTAAGATCACTTCCAATCGCTGATTAAAATGATTTTTTGCTGTTGTCAAGGTCAAAGGAAAGGAATAGGATATCAATTGTTACCATCTTAAATAAAGCAGGCGCCTCCCTGAAGATAGATAGTTGGCGGCTCCCAGTAGAAAGCCCCAACAAGTTTGCTATGAGCTTTTATAGCGAACTAAAAATGCAAGTTTTTACAAAAACGCAGAATAAACTTTATGCATAATGACAACACAATACATTCAAAAGTTGACGGGATAATTGTACTTCATCTTTTGTCGAAACACCACTGACAGCTTTAAAGGATCAGTGTGAGCAACTTTGTAGACCTCTGTTGTATATTCTCATCAATTTTATACACCTTTCGCTGGAAAGCTTACGGTACCCTTAGTTGACAAGCTTAAGATCGTACTTTTGGTTATAAGTTTGAATTAGAGGTGTACGAAAAATAACGGTTTGTTAAAAAGTAACAGATAATTTTGTAAACGAATATTAACAGTTAAGAAGTAACTGTCATTTTTTACAATATGTTAATTTGATAATCAATCCTTCCGAATTTTTTATTTTCTAAAAAGCAGCAATCTCGCATCTGCCTTGGTATTGCTACTGCATCTCCTTTTTTCTTATCCGCTCCTGCCATTGATCTAGTACAGGGGTGGCCAACCGTGGCGCATTGCGCCAAAGTTGGCGCATTGCATGGTTAGAGGTGGCGCATTGCAGGTTTAAGATGAAAATAAATGAAGCTTAAATACTGATGCTAAAGGCGTGTTAGCATAATAGTACGCCAAGGTTTAGTTCTTGATCGTATCTTGGCTGCATCAGGCGATAAATGCAGTATTTTTGCCATAGGCGTAGGAAGTGGGGGGTCCGGGGGGGCACTGGCCCCCCTGCTTGTAAAATTTCGGGCAATTTTTGATTTTTCGGGCAATTTGAGTAAGTGTCCTTATATTTTGCCCGAAAAATTTGTCACTGCAATAACATCTCCAAAAAAAAAAAGGTCATCACTTGTTTGGCCACACGTTTGGTGGCAAAAATTTGGTGCCCCCCAAATTGGTTTGAGGTCATACGCCCATGATTCTTGCCATTTCAGATGTGATCTCCAAAAAAAAAGGTCAACTGCATCATCGCGGCCAGTATGTTTAGCGTGGCCGCGATGTTGGCGATGACCTTTTTTTTTTCCTTTTTTTTTGGAGATCACCCCTGAATATGGCGTTGTTTTGACTTAAAGTATAAATATACTACTACACGTTTGTGAGCAATGAAAAGAAATGAATGTTTGTGTGGCGCATCTTCAAATGAATGTTTGTGTGGCGAAAAATTTTGGCGCATGGACTGAAAAGGTTGGCCACCCCTGCTGTATGATTTGTTTTTAAAAAAAATAGTTGTTTCGTTGTTGTATGACTGGTCTTTGAAAGAAAAAAACGGTTTTGTTGCAGTATGATTTGCCATAAATTCTGAAAAAATTTACTTTACCACGTACTTTATAGTTGGCATCACATAGAAAATGTATGCAGAGAACATATCAACTTCTCCATTAAGTTTTAATTTTTTACAGCACTTCATAGGCGGAATTAAACAGTAGAACTGGTAGGAGTTTTCATCCTAGGCCTCGCGGTACTTTTAAGTTGGGCTATTGCAAATGGTTTCTCGATTGGGAACCAGTACATGATGCATAGACCTACCAGCAGCCATAGTAAGTGTATCATAATTTTACTGACAATTGAGCTTAATTTAATGTAGATCCAAATACAGTCCACTTGGGGTCTTGAGCATCTTTAATGAAAGGCCCCTAATCTTAGGTGTGTTACACAATTCATCCACACTGTAAGCTGTTCTCTACACAAAATTTACTCTCATTGTCGTCGTCGTCGTCGTTTGGTCAGGCACCCAAACTCAATTCGGGCCAGCACAAATCAAGGCCAGGGCCGAGGGTTTATCCTTTTACCACCCCCGGCTCCTGCTCTGCCCAGATTAGATGCTGGCAGTGGTGGTATTAAGCCAACATCAAGTTGCGTTATCCAAAACCTGCAGACCTCGTGTTCCTTTTGGTACATGATGTATAAAACATGAAGATATGACGTGATCTGCAGTTTTCTCAGTGACGCCACATTTGCAATTTGATGATGGAGCGAGACCCCATTTGTACATGGACGAGTGAAAACGTCCTACACCAGTCCGCAGGCGATTGAGCCTTACCCAAGATTGTCTGGGCAGACTCATTCCAAGTGGCCTTGAACTGATCCTGGGAATGAAAGCACGGACCCTTGAAGTACTCTCCAAGTGGTCCGCGTTTCCATTTATGTTTCGTCCACTGCTTCCGTGGATGTCCAGTTTGGACAAACTGTCTCATACTTTCCACCCAGCAGGCACAAATGGGCGTCTTGATCTAAGTCTCCCCAGGTGCGCATCCTGCTGCTCAACCTACTGTCCGTACAGTACATGGCCGGGATCATGAATAGCACAATTCGCCAAGGAGAGTCGCTCCTAATCGGCGGAGCTCAGCTGGCTGGATGCCTGAGAGGACAGGCAAATTCTCCGTTGGTGTGGGACACAAGCATCCAGTGACAGTGCACAAAGCATCATTAAGAATGCTGTCAATGAGGCGAGTATGCGTACTACGACAACAAACTGGTGCGCAGTACTCAACCGTGGAGTAGATCAAAGAAAGAGCAGAAATGCGCAATGTCTTGGGACCTGCACCCCGTCCGAATCCCGCAAATCGCCTCAACAGCTCGACTCCAGTGGAGGATTTTTTTGCGCAAAGCATTGAGGTGGTGACGGAAAGTGAGCGACCTATCCAGCTTTACCCCAAGATACTCGTACGTTGGGACTGGACAGGGTGACAATAAGTTGCCATTGCTGTAAACATTAAGCTCACGTTTGGTCTTTCTGTTGTTAATATAAAAAAAAGCGGCCGCCATCGTTTTCGTATTGCTGAGCTTCAGCCTCCAAGTTTGGAGATAAGCTAAAAGTGTAGTCATGTCTTGGCTTAGAGTGTCTTCCACAGCCTTCCAAACTCGAGAGACATACAACAATGCCAAGTCATCAGCATATGCATACTTCTGAAAAGTAATGGAAGGCAGATCGTATGTGCAGATGTTGAAAAGGAGGGGGGCCAAGACCGATCCCTGTGGGAGGCCGTTTCGAAAACGTCTTAAAATGCTTTGTTTGCTGTCACCAGTAGTGAGAGTGAACCCTCTATTTCGGAAAAGTCCCATGTTCATCCGGACCATGTGCTTATCCGGTAGAAGCCTAAGCAACTTGCATGTGAGACCACGGTGCCAGACAGTGTCGTAAGCAGCTGTCAGATCGACAAACACGGTACCAGTCTTCTTCTTGGCTCCTCAAACGAATTATCGATGTTTTGAGTAAGCAAAACAGCCTGATCCACGGTTGACCTTCTCCGTCGGAACCCAGCCTGCTCCCTAGGGAGAAGTGGGTCAAAAATCGGCAAAACACGAGCGTGTATGAGCCTTTCGAGGATCCTGTAGTGGATGCAAAGCAAGGAGATGGGACGATAGTTTTTCGGGCCCTCTACAGGCTTCTTGGGTGTAGGGATCGCCACTACCAGTTTTCTTCTCTAGACTTTTGGAATTTTGAGATGGCGCAGGCAGGAAGAAAGGAAGCCACACAACCAAGACTTCTATGCAGCTCCAGCATGGGTTATTAGTTCCGGACAAATAGAATCTGGGCCTGGAGCTTTTCCTGGTTTTAGGTGTTTGAGGCCAGCAGCGAACTCCTGAGAAATAAAACTTTCATAGATGCTCACTGGACTTGTTGGAATGGGCCTCCAAAGATCTGATACTTCTTGCGAGATGAATCGATAAGACTCATGGTCAATACCTTCGTATCTGCCGTTTCTAATCAGCTGGGACGCAATAGCCTTAGCTGAGACTGGACAGTGACGAGGGGAGCACCGTGATCTACCAGTCAGGTTGTTCAATATACTCCATGCTTTTCGGCGAGAGTGCGAAAAGTTGATAGTCTGAACTGCCTCGGACCATCGATCTCTGCGTTTCTTGTCGAGCTTGAAGATTAGGGCAATGGCATCCCTGTTGGAGTCGCTTCCTTCAGGCGACTGCAGAAATATCCGGTAGAGGTTCTCGCACTCAGCATCCCAACACGGTATGTTGTTATTTCGACGACCGCGTGGGATAGAATTTTTGGCTGTTATTTTGATGACATTGCAGAAGTCCTGGTAGGCCAGATCCACATCCGGTGAATCTGATGGCAGCAAACTCTTGGCAAGTTAACGGGCTTGCTCAGAACAGGCAGAACAAGTCTTGGTGGAACAATAAGCGTGACCTAAGGAACTTCTCTAAGATGCGTCCGTCAAGTACACAGCTGTCTGGACCAACACTGACAAATGTCAGATCAAAGTTGGTGCCAGTGTTCCAGCGGCCAGAATGAAAGGTGGTCACGTCCTTTGGGTCGTGGAGAGGGACAAGGTCGTTAAGGCTTGACCAAGCAACAAGGTACTCTTCATCGGCACTGCTGGTTCTATAAGCACAGTTGACATGTGGACAATTAAAATCGCCCGCATAGAGAACGGGGTGAGGGAACACTGGGAAATCAGGCGCTTGCAGCCGCGTAGATGGAGGTTTGTAGACATTGAAGATTCTATAACCATAAACATCCACGCACAACCACTCAGTTTCCGATGTAGCTGGAGACCGATTAACAAGGATCCATTTTAGCCGGTCATGGACAAACGTGGCAAGACCATGCTTCTTGCTTAAAGAAGACCCAGCTAGTGCAAAGTCTGGTATTGTTAGCTTATCTGCACAAGTGCAGTGGGTCTCCTGAAGGAAAATAACGAATGCCTCATACTGCACAGCAAGATGATGAAGTACATTCATCTTGCTTGCAGTGAGGCTTTCGATGTTCAGCTGCAAGACTGCTGGCCTTAGGAACTTGTTGACGGTGTGCCCTGACAGGCGCACATCACCCCGCCCTGAATAGGGCGTTTGCCAAGTCGTAGGCCCTGGCTGAACGGGGTTACCCTTCCAGGTTGCCAGGTTTGGTTTCTGTCTGACATTTCTGAAAGACGTACCAACGGCCCAGGCTGCGAGAAAGCACCTGCTTTCTGGGCCAAAAAAAATTACCCTAACCCCCTTGCACTAATTAATGGACCAGATCAGAAACTTACATCGACATTTTTAAACCATTTCCTGGAATCTTTATCCTGGGCTGTCAGATCTTTTGATCCAGTTGGTGTCCAATTCATCGGACACGTTAAGATTATGTGGTCTGTGCAGGAACAGCGCCAGCCCAAAATTATTGGGAGGTAACAACTAATTGGCAAAACAACTTCATAAAAAACCTCGGTAGAAAGTAGTCCTAATTCACGACCAGGATTATTGTTACAATGTGAGGGTTTTCTTAACATGCCATAAGATATAGCTTAACCAAATCAATTTATTGGCAAGGGCTACAGGTTGCTTTAACAAGATTCAAGTTGATCGTATTTTATAGACCGCTTGGGGGCGAAGGCTGTACGGAGGGTATGGAGCGATTTTCCACCCTGAAAATTTTGAAGAATTAGAATTGATTTGGTGCAATTTTGCGTATTATTTTGTGGAAAATATTTCTGCCTAAGTTGAAACAATATCAATAAACAACAATTCAGCAATTGCGTCTATTGTTCAGAAGTTGACCTTCGCATAAAATTTAGATAGTGTTGTGACAAATTAAGATAGTTTTGTTAAAGGTTAAATCTGGCCCAGTTAGAATTAGAATAGAGTGCGAAAAATCTATGATGGATCTCACTGGGCCAGATTTAACCATCAACTCTCCATCGCCAATATGCCTCACCTCAAATGACAGATCCTTGCTCTCGGACATCTTATCTTCACAGCAAAATAGAGCGATAACTCGTATAAACTAATCGCTGCGTCCGTTCTTTGCCAAATCATTGTAGCGAAGCTACCTTAAAACTGGTTTTATTAGGTATATAGTGGCGAATTGGTGACGAAACAACACATTGAACATTCAAATATTTTCAATGATTTATACACAAAAAATAGTAGGCTACGGGCATTGTGCTTCCACAACAAATCACCAGTCCACAAACTCATGTGTCTTGATCGGACGACTCCTACCGCACAAAGCTTTAAGCTAAGTGATTTTTCAAAATATTTTTTGTACTTCAAAAGCCAGGTGGGTTGAGTCGTAGGGTCCACACTCCATCTCCCCCAAAAAACCTTGGCGGATCTGCACAAATTACAAATATTGCCACAAACAGAAGTGATGGAACAAGTACACCCCATTTTCTCCGTGGCGCCACCCGTAAATCTGTAGTCTGCTTGTTTTTGCCACACTCGCAAATCGGGGAAAAACAAGACCCTATTAGTAAATGCATGGCAGAAACCGCTGAACACCAGCCATGAGGTGGTTGAAGCGTAACCAACCAAATCTGGGCAAGCTCAATCCTAAAGGCTTAGGACCAGCTCTTGGAATGAAAACACTGCGTTCGGAGGAGCTTTCTAAGTATTCCGAGCATCATTGGAAGTCTGTCAAAGTGGCTGGCCGGATATCACGAGTTGAGATAATATTGAGTGATTTCCGTGCTGCGGACACAAATGAAGATTTAGATTTTAATTTTTTGTCTCGTAAATTAGGTTGTCTGATCAACTTACCGTGCTGTAAGATTGTAAATGATCAGGGTCATGAAAACTTCGATTTGCTAGGGATGGAGTAGCTCTCAAGCGACGAAGTCCAACAGGCTGGATGCCTTTAAACATAGGCATGCCGTCCGTTGGTGTAGAACGCAAGGGTCCAGGAACAATGTGCAGTGAGCCAGCAATTATGCTGCTGTTCACACCGGTATGTGCGCTACTAGAAAAAATTGGTTCGCAGTACTCAGCTGTAGAATAGACTAAGGAGAGAGCAGCTGCGCTTAAGGTTTGGGCATCAGCTTCCTCACAATCAAAGTCCGGAAGTCGTCTTTGCAGTGAAACACGCGTTGTGAGCTTTTTACGCAAGGCCTCAAGGTGTCGGCGACACTTGGGAGCCTGTTCAATTTTGCACCGAGATAGTTTGGCGCAGGGCTAAACAACAAAGAATTATCGTTAATTCAAACCAAGCTCACGTTGGACCTTTTACTTATGCAAGTGAAATGCCACCGAAACCGTTTTTCTTTCGCTGAGCTTCAACCTCCGCCGTTGGAGGTGCGTTGACAGGAGAGGTGGTCTACGTAGCTTCTATATCTACGTGAGTAAAGTACTCAAGTAAAAGTATTGATAGAAAGTAACAACAGATATTTTTACTTGAGGGAAAGTATAAAATAGTCGATGTTTTTACTATTTAAGTAGTAAAAGTAAAAAGTAGTTCCATTTTTAGCAGTTTATTCCTGTAACTCTCTAAAACTGGTTCTTAGCAAAATATGCTCGCACCACTTCAACAGCGAAAAGAAATTTCTAAAAATGCAAATGTCTCTGCCGAACAAATTAAATGCTTAAGTTTAGGTGTATCGTGCATGTAATGACATCATTATAAGATATGTCTGCCCGGGGAGACATTACTCAAGTGGTGACACTATTCTTACGATACTCTCATAAAGGGTTATCTCGATTCAGATTAATGACTTTTCTCGTTTGAATAACACTTTGTGAATTCAGGTTGAAGAAATTTTTAAAGAGCAATTTATCGATTTTGTGGTGGGAGTTAATTTTTTTCTTGCAGGGAATGCAAGATGTCAAATATATCATCGTCCGCTGATTTAAAAGGTAAACAATACACACACGTTGGCCTAGTTATTCTAATAATCTATACAGTTTTTCTTTGGAGTCAGTTTGATTATATTTTTAAGTTGAAGTTTTATGTTTTTGTAAAACGTTTTGTTAACTGTTAAAACTCGTTTAAGATGGAAGTACTACTTAGCACCAATGTTCTTCTACTTCAAAAATTATTAATTACAAAAAAAACTTAAATCTTTAAGATAATTGCGTCTAAACCTGTAAAAACAAGAGCCAAATATCGCAATAAGCAAATAATCTTGCCGAAAAGAAAGGCAAAAATTTTTCTATCTTGGATCACGTTTTTGGTAATGACATTTTTTCGTTTAGTTCGGAGACCACAGAATTTTGGTAAGTATTAGTTCAGAATTATGCAAACTGAAAAAGTCTTTGCTGAGATGAAAAGTTTATGATAACCTTTGTTACTGTGCATCTTAAAACTCAACCCACAGCAACATTATTTGAATTTTTTAACAGGATATAGATACCTATTTTGCCTCCCCTGGCTGCAACCTTTACAGGAGCAGTAGCTAGTTTGTGAACGAACTAATATATGTTTGAAATAATAAAACATACAGTAAAAATTAATCACAAAAGCAGTGCCACCTCTGCCAGCTGGGTTACGCATTCCAATACATCAGCCACCGCTTGTGCCAAACAGGAACTGATAAATGTGAGGGTCAGTAACGAGTAGTTTTGCCTAAGTCAATTACTAAAGTTGGTTTTTCACTGACGAGCTACTTCGTTGAGATGTTTCATTTGTTGCTACTTTATTTGTAAGTGAGTAGTACAAGTTGATGGTAAATGTATAATGTTGGTTGAATCAAAATGCAGCATGTTAGCTTGAAAAACAGCTTTTAGTTAAATCTTTTCTTTTTTCTGCAAATGCTTCGTTGAAGTGGGATTTTTTAGGTTCAAATTTTGAAAACCAACGACTACCCGTTAAACGCTAACCAGGCAAGTTGCTCTTAAATAATAGCAAGTTAGTGTGTTGTCATAGACCTTCTTGATTTTAAATTTTTGGCGCCAAAAGGAAATTTAAATATTTTATGGTGTTTATTTTTTGCTGTTTGTTTTATCTTTCCAAGCATATACTGTATTAGTTCGTTCACAAACTAGCTACTGTTCTTGTCAAAGAAGTAGCCACGGGAAAACCAAAGGGAAAATTATCCTCTTCAAAAAGATTTTTAACCCTACGCTGAACGACTTTTAACAGTTAACAAAACGTTTTACAAAAACATAAAACTTCAACTTAAAAATATAATCAAACTGACTCCAAAGAAAAACTGTATAGATTATTAGAATGACTAGGCCAACGTGTGTGTATTGTTTACCTTTTAAATCAGCGGACGATGATATATTTGACATCTTGCATTCCCTGCAAGAAAAAAATTAACTCCCACCACAAAATCGATAAATTGCTCTTTAAAAATTTCTTCAACCTGAATTCACAAAGTGTTATTCAAACGAGAAAAGTCATTAATCTGAATCGAGATAACCCTTTATGAGAGTATCGTAAGAATAGTGTCACCACTTGAGTAATGTCTCCCCAGGCAGATGTTATCTTATAATGATGTCATTTTATACATTATGCACCTAATTTAAATCTCTAATTTGTTCGGCAGTGTAAGTAAAACTACAAATCGGCAAAGACATTTCCACCTATAGAAATCTCTTTTCGCTGTAGATGTGGTGCGAGCATATTTTGCTAAGAACCAGTTTTACAGAGATACAGAAATAAACCGCTAAAAATGGAACTACTTTTTACTTTTACTACTTAAATAGTAAAAACATCGACTATTTTATACTTTCCCTCAAGTAAAAATGCCTTTTGTTACTTTTACTTGAGTACTTTCTGGGGTAAATAATACTTTTACTCACATAGATATTGAAGCTACGTTGACCACCTTTGAGAAGAAACACTTCGTCTCCGACCAACTCTGGTTGATAGCGGTGTCATGCCTTGGTTTTCCCAACGTGGGCGGTATCGCCCCCTTGGGGGCGTTGGAGACTTGCAAGGGGGCGCTGTGAGCAATTTCTTATTTGAGGGGGCGCTGAACACACATAAGGGGGGCGTTATAAAAATGCTTATAAAAAATAAAATAATAATATATAAAATACATTACATACTACAATTCTACGTGTTATCACAAGAAACAATTGTACAGAAGAATATATAATCTACTGTATTTTTCCAATTTCTACCTCGTTTTGCTGCGTCTGCTGTATGTAGGCAATAGGCACCAATCAGTTCATTACAGTTCAGTTGCTTACACTCTTAGTTAGACCCCGTGTGTTCGTGACGGTGGCATATGTGTGTAATATTGTCACAAAATATCATATTAATTCGTTAGATTTCTTGTCATTGCTCGCTTTTCTGCTGATGCTTTTGTTTTTGTATATTTCGTATTGTTAAATGCATTGCTAGCAAGATTAGTCTTAGCCTACTACAGCTGCGTTTTTTCTTTGCAAAAACATGTACGCTTTTATGACGTAACAATCCAGCTTGTTCGCTTGTTCGAGTAACCTCTAAATTTTGACGCTATTTATAGTCATTCGCTATAACTAATTTACTAGAGCTTTCTTTTGTTCTAGCATTTTTGCTTTAGTTTTATTTGGAAATCTGGAAGTTTCTTGGGTCATGTGATAATTTTCTATAAATATCGTAGCTGCGCATGAAAAAAAACACATAGAGAGGGATGGGAAGTGAAAAGAGGTGAAAAATGGAAAAGTATTATCGCATTTGTTAATAGCCTATCGTTGTTGAAGAATTTGAAGCGGTTATTTTAAGCAATAGTGCTTGTACATTGAAATCGATACTGAAGTGAAATATTTTTGTTGTGAAAAGTCAAAAACTGTTAAAGCTGTAATATAACATTGTTGAATTTAAAAAGAAGCGTAATTAATCTAACTATAAGAGACGTTAGATTGTTAAAGAATTACTTAAATTAAAAGAAGCAATAGGGCAAAAGAGTTTGTCCTTAATAAATTGAGAGTTTTAAGTAAAGCTACGCATAGAATTTCGACTTACCTTGAAGCCTACGTGAAGCGTATTTCAGACACAATCTAAGAGTAATATATTTTTAGCCAAAATAAATAAGACGTCACACACGCCCTAACCACCCCCTGTTAAGGTTTGTGACAAATATGTTGCTCGCGCTTTTATTCACATAGAATTAGTAAATTAGTTTTGGACTTAAATAATATTTACAAACATTATAGAACCTATCGAACATTTGTGAACATTTTCAATATATCATTTTTACATTTAGTTAATGAGAATTTTAACCAAGGAATATACATGAATAAGCAAATTTTAACTGAGCTACGGCATTAGTAAATTTACAAATTTTGGTGCTATTTAACCAAATTTTGTGTATCTTTTTAAAATTAATGCATAAATATTATTAATACTACAAGAATAATTGTTCAAAAATAATAAATAATTTTTCAATTTATTTATTTCGAGGACTTTTCCATTTTTAAAATACTATTCACAGACGTAAATTTAAATTTTAAATTGATCTTGTGATATTCACACAGAATTAATATATTTTCAATATATTGAATACTATTAACTTGTTCAAAAAAGATCTTTTTCATATTTTAAAAATCAAACAGCTATTATTTATAGACAATTTAAATAACATTATTAGTAATAATGTTACTATTGGTTATGTATCTAATTATGTCGCTATCACTACGGTCACGTATTTTATCAATGTTTTGTATAACTGTTAAACTTATTTTCAGTAAATATATTTAACCATAATAATGACAGATAACACGCTCAAAAAAAAGTGCAGACAATATAACGTGGAATATCTTAAGTATGGATTTATCAGTTCTCCTAATAATAAACAACTGCCGATGTGTCTTCTATGTCAAAAAGTGTTCACCAATGAGGCAATGAAGCCATCCAGACTTTCTGAGCACTTTAAAAAGATCCATCCTAGCAATGAGAAAAAACCTTTGTCATACTTTCAAACATTGCGAAATAAATTTGAGAACAGAAATACCATATCTTTTTTGCGACGAAGCAGTCACAAAAAAATGACGATGGACTTATTTGTTCCTACAATATCTCCAAAATGATTGCTAAGTCAGGAAAACCTCACATAATTGGAGAGCAACTTATTTTGCCAGCGATAGAGGAAGTTTTGCGTACAGTAGTGCATCATGCTTCACCCAGTACAATAACGAAAGCAATTCCACTTAGTAATAATACTGTACAGAGAAGGATTGACGAAATGGCGTCGAATATAGAAGAAACATTGTGTGGCATACTTAAAACTCAAAAATTTGGTTTACAGCTTGATGAGTCTACACTACCAGGTAATGAGGCACTTCTTTTGGCATATGCTCGTTTTATTAAAGATGAGAATGTTGCACAGGAACTGCTGTTTGCGAAAGAACCCGAAACGGATACTAGAGGTGTATCTATTTTTAATGTAGTTAATCAGTTCTTTAAAGACAAAAATATCCCCATGAACAATATTGTTGCTTGTGCAACAGACGGTGCTCCTGCATTAACAGGTAAATACAAAGGTTTCCTTGCATGCTTAAAGAAAGCTGTACCATGCGTTTTTACAGTACATTGCGTAATTCATCGGCAACATCTCGTTGCCCGAAACTTGAGTGAACAGCTTCATAAATCTCTTAATGCTGTTATTAAATCAGTAAATAGAATAAAGTCTCAACCCCTAAATTCCCGGATGTTTGGACAACTTTGTAACAGCAACGATGAAGAATTTGATCGTCTTTTATTGCACACTGAAGTGAGGTGGCTGTCAAAAGGAAATTGTTTAAAACGATTCTACTCTCTTTTCAAGAGCGTGGTGCAGTTTCTCAATGAAAATAATTGTGATGAATTGAGCGATTATCTCTTAGCACACAAAAGAGACATTGCCTATTTGGTAGATTTATTCACCATATTCAACGACCTTAATTTGCAATTGCAAGGTAGTAATTTAAATCTTATTCAAGCAAGTTCTAAGATTTGTACATTTATAAATAAGCTAATCTTATTCAAGAATAATATTGGCCGCCGGAATCTAACTCAATTTCAGACACTTAATGAACTAGAATCGATAGAAAATGATAATTGTGATGGCTCAAATCTGTCGGATGATCACCTCTTGATCTATTGCGATCATTTAGAAACGCTGCACAAGGATATGAGCTGTAGATACCAAGATATTATAAACATGAAGGTACCGGACTGGTTTCTACAACCATTTACAGATAGCTGTATGAATGAAACAGATATTGAAATACAAGAAGAGTTGATTGCTTTAAAAAATGACTTCGAATTGAAACCTCTCTTCAAGCAATCATATCAACAATTTTGGTTACAAAAAGAAATCCCTGAAAGATATCCTAAGTTGTGGGAAGAAGTCAAAATTTATTTCATAGCATTTCCAACTACAGACTTGGCTGAACAAGGATTTAGTGTTGTCACTCAGCTACTGACGAAACAAAGAAATCGATTGCAAATCGCTGAAAGAGGAGACTTAAGGTTGATTTTGAGTAATATTGAACCGAGAATAAGAGAATTAGCATGCAAACACCAAATTCAGCCGTCATATTAAATATAGCAACTGAGATTAGATAGGATAAAGTTAAAGAATCAATTTTTTTCAGTGAAACTTAGTTTTTAGTAAATTTTTTTTTTCAAGGCGTAATTTTATGTTATTTTATTTATTCGTTCGTTGTTTTAAATTAGTTGGAACTTCCGCTTTTTAGTTATTACTGATTGAGGTTGTGTTTTTGATTCGTTTGTTGCTTTTAGTGTTAAGCGTTTTGAATGGGCATTTTTTTATTTTTGATGGAAATACAATATGTATATTTTATTGACATTCTTTTGTTTCTCCTTAATTCGTGCAATCAACATATTGCTAGCTGCTAGCTTACTAAATATACATTCATAAGATATTAGTGACGATTAGTAAGTAATTTTATTTTCAAAACGTGCGTAGTAATTTGTGCATAACATTTGAAAGTTGGGGGGCGGTATGAATTTTTTTTAAGAACAAGGGGGCGCTATAATAAAAAAGGTTGGGAAACACTGGTTTAGAACCATCTCTAGTGCTTGAAAATTTTCAGCGGGGTGCCTCGATGCCAAGTCATCAGCATTAGCATATTTTCTAGAAGGAGGTAGGGTTGAAAATGGCTTAAAGGGAGGGGTAAAGGTTGCTTATAGTGCTCGCCGGAATTATACGATCAAAGCCTTAGAGTAAATAAACCATAGATTTTAGCTATTGCGTCATCAGAATAATGAAGGCGCAACAACAAAGAAAACCGAATTAAACAGTTTTGCAATCCTGTTAGCCATGCAGTTAAATCTGGAGTAAAATCTGCAGTAACTTATTATATTTTATAAGTTGCATTTACAAAAACAGTTTCACAAATGCTTTCAACTGGAATGAGCTCTGTTTACCAGCAGACATCCGATGCGCAGCCCGACCGGCCGGTAGCCAGCTTGATGTCTTGAGGAAAAAGGAGAAATTCATCTGAAAGGCTCAATATTTTTTGATGCCAATGCAGAAGTGGTCTTCCTGAAATATGAATGTTGAGCAAATAGTGTGTAGCATGCTATATAATATTTTTCCACAGTAGGCTACGTTTTTTCAGAACGCTTTTTTGTCTCACTGTTGCCACCAGTAAAAACTAAAAACGATGATCTTTAACCAGGGCCGAATTAGGCATTTTAGAGGTTCTACACACTTGAGACTGTGTTGCCCTATATATGTGTAATTCAAAATCTAAACATAATAAACTACATACAATTTTATTTGTCGACTGAGACACCATTGAAATTTGGGCTTCGAAAAATTTTTATGGTGCTTCCTTTCCCTTTATGCTTGTTTTTTGTTTAATCGTTATTCCACGCCTGCTCTAAACTCAATTTGAAAGCAAACTTTATAAAAATTTTGTCAAAATCGAATGCAGTATTAATATGACAACACAAACTTGTAAAAACTTTCCTAGCTCAACAACAAATTCTTTCTGCTCGCAGCTTTGATTTCTACTAAGAGCAATGTAACCGTAGAGCATGGAAAATTGTCTTAAGTCTTTACTGTCAAGTAGCCATTGTTGAGGTTGAACTCGTCACTATTGCTACCATAGACAGCCAAGGAACTAGTTTGCAGAGAAATTTTCAGGATACAAACTTTATGTCATGTGTAGGCCTATATCGCTGGCAGGTACAGGATGCGAACAACCGATACCAAACAAAATAAATACAAAATGTCTTCAGTTAAGGGGGACATGTCCTCTCGTTTCCCCCTAAAAATAGGCTCATGTTGACAACATGACGACGTTGTCGACAGGATTAATAGCCATTTAAGCATAGTCTACAGAACAGTATCGGCACCCCAGCGTATTTAGCGAGGCATTAAACTTAAATTAGGCTTTAATACATTCAAAAATAAGAACCAGAAAACTTTCTGATAACATTCGAGTGGAGTTAAGGTCCTAGTAGCACGCTGAGAAAATAGCATTTTCACTTTTCTGGGATTCATGTGCGCTCGGCAATCAATAAAAGGTCATTGCTAAAAAAATGCATAATTGTCGTAATTTGAAGTTGATTTCCCGAAAAAGCCATCGTCAATATTGTCTTAATTCTTAAGTCGCTTCTATAAAACTTAATTTTTGAAAATATTCCATGTTCTTTTTAAAAATCTTTTGTTAAAGTGGGATTGTTTCCCCTGATTAAATCAAGGGGAAATCGACTTCTTCCGCTATCCTTGCTCTTTTAAGATACAAGTGCATGTGTAACGTAGAAACTTACACCCAGGTTCATCCTCTTAACTAAACACATCCTTTATGATCATTCATTCATTTAAAGCATGCCCCTACTCGCGAACCACCAGCCTACCACTTGTCTGCAGCGATGCCTTTGATTATCTATATTTTTTGCATCTTTAAGTGCTAAATTTCTTCAAGTTAGGCTTCTTCACTGTTCTCTCCAAAGTTTTCTCACGAATTCCTGTTCTCAAATAACTTCACATCCTTTATAAATTATTTTTGTAAATACAAAAATTTGAACATTTTATTGAAAAGCATTTAACGAGCGAAATTGGTAATACTTTAAATTAATACCGTCACTATGATTAAAAAAACGTTGCGATTTTGAAGTTTCGTTGGTTTTTTGATAAACAATCAAAGACAAACAGGTTATTGCACGAAATAGAACAAATGTATGAGTGCAAAATAAATTTAAACAAAAATACAAAAATATTAAACATTTTTTTTCGCTAAAAAACCTCGCCAACAGTGACGTAATTTCTTTGCTATCACAGATTTTCGACGTTTTACAGATCACGTGTTCCGCCACCGCTTTTGAAGTTCTTTTACAGCTGATAAAATCTTCTTGATTTGGTCGTTCTTAGTAACACCGAGCTCCTTAACAATAGCAAATCTTTAAATCGCTTATTTTTCATGACTGCTGGTTTATCGATCACAAAAAGTAGCAACAAGCTACTAAAAACTAAGCAGCCAATAGTTTCGATCAGCTTGCCCGCCTAATGCTGAGAAAACTGGCAAAGATGTGACCGCAATGAACTTATACACAGTTTTAACAACTAGACTACAAGTGATGTGTAGTTGATCAAGTTATTAATTTCTTCAATTCATTAATAAAATCTAAAAAATGGAGCACAAAACATTCGCATCAACATCGTAAGAAATGAGATTTCTTCGTGCAATGCTTGTAGCTACCAAACTCGGAACACCTTTTATCTAATTGTTCCGTTTTGCGACTCTTTACGCTGCTCTTTCTAATTAAGGCCACTGTTCCAGAAGGTAGGGCGCCGTCCAACTTCTGGGACCCTATTATATGGCCAGCTCTTAATCTAACAAACGCTGCTGAACTGAAGTTACTTAAGAGTCGATAAATGCCAATCCATGAAATTGCGGGCGTGCTAACAGCTGTCCAACAACAATTTGCCATATTACTGTTTTAAAAAAATTTAGTACCTACCTTCAAAGACGCTGCTTCCAGCGAAAGAAGTTCCTTTCCAGCAACGGCGCTATCGACCAACCGCAGCCGGGACTCTTCATTCACGTGATTAGCCTCCAACCAGTGGTTGACGTCGTTAACGGACCAGTTTGTCACTAAACACAAGAATTTTTTGAGAAACTGGCTTCATTTCTCGACAACTGGCCATTGTGCTCGTATACTCAACACAAGCTACTGTGGAGTTTTTCTATTTTGTCAAAAACTTAAGGATTAGTGCGTAAAACAGCATAAAAGGCTCCAGAGTAAAAGCGTCTCCGTTAGGCGTAAATCGCAGACGTAGCGAGAAAAATTCTTTGTTTCTTTGTTTAGAGAGATGCGCGCATCTCTCTAAATAAAGAAACAAAGAATTTTTCTCGCTACGTCTGCGATTTACGCCTAATGGAAACCAGCGTTAAGCTTGTAGCGCTGCGCAGTTGCAAATCGGTTTTCAACAACTTCAACAGGTGGAAATTGAACGAGTTTCAGAGTTGGAGATGAATGTGACAGTAAATAGTAATGTGGAAATGTTCTTCCAGCAAGTCGGCAATCTTGCGTCCCTGGTTTCACAACTGCATCGACACTGCCCAACGATCGCTGTTGCATGAGCAAAGTGGCTCCCTGCCCTTCAACAGGCTATGTGCCAAGAACCGTCCTTTGACATTTTACTCCATGGCTTCTCTAGCGTTTGAAACGTGAATGAAAACATAGCGAAGTGAAAGATTTTTACAAACAAGTAACTTTGAGAACAGACAAGCATAGAGCTCAATTGACTGGGTTTTGAAGTTGAAATAGGCTTGGAGACTAACAACTATTATTTTTTCTACCTCAAACGGTGTGGTGAATCTAAACTACAGTAGACCGTTAGTCGAGTTTTGGAAACAATCTTTGCGGATACGAGCCTACACCAACTCCCAAACTCCAGTTAATGTTTCTAAATCAGGGAAGTTATCACCTTCTTACCATCACTGTCCGAGCTGTTCTGTCTGGAACCTTCTTTTCTGTGGTTTTTTCGGAATAATCTACCGAGAGAACGGGTTGAATAATGCTTGCTTGAATGACCACTATCTACCGACTGAAAAATAAACAAATTTGGCTTACATCAGCGAGGTAAAAGTCAGCTGATAGTAAGCGGAGTTGAGCAAACTAACAATTGCTAATTAAATGCCAGCTTGGAGGAGAATAGAGATTTCGTTATTAAATTGCACTTTACAATACTTCGCTCGTGTGGTAACCCGAGGCAAGCATTTTTTAGTTATAATTCCAGTTGAGTTGAAGGAGCTTAAAAACGGGGCTTCTAACAGCAGACAGTGCCAAATTTTTAACAATTTTAGTAGAAAAATCTATTGAAGTACGTACATCAGAGACATTTTGTTCGAGCTGGCACAACCATTTAATCCGTTGAACCTTCTTCAACTCCTGTTCGAGCCAATCCAACCAATTGCTACATTTCTGAACAATGTCAGGTCCCAATTTCTAAAAGTAAAGTAAATTCATAATACAGTAATTGTATACGCTGAAAAAAGACGTTGTACCATGAATCCCACAATCCCTACTTAGTTATGCTTCCATTTTTGGAAAACTGTGAGTGCGTCACACATCTTGTTTGGATTTTAACGCTCAAAAAACCGTTCAAAAAATAATGAAGTTATCATTTGGAAGATCATCAGCACCTGGTAGTAATAATTTCCTAAATATGAAAGTTTAGCACACACCGGTCTGAGCCCCCATGCTCACTTTCTGGATACGGTCTCGCTTGTAGTAGTTATGCTAGGTGAGCAGAAAATGGTGAGGCTAGTGCTATCGGTATGGGCGACTTTAGTAGACAACTACTAAAGGTAATCATACCAGTTCCATCACAGCCTTAGGTCGCGAGGAGAACCCTTTCAGTCATTCTACTGGTATTCAGACTCGCTGGTTGCACAACCAAACTCTAGTATTCCACTTACCTTTACTCTCCTGTTTATAAACAAATTAAGTTGAGCGGCTAGATCACGCACCACGACCACGAACTCCCCCACGAGCTGTCGGCTGGTAGAACTGGCAACTCTGCCATGTGGCCGAATTTTTGTGTTAAGACGAAGAACAATGGACGCCGCCGATAAAAGCTCTTCCTTCAGCAAGTTGTCGTCCACCTCCAACTCGCTCACGCTAAACACAGTTCAGGTCAACATACAACTCCACCTCCTCCAACTCGCTCACGCTAAACACAGTCCAGGTCAACATGCATTTGCTGATCTAGAAGCTTCTGAGCAGCGGCACAGTACAAACTTTAAAAAGCAAAAACTTCACAAAATCATCGACAACACCCATTTGTAGCCACCACAATTACATGGCCATGCGTTCAATCCTTTCGACGATCGTCTTTGGAAAACTACGTTGATTTTGTCAGTTAAGTGGATATTAACAAATACTAAATGCCGAAGAAGGTCTTGACAACCTGTTTGATAATCGGAGCTGTCGCCGATTCACCTTGTTTCTCGAAAGTTCATTAACAGCATCGCGCCACTTTGTTCTGTCGATGGCATCTTTCCTTTTTTAATCCTATCTCTTCTTCCACCAGCCTTGTTTATCTCATCTTCGGTCGCCTACGCCTTCTTTTTCCAACCACATTAAATTCAACGCTCTTCCCAGCACATCAAACTAAGTATCTTACATCTCATTTTCCCTTAACAATTGACATCAGCACACTTGTTTGCCTTCCATCCGGCATTCCTTTTCCACCCAACACACAAGGCAAAAATCCATCATCACACTAATCCCTACTTCTCCACAAGCAGATCTCATCTACGCAGATACTAAGGTCCAGATACCTCTCCTAGTTTCATTGGTTCGTTTTGCTATCAACATTTCTCTCAGGGCAACTATTACAATGGGTCTCTACATCATAATAGCTTCTGCCATGTGATCCCAATTATTCTCTTTATTCATACTCTCCTCCATATTATTTTTTCATATTTTCACTAAACCCCAACTTTCATCTTTTCTTCTCACGCATCCTACTCCTTCAATATCTTTCCCACCTTTTTTCCTGTACTTAATTAGTTAATATATACAGTATATATATTGGATTTTGACCTACTTTTTGTCACCTTATTTTCTCTCAGTATTACCAACCATTTCTTTATTAGCCTTTTCATAGTCTCAGATTTAGCCTTCTTTTTCCCCGATCAATTCACCCTCATCTTTCAACATCTCATTTTACTTATTGCTTCCTCCACTTACTTCCACCACCAGGTATCTCCATGTATCTTTTTGCCTTTTTTTTTACCACATACTTCACCACAAGCCTTTAAATTACAATTTTTAAAAGCATGCCATAGATTGGGAGCACAACATCAACCAACTCCCCTATTCTTTCCTCAAATTTTGCGCTCCTATTGTGTTTCCTCAACTTCCAAACTCTCCTTTTAACAGTTTGCTCGTCCTTCGCTGCTTTCCTTCAATTTGCTTTTGTCTATGTCTCACATCAACAACCGAGGCTGCAATTTCCAGTGAAATTTGTTCACGTCTATTGAATACTTTTTGTTGATTTTACAAACCAGCCAACCAACACAGAATCTATCGGACTCATTTTTATTTCCACCCATACTGTTGATTTTCGTCTGGTCCCTCTTTTGAAAGCACGTATTGGCTTCACACAATTCCTTTTCATCGCAAATTTAAGCAATCTTCTTCCCTCAACTTTTGTTTCGCCAATTACATTTCCACCACACAGACACCCTGAAAACCATCAATCTGTCTCCCAACATGTCTGTTAAAGCTCCAAAGACCAAGAATCATTTCGCCAAGGTTTTGCAAATCCCACACACATGCCATTTCATTATACAATTGATCTTTTCCGCAGTCTGATCTTCTCATGTGGGGCCTATACGCGCACGTGACTCGGATAACTTTCTTCTTAAAAACCAACACCGTTGCAATCACTGTGCCAATTTTTCTTCCAACTTTGACAATCTTCTCGCATAGTTCTTCTGTCGCAAAACATCCAACACCCCTTACTCTGTTATTATTTTCACGACATTATAGTTTATATCTCCTATTGCTGACACCAACAAATCGAGCTCGTTGGCCTCACACACCCACTTTTCACTTTCTCAACGACTCACACACTTCTGAGAATAATCAAATATTACCTCAAACTTTTGTAACTCGGAGACTCTGCGCATCTCCTGCCCTTTAAAGAGTAGCCGGGCACTCAGTTGCTCTGCTTACTCCAAAAAAAAAAAAAAAAATGTAGATCGAAACCACTCGCTGTTTTAAACCTATTTTTCTGATTCAGTCAAAACTGTGCAGCGCTCATCAATGACGTCAATATTTTCACATATGAACAAGATTTTGATCAAATTGCGCGTGTAGTACATGGCCTACCTGAGTGCGATGGCTGTGGCAGTTTCAGTTAGCTGTCCGATCATGAACACCTCATTATCAGTCAGTTGATCATTGGTTGAAAGCTGGCGCCCGATTTTGTTTTTTACTTCCCACGATTTAAGCGCAACTTCAAGCCTCTGAACAAAAAGAAGTTCGCTTAACAAGACTGGCTCAAATTTCAACGTTAGACTAGTGCCACATGCCGCTACCGGATGGAACAAAAGCAAGCTTACTGTTCTTTTTGATTTGGCGTTGATTCACCCAAGAAAAAGAGAGCTTGCTGCAATTTGCTGCTTGGTTCCAGGCTTGTGTTAGACATGCACTGCGAAAGCAATTCTGAACCAGGCCTCGAAAAAACGTTTTTCTACACACAGCGGCAAACGCTTCTAATACCAAGAGGTATGCCACTTAGAACGACCATCTTTGAAACAGGCGTCGCTCAGGCATCGAGTTATAAAACAAGTACTTGATTTCGTACTTAAGGGAAGCTCACATGACCTTATTAGTTACTGCACTTACTCTATCTCTAGCCAGCATCTGGACCCTGTTTTTATGTTCGATTTTAATTACGCCTGGAGGTTGTAACCACGCCTCCCCATCAACTTGAAGTGGAACAGGTTCATCTCCTAGAAAGAAATAAAGAATTTGTTATTAGCTGAAGCTTGCTGCAATACAAAATGATTAAAATGGAACTTCGGTCATAACTGGTAATGATAGAAAGCACAAGAGTCAATAATGTCTTCAGGAAGCTATGAATTCGAATACCACAAGAAACGCTTCAGCTCTTCTTGCTGCTGCCTTGCAAGTAGTTTTGTATAGTGTACGTACCTAAGATAGTAATTTTGATTGATCTGCATTGAGCAATGCGGTGATGTTGTAGCATACCATCCGGCACCATAATCGCCATGCCAAGTTGAACAGTGCTGAATGCGGCAACTACTTCCAACACGTGGTCGTTATAAGCAGGGGCCATGAAGATCTAAATGTGCAGAGCAATCAATAAGTAACGCTGTAATAGATTGCAGTATCGTTGTCACTCGCTCACGGAAAAAAATGCAGAATAACGTTGTGTTCAGACCAGCTTCGAGGTTGTCAGCGCTGCGGGCACAGTGCAGCTCTACCAAACACCATTAATTTTCAGTAATATGTCCAGTTTTCCCTAAGCTTAACCACATTGAAGCACTATTATGCTTTGAACTCGGACCTCTTAGCAACAAAACTAGCAACTTTGACATTAAATTTCCAATTACAAGAGGTTGGACGTTGATGATGCGGTGTATGCTTCAACCAACCGCCTCCTTTTGCATCAGACACAGATTGGCAAGCAACATTGGATATACCTCATTCGCTGATCTTCCACCCCATAGATTAGCACCTCCAGCATACGAAGGAATATTGAGTACCACTATGCCTTGCAGAGGGGGTAAGTTAATGCACTGTCCATCGCATTCAAGTCGTATTCTCTGCTCCAAGTTCTTGTAAGTCTTCATAGCGACTTCCTTGGTGGCCATCATGCCGTACCACACACGATTCTTCGTGCGACTGAAAAATATCAGTTGAAGAAGGGTGCCTTTTACAATGTTATTTAGCAATGTAATCTAGAGCACTGGCTGTCCATATGAGAGGCGTTCAAAAACTCTACAAGCGTCGAGCTAGACTCGATACTCGGTTGGGTAATCGCACACTTTTAAAACATTGATCTTTACATTTTGCGATAAAACGGAGCAGTTACTTTTCGTGCCGCTCTGTCGTAGGTTTATCAGTAACTGTACTGATATGATGCAATGTTTGTTGTAGTGTTATGCAAAACACGATCAATCATGGCTCTAACTGCATAGTGATCAGTCGTTGACAATGTAGTTTTACAGATAATTTTATCAAATCTATCACCTGGTCTTTTTCGGGTTGTCTTCTCGCTTCTTGTGAAAATCTAAAGCTATCTTCGCATCCAAACCAATGCCAAAGTAATTGTTCATCACACATTTCTCAGTGAAAAGACTTCGAAATCTGAAAAGAAATTGGGATTTTTTCAAATGTTTTTTCATTACCTCACTTTTCAAGTTAAGGCAAATAAAATAGTTGCTTACGCTGAATCGTCGATCTGAAGAAGCGGTGCAGCAGGAGCGCACAGAGTGTCTGCATTGGCGAGCAACATTCGGCTGAGGAAACTGCCGCGTTTCCTCGAGCTGTACAGCGGGTTGATGGCTGAAATAGAATGCAGTTGCTTGAAACAGAATTAAAGTATTTTTGCGGCGATACGTGTACGTGGACTGCCCTTTTTTTATTACCACGTAATAACTACACAGAAAAAGTGATTGTTGGCGCTGAGTCAAAACGTTTGCATTAAAGCAAAAATAAATCACTCTAAGAAACGCAATATTCTTCTTCACGAAGTAATTTAAATCCCATCCTTATCAGCGCATTGCTTCCACTAGCGATTGAAATAATTACCTGTTGACGATTTTCGAATTTGAGACATTGGTCCTCCTCCTAAGTTAGCAGAAGAACCTGAAAAGAAATTACATTAGCCACTATTTCAATTCGGAAACCGCAATCTCTTTTCAATTACACTGTGCAAAGAACAACAATGTTACCAATAATGTTGACATATTGGATTTTACCTCAAGCATTGTAACTAAGCGAAGCAACAGATGAAAAGTTGTTCGAATTCTAGTTCTTCTCTAAATGTCGTACAACCGACAAAGATACCGAGCTAATTTTGTTAGGATCAATTTTAGACTAAACTCACCTTGCTGGGCTGTTACAGGACAGGCTACCGATGTTTGCCGAGAGTACTTGTCAAAAGGGGGCACTTCCAAATTCGAAGTGGGGGTCGTGGGGGCTGAAACGGACTTGCGAGAAGCGGTACTACGCACCACAAGCTTCGCTGAAGAACTAAAAAAACGGAATATCAAATCAATCGTTTTTTTTTATTATAGCCTGTAAACAATATTGACCATTCTCTGCTATGAGATCCGGAGCATCCAGGCATGCACTGCAAACTCAATTTAAGAAAATGCATACTGAGCAGGTCAGCGGAAGCGACAGTTAGACATACTATCAACTGGATTGATATTTTCTATTTCAGTTGTGAGTAGTCACGATTCATGCTCTCATGGAGCGACCGTCAGCAACGTAGCTTAGCTCGATAAAACGCCGGCTCGCTATTTTGCCAAACACCGCCCGCGGTGATTCCCGCTTTGTCGTGCTTTCACGAAAGACGTCACGGTTATTTCCTCTGCTCCGCTGCTCTCATTGCAGGTAAAAAGCATTGCGTCGGCAATACCAGCATTTATGAAGCAGGCCTAACTTTAATGAGGAATGTTAACAGTTTTGCCGCTGAAGACCCCTTTTTTGGGAAATCAACCTCGGCTAAAAGCATTTTGTCTGCATTTCGGAGTTGAATTTTTTCACTTTTTTTTTAAATCAACCTGAAATGAGGTTTAATGTGGGGTAGAATGTTCTTTTCATATCAACGTGAGGCAGGGAGAAAACTGAGCTAAAAACACTGAGCAGCCTAGTAACCGTAAGGTTGAATAAAACATACGATGGTTAATAAATGCGATCCTAGAGGTAACCGGTATTTTTTTTACCTCTCGTTCTTTAAAGGTGATCTCGAAAGTTTTTTGTCGTCATTGGAAACAAGATTTACTGCATTGTTCAAATGAGGATGATTTTGAAGTAAGTTTTCTGTGCTGTTTGACTTTAGTTGCTGGCACATCTGTTCATTTTGCTCGTCCACAGCTACCAAACAAGCACATCATAAACAACACTACACATGTTCGAAACCACCAGCATTAGTACTGGAAATGCACTTTAAATATTGTTTTGGTTCTGGAACGACCAGCAACTATTACACGAAGCCGAATCATATCGACTTGCTAACTAAAAGCGCTGGAATATCATCATTTCGAAAAAGCGACGGCAGTGACGAAAACATTTTTAGCGAATTAAACAAGCATGTCAGACGACTCTTGGGCACCCACCAGTGGCAGTCCGCCTTGTTGGTGGTGGGGCTACTAGTCACTCACGACTGGTTCGAAATGGGCTGCCATCTTTCCCCTAGCCTAATTTCAATTAGGTTGACAGCATGAACCTGAATTGCCGTTCACGCCGTACCTCCATCCCGAGGAAGAGGAGGGGTAACCACAAACAACAAACAAACAATTAAACAAGCATTACTCCACCGCTTCTTCGTAGCGTGGTAAGGCGAAAAATGATAGTACAAGAGAGACATACAAGTGTAGACAAAGTATAAAGTACTTTTGTAAAAGTGGTGTCGTTGTGAGCTTCAAAGCAAAAGGTCTGGAGTTCAAAACTGAATGAAAAGACCACTGGTATTCGTCAGGAAGGGCATCCGGAATTTAAAGTGCTACGTTGCTCCAGTACAAAGTCTGGTTCGAAAGCGAGTGTGTAGTGGTAGAAATACATCGAATCAGCACATCTGAGCTTGCAAAACGCGGGAAAAATGACGTAAAACCGAGTGTAAAATGAGTAGACAGCGCTTTCAAAAATTACCCCTAGGTCGACAAGCACTTCTACTCTCGGGTTTCCCTTTACGGCTTTAGCACCACATCACAAAAAACCTACCTTTCTCAGTATGTTCAATAATTTGCCGAACTGCCTTCTTCAAACTATTTGCTCTCAGCATCAACTGCGTTCGCTGTTCGAATGTTTTCTGAAAATTTATTTGTTCTTCGATCAGGTTTAATCAAAGATCTGTCACCCGCTAACGCTTTCTTTCGTAATGTTAGCGGATATTAGACCTTTCATGAAAACCTACTGAGTAACTCTTAACAGGCATTTGGCAGTTCATGGTAGATATAACAAAGTAGCATATCATCCTATACAAAACAAAAATGTTTTGTTTACGATCGGTAATTAGAATATTCTAAATCTCTATAAACATTATTTTTCATGATGAATAAATTACGCATTAGCAATATGCACTACACATCAAAATCAAGTTTCTCTTAAAGCATACAACTTAGATGTATATCAGACTTGATGAGCAGTCAGTGGTATTCACGAGCATCAATTAATTGTACAAGGTATCGTCGATTGAAAGGCAAATACGTAGTCGTTTGACTAGTTACGTAAAACGTCACTCCCATTCACATTGAGAGCAGACGCTTAGGAAGATAAATATTGAAAGGAGGGGGAGGAGAAAATCAACTGTTTGTGTGTCACTCATCAATGCTAAGTGTCCTTGCCAATTCAAAATTTGAGAAGCGGCGACCGAGCTTGCGTGACTATACTTCATTACTAATATCGACACTTTAACAGTTTTTACCTTTTTTAAATTTCTATTTACAAAACCAGTGAAGTTTAGGCCGTCTGTCGTGCCGACAACGTCACTTCCGTTTGATGACGTTACGGGCATTTCCGGAACTGTTTCAAGCGCTTGCGACGTGAACTTCTTGGGCGACTCGTCAACCATGAGCTTGCTGGTGTTTTCGACTTCGGCTGCATCCACCTCATGCTTTGTGATCTCCTCTTCGTTTGGAATCGAGAAGTCTTTTTTGGATGCGTACTGCTGCTCCGGAAGCGCAGGAGGATCAAAACTGGCTTGGAAAGTCATGTCTTCTGTGTTTTCGTTCTAGAACAAAACAGCTCAAGTGAACGATGCATTCGTAGCAATAAACGCCAGGCACCGCTGCAGCAATCAGTGCAGAAGTATCCGTGCAGCAGCAGAAGCAGAATGTGGCTGGAGTATCGGTAATTTTGGTTCCAAGCGGCAATGAAAACTTATGTAAAATTTAGCAATTAAAACAAGTAGTTACGTAAAACACTAATTAATTTATGAGCAGCTAAAAAAAGCTTTGAAATTCTCAAATCGATAACTATTTGCACTGTGAAGCGGTTTGACATCAAGTCAATCAAAAACCACATTTGGTCTTTCAAGTTAAGCATCATTTAGCAACAAAAAAATGCAATTTACACAAAACAAACTGCTAGTTCACAGGTATCAAGAAAGAAAGATAACAGGTCGTGCTCTCGTGTACTAAATCAAATGCAAGCTGTAATCATAAGTAATGACACTAACATTGCGAAAACGGTAAATAATGTCAAAAGCGGAAATTAAAAAAAACTACAACAGTTGTTTTATTTAGAATATAAATGAAAATAAATCGCAAAAATGAAACGATTTTGATTCGACTCCAGGCGTTTAAAGTCAACTCGACGGTGCTTTCTGTATTTAAACAAACATAGCCGCCGTGGTGTAGCGGCAGTTACTTCGGACGTAAAAACGAAAGGTCTGCAGTTCGAACACTTATAAAAGCGAAATAGGTATTCGGCTGGAAGGGCACCCGAAATTTAGTTTGGTTCAAAAGTGAGGGCCTAGTGGTGGGTATTCACTAAACCAGCACGTCCGAGCCAGAGAAACGTGGGGAAAAAGACGTGACATCACGCGATTGATTTTGAATAACAGAACATCTCCATGTTAATTTGTGAGCTAAAAATATAGGAGGGCTTGTGTTACGAAACGTAACGCACTATAACACTACTCATGACGTCAAAACCAGGGTCTGAATGTGAACAATCTTCCAGTAGAGCCACTTACCGCTTTTTCAATTTCGGCCATCTTTGATTCGAGTGTGAGTGTATCCAGCAGCGATGCCAGCTTCTCTTCCAGCACTCTGCACTTGACAGGGATGTCCGTGCTGTCGTCATTGCTGTAAGTACGACCGACTTTTGCCACGAAATCTTTCACAGTTTCGCACAGCACACTGCAAAATGGTTGTTTGTCAAGTCAAGTAGTCGCTATCTTCTATTCTATTACAAGGAGACCCAATGAAAAATGTATGGTCGAGGATTATGCTGCACTCTGATGAAAGAGATATCTCTCCATTTTAACCCATCCGTACTAAATAAACAGCTACACTATTCGAACAAAGAACGATAAAAACAGAATTTGGTACGTTACCAACAGGAAAAACCGAGCAGAAACTTTAATGAGAAAAAGAAAGTCGGTTTTACGTCATTTTTCCCGCGTTTTGCAGGCTCAGACGTGCTGATGTAATGTATTTCTGCCACCACACACTCGTTTTCGAACCAGACTTAGTTCTATTTAATTGTGCATGCTGTGTGGCATTTGTATTTTTGCGTACGTTACTAAAACACGCACATATCACAACGCAGTGCAATAAACGATTGAAAACTTTACATCCGGGACACTTACGTGGCCGAACTGAGGACTTTTGAAGTCTTGTCCGAATTCAAAATGGCACCCAAATGATCAGCTACAGTGCCCTCGTATTCAGTGATGGGACACTAAAAAAAAGAAGAAAGTTAACTCAAGGTCAATGGTAAAGACATGGCGTATTCAAGCACTCACGTCATCATTGGTTTGAGGAATCGCAGCAGCAGGAGGTATGGACAGGGGGAGTTTTCCTTGGTAAGCGAAAATGCTCCATCTGCAAGAAAATTGCATTAGACTTGGTGATAGCAAAGTGAGGACATGTTGCTTCCCGATCCTCTCATGGGGATAGGGAATGGAGGAAGGTTCGATGACTATTCGCTGGCATGGCAAGGATAAGTAGCTGAACTTTTGGAAAGTTGCTGAAAGGCAGCACAACAAAAGTATGAAACGAGACTTTGGTAAACAAAATACGAGAGCGCACTAAAACAAGCGGTTTATGGCTGGTTACCATTAGGCGTAGATTGTGGGCGTGAAACATTCTTTGTTTCACGCTACGCCTGCAATCTACGCCTAATCGAAACGAGTCTTTAAAATGAAACTTTATTCCCAGTCGGCAACTTAGTTCGTCACAACATATCGATGATTCGCAATCGTGACGTTTCGAGTTCAATTCCTGTGCCGCTCGTGTGTTGATGCGCTTTCGAAAAGACGAATTGCAGCAAGCCCTTATGCAAGGCTCAACTGCTTAGCAGAATGCACTGCGTAAACAGCCTTCAGCATTGCGAAGCGAGTGTAAACAGAAGCTGCGTTGCATAAACGAAAACGATTTTTGGAACCTAATAAGTCTGATTCGAATGGGTAGTGATAGGCACACAGTGAACCAGCACGCTCAAGACTACAAAAGTGCGAAAAGTAGACGTAAAAATTCGCTTTGGTTGTTTTTTTATCCAAGGACAAAAATATACACCTCAACAACATACCGATCCATCAACTTCGCTCCTGCTCTTTCGTACTTTTCAATTATCGTTGGGACTTGTGTGTCATCGTCACATATATTTCCCCAACCCATTACTTGGGCCAGATCGTTTCCGGTGCCCAGAGGCAAGACGCCTACCTGTGCCTGCAGAAAAGGTCGAAAAATAACTATAGCACTGCACTATACACATAATCCCCGAGATAGATGGCATTTGCCACTCATATGAAGTGCGATCGATATTAATTCCATTGCCCTTTAAAGGTTTTTGATGGATTTTAAATCGAACAAGATTTAAATGAATTCAAAAAGAGGAAAAGGTCAAGATCATCATGTTACAAACCTGTCTTGTAACTTGATCTATTGCCAAGTAAAACGACAAAATTGTCGAGAGCAATCGCCACCTGCGTTAACGCGGACGAAACCGGATTTTAAAAAATGGATCTCTCTCTCTCTCTCTTTTTGTCAACGATACAAAAACGAAGCAGGAAAAGCTGAAGTCGATGAACTTACTTTTGAAGATAGATTCAGTTTATCCATTTCCGACAGCACCCAGCCAACAGAACCGTCACCACCACATATTAATATACGAAACATGTCAAACTTGCGGAACATTTGCAACCTGCAGCAAAATAACACTGAGGTTTAATACACCATTGTAATCTTTTACGATTGTACATAGACCTTGCGTTCAGACCCGCTTCCAAGCAACCGTTACCGCAAGCAGTGCGACCAAGCAGGGAAAATTACGTGCTTCCCCAAATCATGAAACAGAGCAAAACTCCACTCATAGCGACTCTCGCTACAAAGTAATAGTAGGACATACAGGACGCAACAAAAACAGTAAAACTCAAAGCAACAGCAATCAAACCGGTTACTGCAAGGGCAAGGTTCGAAGTTCAAAACTTGGCACACGCTGACGTCCATATTAACCCGTGGTTGACCTAATCAGAGTGGTGAAGGGGCTCAAACAGCAGGCCGTTCAGAGACGACATTTGGTCGCCCAACAATGGCAGTCAGCTTGTTAGTGGTTGGGCTTCCAGTCTGCAATTTGTGTTTATGCCTGGTTCGAAATTGGCTGCCACTTTCTCGAAGCTTGATCTTTTATTAAGTTTGCGGTGGGAATCTTGATATTCCATCATGCCACGTCCCCATCCCTAAGAGGAAGGGCAGATAGTAAAACATTTACAAAAGCACTACTAAACACTGATCTCTGAAAGTTTATAAGTTGCAAAACCAAATTGCAAAAATGGTAACATTAAAAGATCAACAACTTTCTTACTCCCCCCATTATCTATTTCATACGCACCCCACTTGAGGTCCGGAACACATGAGGTCAAACACTTGGGCAGGATTGAGAAACTGGCGGAAACGACGGAGAAATTTGACTCCTTGGTTATCTCCGCTTTTGGAGTTAACGAATAGTAGTAAAGGACTGGTACACTGATTGGATGGCACAGCATACCAGAAATCTAAAAACAAACTTCTTTATCACACAAAAAATTACGTTTCATGTCATTTCTGTAGAGTGCAGAGTTGTTAACAACCAACTTTTTCTTTCGCAAAAAAACAGCTATGAGATACGACGTCATCAACGTACCATCTGCATCTTGTGAATGAATTGCAATTGGAGGTAGAATTGACATTTTACACTGGCCCAGCGGACAACGTTGTGGGAGTTTACTGCGACACGCGGCGTGAACCTGTACGAGAACTTGAATTAGATTCACAGGAAATCACTCACAACACTTCAAAGCAAGACCAAGTTTGATGAAGACATCAGCACATCAAGCGGGTTGAGCAAAGTTAAGGAAAACGCGAGCCAACTAGGTTGGCTGACAAGGCGCCGCTAAGTTCAAATGTCAGATTCCACTTGTATCAACAAGCTTATTACGGGACATTATGCTGTAACTTGTCAATTTGGCTTTCCTAAATGATGAAAAACAAAAAAATAGGCAGGAGCTAAAAGTTTTCCAAGTCAATAGCCTCGAACACTTGCACATTTTTGCTTAATTGCAATACATCACATGAGTATAAAAGACGCATTGCCATGTATGGAAAAACTAGTGCTTTTAACTTACGAATATTCCAATTACTAGTAGTCTTAATAATTGATCTGGTAGCGGATTAAAAGTCCTGGTGCCAACCATTTACTCACAAGTTACATGATCGAAAAGCAAAAAACCAACTCACCATGCTCCTGCACCACAGACACCTCCAGTCTTGCAATCGCAGTACACTTCCACAGTTCTTCTCACACACCTGGCACTTTGCGCTAACCGGAAGGTTTCCCTCCATCCACTGGTGAGGTATCCAGAGCTGAAAACATCCATGGGTTGATCAGACGATTTAATTCTCTGATCACTGCTAAGCGTTCTGGGTTAAGCTTGGAACAAGTTTGTGTATAGACCAGTCGCCTAGTTTCCAGTACGGCACACATTTCTACCACAAACGCGTCATCAGAAGCAACTAGAGATGAAAAAAAAAGTCGGTAAAGCAATGGCTCTATAGTACATTTGATCATTAAAGTGCAGCAGCGAGCCAACAAGAGAGTTGCCCAAACACTTTAGCAAAATTGCCAAAACAACGCAAAGATACAATAAAGTTTCGCACAGATAAAATTGTGCCGCATAAAGTGACACGAAAGTGATCCATTAGCAAGAAACAGTTCTAAAAATATGATTAAAGCTTAAAATACATCAGTTTAAATAAATGAAGCAGAAATCGATAAATAAAAAATGAAAACAAGATTTTAAATTGTGTGATTGGTTTCTCTTCAACATAACAGTGCTGCTTTTTTGTTATATTATATTAAATTATTTTATAAAAAATGATTAATGTTCTACTTAAAAGAAACCAACGGTTAAACCAATTACAGGGCACTAGTTAATAATAGAGCGAAACTAAATAATAATGCATATTCAGCAGTTCAGCTATGAAAAATATCGAACAAATTTAACTTTTTTCTATCTATCATGATTTAGCTTGCTTGCAGTTTTTATTTACCACAATAAAAAAATTGCACTTTAAAAACGTCTTCAGGTTAGGGAGGTGCATGTATCAGAGAACAAGATTTAACAAAGTGCGGGAAAGGGCTTTCCATTGGTCTCGCATGTAATACAACTCACCCCGTCTTCGTTTTCAATCACGTTTTTGCCCACCGTAGCCAATGTAGTCCATTTGCACGACGTGGTGGCTTTCACCGCGCACCGTTTATGGGCCTTCAACTTGCAAACTGTGAAAACATTACAAAGAATATGATCAATTAGTCTCGACGCGCGCAACCGTGATGATGCGCAACTTCTCGTATTGCTGGGAAAAGTTCATTCGGCTTATCTTCCCTATGCTTTTGCGTTAGTGCTGGCAACTCCAGTACTGGCAGCTCCGAAGTGATAACATAACACTACTCCCACTTGAATCGATTAAATGTTCTGAGCGTCGCCAAAAGTCGTTGAAATGTCCTCTGCTATTTGAAAAATATGCTTTTGGCAGAGAAAATATGATTAAATACAAGGCTTTTAAACAAAGAGCAACTGACATATGGTGAACACATTAAGCATAAATATTTAAATAGCACGCTATAGAGCAATTGAAAACTGTTACATTAAATGTCAAAAGAAAGACTGTCATAAAGGCTGACATGTTTCACAAAATGCTGGTGACCATGCTAAAATTATTCATTAATTCAACATGCATCTTCCTTACGGACAGGCAATATCGAATGCAAACAGCCACATAATAGCAGCGTCGAGTGGTCTAATATTGACTGATCGTCAATTAAGTACTCAAAATAAGTACATCAACTAGATTCACAAAGATATCAAACATAAATTTTTCGCAGATAGTAAGGGATTCACCTAGTAGAAGAAGCATGTATCTACCTGTGACCACTCGACATGCATTCGAATTGGACCAACATAAAAGCTTATAAAGTCCGAATGCTTTCCTTACGAATGACTTGCTGCAGATTGTCATTTTTTGTTTTTTTCTAGCAGGGTACATGGTTGATTGCAGTGAATACAGAAGATATTGCACTTACCATCACAAGACAAGCCGTGATTCATAACACCTGATAGAGCTTCTCGGCATACATTGCAATATGTAGGTCGATTGTGGGTGCATGCATACCAGTTATGTCCGTCAGTGAAGTTATCCATGTATACTTGGTGTGGCTGAAATTTAAATAAAACTTGACGTTAAATGATACCGAGTAGCTGGTAGTTGCTTCTGCGCTCAAAAAATCTTGTTTGTTATATTTGACAAAGAAACACTCAAGCCTGTACGAAAATTTTAATCTTAGCTCCGCCAAAAGTTTACTTTTTTTTCGTAACTATGTTTCCAATGGTTTGAAAAATGCTGTAAATGTGGCTGCTTTCCCCCCACGCCATCAACTACGAATGGAGGATTATAGTTGTAAAAGAGCTCCTGGTGTGATACGAGCGGAGTTTAAATGATATGGAAACTAACAAAAACACGTCATCCACCCGTGTAGAGAGTGTGAGAAAAACGATCTTTTTCATAGATAAATAACAGTTCATTTAAAAATTGGCTTTTCTTTAAGCCGTGAAAAGCACCTCAAGCAGCGCCAATCCGTTGTGGGCGGTTGTTTTTAGCACAATGCATCTAGTGTAAACTGAATAAACTTGTTTATTTTTAAATCTACCAACGCAAAACTTGTCAAAAACATAAAAACAGTTATGAAACTTGCTTGTCAGTTTGATAACACGTGATATAGATTCGGCATGAAGCACAACAACAGTTTGCATAGATGCATAATCGTAATAATCGTTGACTGATTATGCCATTTGGATCAAATCGATTTCAGGTATTAATGCACTGATATTAGATTTGTTCTGTTTTTGCGCACAGAGTTATAAGAGATTAACAAATTTCATCGCTTGTAAACTTTCTAGATGCGGTATCGATCCTCGTTTTAACCATTTTCATTGCTAACGAATAGCATAACTATTTTACTACTAGTTCGTTTTACAAATCAGGCGACTGACAACTCAATATAGCGCAGTAGTTATTAAGAAACTGAACCACGGCCAACGAGAACCGACCTGCAAACAGACCGATACGAAAATACATCATCTACAAGCACCTTTTCTGATTCGCGCAACTTTTCACAATCTTTTTACTCGTTAATATGAAACTGCGCACTCAACTTCGGCTCGTATAAACTGAATAAACTTACTTATCTGAATCAGAAGGTTGCACTGACAAACAACTCGAACCATTGGCTAGCTAATTTTAGCGATTTGTTTGCCGAGCTTAATGACCCGAACTTACAAGGGATTTACAGTACCTAGAACAGTTGTCATAATGAAAGTGTGGTAATCCCCAGTACAGCAGTAAAATACCAACAGCGCAGAAGTATTTCGTGGTGATGGGTGACGTGCCACTGTGCATAAGCGGGGCATCTAACCATATGAAGGCGATTTCAACTACTGCGTTGCCGAAGTTTTGCAATAGCGCTCCACAGCGTTTTTCTGGCTTTGGTTGCACTACTCGTATAAAAATGCTTGGTGCCAGCAAAACTTGTAAATTTGAAGCGAGTATGAACCAAAGTTGTGGCACGTATGATCGACAAAAGGTCTTTTACGTAATCAAAGAACAAAATATAGGACACGTATCAATCATATAGAAATCAAATAAGCTAAGGAAAAGTAAAAGCATGCTCTGTTGTAGTTTCGACAAGCAGTCAGTACACTGTAGTTTTCTTACGTGGTTAGTGCGGGTGCGAGCGACTCTCAAACCTATAAAAACGCGGCTTCGCTGTTTCGTCGCCAATTCATAAAAATAAAATCTTATTTACGTCAATTTTTTGTGCTTCGTTGTAAAATCAAATGAAAAACGTAATAACCAAAACTTACCGAGTAAAACTCCCTGCTTTGTACGGCTTTGACAGCAGATATCCACTCATCCATCTCTTTACGAGAACTAGCACTTAGGATAAGGTGATATGATGGGCCAATGATCTACAACAACGTTTCAATTTAAGATCAGTCGCACTTAATTACTAAACTGTTAGGGCTAAACAGTAGTTTAAAAAAATTGGCTGCAGCAAAACATTTGTTTACTCTCCACAATCTCCAGAGCAGAGCAGGATAAGGCGGGGGATACGGAACATGCGAGCTTTACTTTTTACATATCTGCCCTTAAAGATAACTGTAAACAATTCTTTCACCCTTCTTCAGGAGTTCAAATATATATTCAAAACCGCTAAAAATAGCTCTTCCCTGATATCAACATCATCTCTTCAAACTGACTACTTAATTATTCGATCGATCACATACATCCTCAACTTACAGTACAAATCTACTTTTCTTTTGTAACAGCATAAAGCTCAAATTCCACCAATAGTACCTTGGTCTTGTCGCTATTTTTACGCCAGACTTACATAAACTGAACGCTTAGGTGAGCAACTTTGGTTTAAACATTTAGGCTGTAATGCACGTTTTTTAACGCAGACATTATTGCTTATTTTTAAAAGACTAATGATTTGAACAACTAAGGTTAATTTTTCCTAATGCAGACACTAACACAGTGATCCAGTTTTTTTGGTGAAAAACGTGCTCAACAGAGCAATAATAAAGTGCTCATTCAACAGTCAGAATAGGCTTCTGAGAAAAATAAGTTATAAGCTAAAAACCAAAGACAGAGACTGATGGCCATAATGACATCACTTCTATCTCTCATCAAGGTTGAAAAAAACGATGAGATCAATGAGACTATTCGTATTCTATTTTCTTTTAGTATCACAAGGTGGATCCCAGCTTTAAAATGCTTCGTCAACACTGAAGTTTGAAAGAGTCTGCTAAAGCTGCGTTCATAAAGCACAAGCAGTAGAACTAAAAGCAATAAAAATAGAACAAATAATATGAACTTCGGCGTTGGCCTGTTACTGTTGGTATCTACTCCTCTATCTCCTCGAGTCGGAGGCAAATACGAAACAGTTATCCAGATTCAAATCGTAAACCTAATCAAGATTAGAAAAGGGGAAAATGACCGTCCATTTCAAAGCAGTCATAAATATAATTTGCAGACAAATAGTCCAACCATCGACTAAGCAATCCACCAATGATGGATGCCGAAAATCACCTCTTACGACATCCTACGTTACCAGCTCTGAAAAATCGCCGTGTAGTTGTGTTGCCATGGGCTGAGTCAGACACGAACGCATTCAAGCGAGGCAACATGTATAGGTAATACTCACTGTAAAACTGCAGTTTACTTTCTTTGTGCTCTTCTCAGCAACACTCGAATCAGTCAGGTCGATTTCATCGAAAATTTCCGACTGAATATAAAACAAAAAATAAGAAGACAACCAAACAGCGTGTTTTGCATGCAGTACGGGCCGGTGCTTCGTGGACGACGTCTGTCTGACAGCCCGTTTCTAGTTGCACGATGCTTGAACGTGATTAATAGAAAAGCTTTGGTTGTTTGGTCAGAGTCGAAACAAAGTTTGTTTCTGATTACAATCAAGCACCGCGCTAACAGATGTGAACCTTTCAGTAATAAGAATGCTTTAAAACAGAGGTTTCCACCTTTTCTTTCTATTTACCCCTTAGCAACTTAAAAATTGAAATTACCCTTAACTTTGGTACGCAACAGGTGAAGAAAATAATGACTGTAGAATGTTGCAGCTAATTGTAAAACAGTATTTGCCTCTTGCTTCAAGATATTTTTAACACTGTATATGTAAACTGACAGATAAATCCGATTTTTAATTCAAATGCTCTCCAGAAATGTTTGCTTAATTTCTTGAAAGTAAAATTTACCCCCAGGAAACCTTGTTCTGAAAGACAAACTATTAAATCTCTTGCGCATTATAGCGTTTCAAGTCAGTTTTCGACCAAACATACGTTAAGGCTGGTTTCCATTGGTCGTAGATTGCAGGCGTGGCGCGAAAAATTCTTTGTTTCTTTATTTAGTTTTATGCGAGCGCTTCGCCTGCAATCTACGCTTAATGGAAACCAGTCTTTAAACTGTTGATATTTCAAGTTAAATTTGACTGAAAATATGAGTGCCATAGTGCATGTTTACGACAAAAAAACAAAAAACAACAAACAAAACGTAACTTGTGCAGAGTGCGAATTGAAACTGTCTATGGTGACGTGCCGAGCAAAAGAAAAGTGTAAATTTAGTGACCCAAGTACTTTCACTTTGTCAAAACTTTTTACTTGACAGCTATCAGACTAGATTCCAATCCGTTTTGTCCGTAAACTTGCAATGGCATTGCCATGAAAAATGGGGGAACATAAAACATGGTCAGTACTACTTAGTTTTGATGGCCAAGTGGGAGCTTCTCAACCATCTTCTGTGGGGACCCAAATATTTAATGTAAATTAAATGGGGAAGCTTTGGGAACCCCATTTCCGTAACTTCATATCACACAACTTTTTGTAATCATGAAATGAAATACACAAAAATAAGACGATTCGACACAAACATAAAAGTTTGAATCTAATTAATGTGAGCCCTGACTTTGTATCGTTTCAACAACTTTGTCAAAATTGAGAGCAGTTTTGCTCAGTGCCAATCTAATGCTATCTTCAGTCTGAAGACGGCATTTCGTCTTTGTTTTGATGCAAGTAAGCGCAGAAGCCGCTCTCAAGCAGGCAGGCATTAAAAAAAAGGCGAAAGAGCTTTTACTGCGTGCGTGCCTCAATACTTCTTTTATTCTTATTTCTCAGCAAAGTTGACCAAGGGTTTCTTTCTTAAAAGTATTCGTCAATGAGCTTTAGCACTAAAGCCAATGCGTTTCCCTTGAAATTCAGAGCCTTTGGTAGCTGTCAAGCAATGTATCAACATCAATGGCAAGTAGATCGCGTAACCATTCACAATCTTTTGCATTTTTAGGAATAATCAAATCAAGTTCTTATCAGTAAAGTGTTTCGCCGAACATACGGTACAATTACTTTTTTTTGGAATCAGCCTTTAGCTCAGGGGTGGGCAAACTTGGTAGCCAAAGTAGCCATTGACCATTGGACAAACTTGGTGGCCATTGACCATTCAAGAGTTGGCCGAGGGTTTTTTTTTGTTTGTTTGTTTACCCCTCCTCTTCCTTGGGATGGAGGTACAGCATGAACGGCAATTCGGATTCATGCCGTCAACCTAATTGGAATTAGGCTAGGGGAAAGATGGCAGCCCATTTCGAACCAGTCTTGAGTGACTGGTAGCCCCACCGCCAACAAGGCGGACTGCCACTGGTGTGGCCGAGGGGTCGTGCTTGAAATCTTAATATTACAGGTGGAAGAATGCAAATGCATAATTTCGGACTTTGAATTAATTGTCTCCAAAAAAAAGGTCATCACCCTTTATTTGGACAGAAAATGGGTCAATTAAAACTAAGAATTGCGTAGCGGCTCTTTCAATAATAGCTTCTATCGTTTTCGGCTCTTCAGTACGGCAAGTGTGGCCGCCCGTCATATCAAATTAAATGCATGGAAGTTTCTAAAAGTGTTGGCGGGCCGCACAAAATGCTCTGGCGGCCCGTAGTTTGCCCCCTTTAGCTACACGCTGTCAAGAACGGCATTTAGAGAGTGGCCATGATAATAAGAAATTACTTCTACCTCATCTCCGCTCAAAATCCAACATGCGTGGTGTTACAGACATCGGTCAATTATCAACTTCCTGCTACAAGAATTCATAAGTCCTAAAGGGGAAATGAATTAAGGTAGGGTGCTCAGTTATCAAAAGGCTTCGTACACTGGTGTTGTCGGCGATCAAACGAAATAAAAAGGCAACCCACTCTAGAATCACTGCTTTAAGTCATTTAGAGCTGCTTAGAAAACCCAGCGCATGTTGACAATATGCATAGCTTATACCCTAGCATACAATTCTAGAAGGATCAATTTCCAAACTTACATTTTCATTTTTGGCGAAGTAAAGTCGTCTTGGTCGAAGCTTAAAATACCGTGTGTGCCATCTCTGTAAAACAACAGGTATCTTATTAAATTAAGAAAGAATGTTTATTTATATAATCTATATCTGTGCACTCAACCAAAAATGTTAAGCAGCAGATAAGGCATCAATTGCAAGCAATTGCGCCTTTCTCAACAGCATATATTGCGTGTTTGAGAACTCGAAATACATAGAAATAGAACTAGGTCTCGACAACAACTACTCAGCAGATCGATAAATAAATGCATAAGAGCATATTCGATCAAAAACAAGAAAGCTATTATAAGCCAGCCAACCGTCACAGGTCGAGTTGATCAATTCATTTCTGTCTTTTGGTCACGTAAAACGTTTCATCAATTATAAATAAATTAAAACGGCAAAGCAACTATGTGTTCAGGCTCGCTTCGGAGCAACCTTAAGGCTGGCACATCGCACATTCGCCACAGAAAGTTTTAACTCCAATAACTTTCGAGCAACAGGTTTAAACAAATTTAAACCATCAATGAATAACCACCGCTGGAAAAGTCTTATATTAATTCCAACTCCACCCTTTTAGAAAGTTTGCCTTGCAATGAAGATATAGTATTTTTTACTTCCTTCTCTCAATGTGGCTCCTGGTGCTAAGGAATCCTCTACCTTCTCGAAAACTCCTACTCGGCAACATGGCTCGGAGCGATAAAGCTTCAGCTCGCAAACGAGAAGTTGCTAGTTCAATACTCGAGTCAATTTTTCGCTGTTCGCATTTACACAAAGCACATTACACTGCTTATGGTAGAGCGGAAACCAAATGGTTTTGCCAGTGCTTGACCGAGTTAGAATAATAGAGCTGTTCATTGAGTCGAAAGAGGCGACTTATCGGGATCACCCAATCGCAGTCCCCCTTCCTGACGACGGAGGTGCCGGTCAGCAATTAGTATTCAAAACTAGATCGACATAGACCGTCACCCTCCGCCTGACCGCGTGTGAAGCTCAATATCCACTTCATGCCATACCTCGATTCCGAGGAAGAGGAGGGTTAACATGCTCCAGGTTAAACCTAAACTTTTTCCAATGAGTGGAGGACGGAAAATGTGTAACTCTTATCGAATAATGGCACAGATCAAATACAGCTTCTGTATACCATCACAGCATCATTTGAAAGCAGACAGCATAAAGCATTTAAAAATAACTAAAGAACACAACTTAGAGCTAAAAGAGCACACAGCCATTTTATAATACCTGAAAGGATGACGACGTCTGTTTCATCAAATATCCTTCCTTTATACATGCCTGTAAAAAGCGTTTGGTAAAAAACTGACTTTTACCAAGCGTTACTTACGTTATAGCAAAATAATGTTACGTGATATTGTAGCACTCGATTGCACTTTTCTGCTAACAGGTAAAAGTCGATCGTTTAGCTCTGGACATAAAACAGCGTAAAATATTACAAAAACACAGAATAAATAGTGTTTTCTGGCTACCGAGTTTCATATGATTATGAAATACTACATCACTCTTAGAAGAAGCGTCACTAAAATGATTGGATCCTTATTTTGTTAATTTTAACGTCGTTTGCTATTAGCTTATTTTTCACAAAGATTGGGCTAGTAAAATCGCAATCAGTAAGAGTGCCAAACACCTCTTTTAAAATTCTGTTGGACAACTGCAGAGTACAGGTAACTGAAGACCGTTAAAAAGAACTTTTGAAGCCAATAGTTATCTTGTCCCCATTTTATTTCCCATAAATTAGTTTCTAATTATGGCTTGCAAAAGAACTCTTTTACCTTACGTCGTCCTGCTAATTCCACTCTGTATTTTTTTACTCTCTCAGGAACAGACATATTCAATCAAGTGTTTTATAATTAATATACTGAGGAAATTATTCAGCTAGAACTATAACACGTCTTATAACACGTTATTTTAAGACCTTAAAACATTTTTTTCAGTCACTAAAAGCCGTCATTCATTGATTTTTGACAAGTTTGATTTCAGACCTTATTAGCATGCCGTAAAATCCAAAAAGCCTGATTTAATCACGTAGTCTTTTTGACGCGTACAAATACGAACGGCCAGCGTAATCTTGTCTAGCAAAAGTTAACTTTTAATTTACCGTTATTCTACTGTAAAAGAAAAGCTTTAGGCAATTTAATTTTGACTGTTTCTGTACATAATGCGAACTGCTTTCGGCTGATGTTCGAATTCGAAACGCGTGATTTCACAACTACGTCTCAAATGCTACTCTAAATTTATCTACTCTTTTCAAAGAGGGTATTAAGCCAAAAAAAGTCCTTTAAAAACAGAAACATACGTAATTGCTACATTAGCGTAAAATGCAACAAAGATGGCGATTTTAATTAAAACTTTATGTCAACACATCTTTACCAAAAAGAAATAGTAAGGGAGGAACGCAAAGCTGAAGCAGTAAAATATAGTACAGTCAAACCTTGGTTTTTGAACGTCTCGGAGTTCGAACAATTCGGTTCTCGAACTCAAAAGAAAGATTTACCTGAACCAAAGAGACAGAGAATAGAAGAAACACCTTTAGAGTTACCAGAAGGTTTTATTATAGGAGATTCCCCCTCCAACAAATAACTCATTCCTTTCTTCCCATCACTTCGCATCAAAAAAAGTGTACATATGTACAATACAGGCTGTATTATTTAAATTTACATTAAAATTACTTGTTATGTTTTTCGTTTTATTTACACTTTTGTGTTTTATTTACTCTGAATAAATGGTTTTATACTATTACATACAGAGTATAGTGTAAGCAGGCAAATAAGTTATTCTTTTGGTACATGAAACGAATTAATCTCTTTAACATTATTTGTAATGGGAAAATATGATTCGGTTTTCGAACAAATCGGTTTTTGAACAGCCTTCCAGAACGAATCGCGTTCAAAAACCGAGGTTTGACAGTAATTTAATCCCACGGTCTCTAAGGCTGCGTTCGGACATAGCGGTTTTCGCAACCAGGAATAAAACGCTATGTGCGAACGCAGCCTAACTTGCAATTAAGTATAAATAATAATGGTAAATTGAAAAAAGCGTAAAAAGGAACAAGAAAACCGACACAGTAATAATTTGCACAGTTAAAATTAAAAGCAAGTCCACAATGTGCAATCTATAAATACTACCCGGTTTTTAACAACTGGTTGATCGAAGAAAAGTATGTACGCTAAAAGGCTAAGCATTTACGTGGGGCTAGGAAACTTGGAAAAAAACAAAAGTAAACAATGAAAGTAAAATGGCATCTTGTGCTTGCTGGTAAACTTGCGTTTGCTTGTTGCTCTGCCTTCAATGCACTCGCGGAAAAATGAAGTGTAAACACTTGCATTCAAGTTATGCCATAACTCACGAAGGGATAAACTTCAATTTGATGACTGCCGAGCTCGATCACAATCTGCTTCTCATAATTTAAAACTGGTTGCTAGCTGCAACCCTGCACGGCTTAAAAATATTCGGTGCAGGCCAAGCGCGTTTTCAAAGTATAAACTGAATTGTGTGTCAATTAATGCATATGCTGTTTTATTTCACGACGCGAAAAAGGGAAATGGTAGATTGCGAATGTGACGCAGAAAACGTATCTACGTCATAGGCTGAAGTAAAAGTGCTGCTGGCACTGGCAGTTTAAAATAGTTAACATTGACTCCAAATTACTACTGGTTATAATTGATTCACATAAGACCGGGAGGCGACATATGCGGATAAGAGTCGGTTCCCTTAAGATTTTTACATTTGCCGCCATCGGCTCGTTTTGCAACTAGTGTGAAACTTTGAACATTTTATTTCATCGGAAAGAGAAAAACCGATATTTTTCTACTGGCAAAGCAAAATATATACCGCAATACATATAATGTCGTTGAGCCAAGATTTACTTCAGAGTTGGCAATGCTGCTGACATTTCTATCGCAAACGGTGCGACCAAGCAGCCCATGAAGTGCCTTCGCCAAAAACGCAACATTGCAAACGCGCATTATATTCGAGACCTCGACCTCGCTTCACGCACCTGTCGACGACGTGGTTTACTCAAGGAAAAAATTAAAACGCTGTCCATTAAGCCAGTGTGGTTCCCGACCAGAGAGACCGACCTCCCGAAAAAAGGCAAAATCGGATTTTATGGGAGGTGGATAAATACTTGCAGAAAAGCACTTTCAAAAAAAGGTCGTCAAATTGTTTTGGTAAGAAAGTGGGAAAATTAACATTTCCAAAAAGTTGATACCCCAAAAACTTAATTTAATTTTTTAATATTAGTGTTTGTTTTGGGGCAAATATGGTAAATGTAGGAGCAGGGAAGGACAACTTAAGTTCTCAATGTTTTTAATGTACTGCCTGCCCGCCCTAAGCATACTTTCACTTTCAGAATTAATGCCTTAATTAAGACAAAAAACTCGCTCATAGTAATGCACAATATAAGTAAATTAAACCAAACTTGTTGCTATTTTTCTTCAAACAATGCGATCACTACTTTCTCTATCTCAAAAATATTAATTGCAATCAAACGATTTACCTTAAAGTGTAAATTATCAAAATTTGTACTGAAATTTTAGTCGTTGATTGTCACTTAAACTATTTGAAAGTTTCCAACCTTACATTATTCGAATTGGTGTTGCTCCAAATCTCACAGAAGACCATGAAGCAGAGTTAATGAAAAGAATGTGATATGTCAGCTACCAAAATGACATGCTTATCAAAGACTGTGCAATCACGGACAGCCATTCTACTTTGCACAGAAATTCAAAAGATAATGCCGACGTGATACTTCTTCGCATTGAGCTTTAAATTGAGGGTGAAAATGAAAAAATCTGATGGCTGCAGAATCAGCGACTTGGTTTTGTCAAATCTTGTCATTGAACCAGAATATTTAGCTGATGTAATAGTAAATTGCAGACTGAATTGAGCTGTAGTTCTCAACCCTTTTTCTCCATTACACACTTCAACCCCAATCCTATTTGAACCATTTGTACTAGTACAGCCCATACATCCAACCAATGTGCATACAAACACCGCACTACATCCGTTGACTTGCCCCAAAAAGAAATCTCATAATGTCAAAAATGGAGACTGAAAAAGCTCTCAACAGAAATAGACCTCGAAAAAAAAAAGATCGTTAAGTCTACTCGGGTAGATTTTGAAAAACGAGGTATTTAAAATGCAAGCTCTCGACGCTCTTGCAGTCTCAGAAGAAAGCAACAGCGGGTAGCGACATCTCATTGCGAAACCTGTGCGTTAAGATGATCCTAATTCCCACCCTGGTCAAGAACCCATGGTACAAAGCAAACATGGGCTCTTGTCGGTGGCATTTCGAAAAAGAGAAGGTGTGGTGCAACCATACAGAAGGTATATATCCATTCAAAAATGCGCCTCAACCGAACCGCTGCTTTGTCATTTACGCAGTTGATGATAGTTGTCGTTAATTAGAGGCAAGATTTGAAACAAAAATATTATGTAACTCCAGCAAACTTAAATGTACATGAGACATGAAAATTGCATGCATTGGCTGAAACATTAAACCGACTTAAATAATAATTGACTGATTAAATTAACCACATCCATATTGCGAATTCATTATTTACAACTTAATTAAAAGAAAACAATTTTTTCTTTATTACACTGTACTATATTAATGTGATGATAAACGATTTAAATTCAGATAAACCAACGCATCTACTACACATTACAAGTCTTTTCTAACATAGGCTATATTCCGACTAACTGCTAGTTGTAGACTACATTGCTACACTGCCTTTCAATGATTATCTTACACCCTGCGACTTTCTTCCTGCCCTTTTATCAAAGAATCTAAAGAAATAGTAAGCACTGAATACTTATCAGAAAGCAACAGCTACTTGACCCCCGGGCTACAAACTGTTGCAAGCTACTTCCTTCTTATTGAAAAAGACGCTTTTCACGACACCGGCTTAATGACAAAAACAAAACAGGAACCAGTAACAAATAATGGGACGATTTTTCCACTTTACCAACGGCAAAACCACTAATGTTTGCGAGTGCAAAAATGGGAAATACCAATGACAAACATCCTTTAAGATGGATAAAAATTCTAATTTTAGACGCGTTGCAAATAAAAAAGAAATTGGCGACATGCTATTTCAAAACTCATCTTTGCGCACGAGCAAAAAATTGGGTCAAGTGAAGTTTAGCTGCTTTTAAAGTGCCATCAAAATTAAAACATTGTTTGAGTCTTATTTTTTACAAAAACTTGATTGCCAACAATCAAATAAAATATTCATTTTCTTTATTGCGCTTTATTTCGGCCAGAGTAAAGCCATTTTATGCTCGTGGGTGCAGTTATCATCTTGTTTACTATGCAAAAATAAATCAATATTTGACGTCGTAATATCCAGGTTCCAAATTTAACCCACAATCGAATTCAACACTCCGAAAATACCAAACGCCATCAAACATCTTTTTACTTGAACAGCAATCAGCTAGCAGCCGTAACTAACCGTAAATCAGGGGGGGGGGGCATCACCACGTCATTGCCTTGCAGTTTGACCACGCTGAATGGAACATTGGACGTATGAATCTGTGGCAATGCAAAGCCCAATATTTTAAAAACTATTTCACCAAATCTAAAAACTTTGCATCGTTTTTACAGCTGAAACAAATTCATTATCGTTATAAACCAACAAAGTAGATGGCTGCCACTTTCAAGTAAAAGCGATTGTTCATACGCAAAATTGTCTGCAAAAATGTACCGCTAGGTAAAAGTTTATGAAATGTATCTAAAACAGAAGGATTTAGGTGTTTTGTACTGGCAGTACTTTAGATCAATGAGTTTACCTTTCACGATTCCTTTGACCAATCACTTGCCGTGCGTGAGAAACGGTTTTACACTCTTCCTTGAGCGACTAGGGATCGCTACACACCTGCGTACTGCTAAAATGATTGCTTGCTACGAGCGTGCCTATAGTAGGCAAGATTCCAACTCATGCATTATTGCAAGGCAGGCAGGCAGGCAGGCCCTTTTTTAAGTTGGAATGGCGCTACCAAGAATCAAGCCCAGACTGCAGATATCAAAGTCGACGCCACTCAATACCGATTGATTGCCACAATCAAATAAAATATTTCATATCAGCCCATTTTGTTTGCGAAATCATCAAATGCATACAGTGGAGCTAAAAATAGAAAAGTGTGATAACGACATCGCACTCTTACGTAGAACTGCGGCAATTACAATAAAAATACCACTATCAAAATAGCAACATTAGTTAAAGACTCTTCCGATTTTAATAAGCTTTTATCATTTCTGCATTATGACGAGTTGTTACAAGACCCATCCTCTGGAAAAAGCATGGCGGAGACTGTGGATTAGGGCATTTCGCCACGAACTGGAACGGAGGTCGTAGAAAAAAAGTTGCGGAAAAATGCGGCAAGAAGGTGGTAGCATGATGCCTTATATTGTAAGGTGAAAGCCTCTTCCTTAAAGCAAAACTTTGCTCGTAAAGTGTAACGACAAAGCGGCAGCCTTTACACCAGGTTCAATGATCTCTTTGACGATGGTTCTTCACTTGTTGTTGTTGTCGTCGTCGTGTTTACTCTTTTTCTTCCTTGGAATAGAAGCACTGCTTGAAACGATAATACAGACTCACATTGCAAAATCTAATCAAGGTTACGCTAGGGGAAAGCCGCAGTGGATTTCGAACCAGTCATGAATGTAAATTACATACGAATAGCCCCACCACCAACCAGGCGAAATGCCATAACGGATGCCCGAAAATCGCCTCTTACGACACGCTGGGTGAGCGGCTTCACCGGTGTATACGAGGAAGCACGGAAAAGTTCTTAACCTCTTGCAAAGAAATAGTAAGTACAGCAAGTTTCGTCTGTGCTTATAGCTAACCCTAAAACTTAAGCATGACCAGGTTGGCATGTAAATTAATTACAGTTTCATCGCCTTCACCACGCCTCTGTGCTTCACTGTTTTAAAATGGTGAACTTGCCCATCCACTACCTCGTAAGAGGCGACTTTTGGGTGTCCAATATGGCAGAGTTACTTCTTCAAGGTGGGGACTGCCAGCACATGTATTCATGACTGGTTTGAAGTGGGACGTCGCTTTTTCCTGGCCTGATCTTGATTAAGGGTCGCGGATTTTGTCTATCTCACTGTATCATGCTGCACATCCGTCCCAAAAAAAGTTGTAAACACAAAAGCAAAACAACCCCTAGGGCTCAAGCCCATCCAGGTTCAGAACAACCGATTTAGGAAACGTGCATTGATATTAGTTTCTCTCCGAAAACTGCTCTGAAAGCTGCTGTTTGATCAATAAAGCAGAGAAACACACGTTCAGAAATCTTGCGGGTTTTTTTCTAGAAGGCAAATATCCGATCTACCTGCCCTCATCGCCCAAATATAATTGTTAAATGCGCCAGCGTCGTCTCATTATTATTTTTTAATGCAATTGAAGTCAACTCCTGAAATATTGAATTCCTAATTAGCGTGGTGCGAAGAGCAGAGGAGTTCAATGCGACGAAAATCGGATTTACAAATTCAATTATTCATGAATATCTATGACACAGCATTTTCAATAACTACTAATGATGAGCGATCAAGTGTTGCCTTCAACATCTACAAAATAGTACAAATAAGAGAATTTCTTGTACTCCTTCCAAGACCGAACTGCAAAACTATCAGCAACAAATCATTAAGAGTCCTTTGTGTTGTGTACAAATACCATTAAATTGTATAGGAGATACATTCATAACGGATACGAAAAACATTTCTATACAGATAAATGATGTCTGATTTATAAGTTTTAACGCAGTGGCCCCCAATGTATGAGCCTCCACCCGAAGTTCGGTCGCTTCATAATTTTTTTTGGGCCACTTGTTTTTATATAAAAGTATAAATTAAATTTTTTGTTATTGTTTTTTAATGTTTGGGTATATTGGGGCACCAACACCATTCAGGCCTATAGTCAGGGGAAAGGTGAGACGAGAAGGGCAATGCCCCCTTCAAGTTTCTTGAAGCTGATCCAAGGATTGAGACTCATTTATTTATGTGAGTGAGCACATTTGTTGTGACATGGCAAAACTTAATAACTACAATTATGTTGTTGAGTATATTAACTGTACATTGTCATTTATTATCGCTTTTACAACTGGGCTCTACACATAATCGTCAAGATTATCCCTGACTGTAGGACAAAAAGCTATTTCCAAAAAAAGATTTGTTAAATTTCCCCTAATTTGTTATCATTGAAGAATGGATTTAGACTACCAAGGTTTTAAAAACCAGTTAAAATAAGTTGGATCAAAGTCATTTCGCGCAATTTGAAATCCGAAATTTATGTAAAAAAATAAATAAACGTAGATTTAGATACCAACTTTCCGTTAAAACATTAAAATTTCTGGAAAAATTTACCCAAGCCAAATTTTGTTCTGGCTACGCCTTTGTTTTTGCGTAAATAATATTTTGACGTAAACTTGACAGCATCCATCTTTTTGTCGTCATAAAAAGTTGTCACCACTCGCCTTTCAGTAGGCTTATATAAGTATATTCTCAAATCGCCAGAGAGTACAAAACTTAACTTTTCACAAAATTTGGGTCGCTTTTAAAAAGATTTGAAACCACAGACTAAACGCGATACCGCCATGACGAAGAATATTGCTCCATAGCGCCAACCAACGGACAACATGAAAAAAAACGAACTCAGCCAGAGAGGATAAGCGTCAGCACTTCTGCGTGTCTATTATGTGCCAACACGATGAACGCCAGAATCACTCGTGCTCGATGCAAGCATGTATGCTACAGTGATGTTGGTTGTTCTATTTTGATGCGCACCCAGCAGCACGCGCTTTTCAGAAGAACAGCCAACAAATGGTGATTTTAAAGGATGTCAAACATCAAGGCTTCGAAAAAGAAACTAATAATATCGGCACTTGTTGAAATTTTACGTGAAATAGAAACGAAACTGAGCTATTATAGCATTTTGAAGATTGCTTTCGCAAACTGTAATGCACAGGTGTCAAACTCAGGCCCGCGGGCCAAATTTGGCCCGCAGTGTAATTATAATTGGCCCGCGAACACTTTTTAAAATTTTGTCATATTGAAATAAATACGACAAGGGGATTAACAAGGCGCAAAAGCGACGGTGTCCTTAGAAATAAAGGAAATTGTCCTTTAGACGGAAAATGCGTCAGAGCCTACAACAATTGCTCCCAATTTTTGCCGTCTTCGAAAGAGCGAAGACCTTTTTTTTTGTTTTTTTTAGAGACACCACCGATTTTGCGCGCTGAGATGCCACATTGCAAGGACATATCGCAATAGATTGAGCTAATGCAATTTCTATTATAGCATGCAGCTGTACGAGACAGCAAGCCCTGGCCCTCGACCACTCTCCAATGGTCGATGCGGCCCTCTGTGCATTTGAGTTTGACACCCCTGCTGTAATGGTTACAAGTAACTCCAAAAGTCCAAAAATCTACATAATTTTTTTTTACAAATGAAAACAGCTCGCCCTAACTGAAAAGACCGTACCATCATTTTGAAATATTGTTGAGTAGTTTTCAAGATGTCGGCTTTTGAATTGCGGCACATTTTGCTTTTCAAACTCAATTCAGCTGAGCTAAACTTCAAAAAATATGACGTCGTAACACTCAATTAAGAGTTGAACTCCGCACAAAAGGGATGGAGTGAAGAAGAAGCCGACAAGTTCGCTCGTTGTGCCTTTGAAAAAAGCACTTAAAGAGCTGCCTCCATCTTTATGTGACAGACAAGTGGTGGGGCCGAGCTGTCTACCCGTCGTGGTGGGCCCGAACTGACTAAAGACTAGCAAACAGAGCACGAGCTCATAGGCATGGATGAATGAACAGTTAGCATTAGAACAACAGATAACGTATTCGGTAAAATTAACTTCAAGAATACTTAAATGAAGTCATCCACTTTAGTGAAACTTAATTTGTTATCATTAGTCATTGAATATTTCGTACGTACAATTGAATAAGTCGTAAGACGTTAAATACTGATAACTGCAATATTTGCATAGCAACCGCTAAATTGCGAGAAAGCAACTCTATAATAACTACTAAGGCGAAATGAATGCTTTTAAGTATTTTTGAATCATTTGCTATATATATTGAATTAAAAATTTGATTTTACTTTTCTCATTTAGTTTGCAATTATTTCATTTAGTTTGCAACTATTCCAATTAGTTTGCAACTATTCTCATTTAGTTTGCAACTATTCTCATTTAGTTTGCAACTATTCCATTTAGTTTGCAACTATTCTCAATCAGTATGGAAAAAGGTATACAAAATTACAACGGTTTAAAACGACAAAACTAAAACAACTTGAAATTATGAAATAAAACATTATAAAATTACAAAAATACAAGAACTTTACATCACAAAATTAATCTGGAGGAGGTTGTTTGGCGTGCAAATAAGAACGCTCCCCTAAGTCGGAATAGAAGTGCCGCTCAAGTACTAATTAACTCGATTAAGGCAATTTGAATGATTAATGAGCGAGTTTGAAGATCTGAAATAAATTGACAGTGCGCGTAGTTCCTATTGCTTAATCAAGAGTTTGGAATATTGAGCTTCAAGTGAGCTCCTGACACAACCATGTACAGTGAAACGTGCTATGGTATAAGTACAAGCAAGAATAACTCAAACTGCCCATTCGAGCTCGCTCGCTCGCACTAGTTATAAAGTGACAAGTTAGTACAATCGATCAGGAACCAAACAACTTTAAGAGGTGTACCGGAAATACCGAAAGCAAAGAACTGCTTTGGAGAACGAAGTAAAAACGCAAAATCTTCATCAAGGTCCTAGCTGCTATAAGGCGACTTCCTTTAAAAAACATATTTTGAAGACATCATTTAGTTGCTTATCCGATAACGAGCGAAATTTTAAGCGCCTTGTCAGCATGGTGTCAACAGCTATCCATGCCAGTGCAGCACAACCGGAACCACGAACAAATGAGCGAGGCAACTAACCACTTCCAACTCTAAGATAAAGCACGGCACAAAACATCATGACGTAACGTTGACATCAAACACCGCTTCGAAACCCGGCATAGTTACGAGGACGCAAATAGCACGGAAAGGCCGGTAGGCTGCGTATTTGACGGTTATTTCAGCTGCGTTTGTGTAGAGAAAATAATTACACTTCGAGATTTTACGGCCATTAAGTCGTTGATTCACACGATATCAGCTGAACATAGTCCGCGTTAAAAAAAAATTAAGCAATTTGAATGGAAGAAAAATAGCAAAGACGGCTTGACACATCGGCTGAAATTCGATCCAATAAAGTCGCTATTAATACGCTGATTGATTTCCGGCTTGCTTTTCAAATGCAAGCTACGCAGCTATAAAAACTTCATGCCTCAGGTGACTCAGCGGCTATTTATAAACTGTTAAGCGATGTGAAAGGCGTATGTAAAACAGGCGAGTCTGTATCACCTGTGGGTATATTTGGCTGTGACGTCACCGTGCTTCCCAAACGCCGTCAGTCAATCAAAGCGTTTTTTTATCGAAATAATGAAAGTTAGCGCGTCATAGACTTTAAAACAGTTAAAGCTATAAAAGCTATCATGATCTCAAATTCGATTTCGTCCAAGTAAAATGCCATGATTTATGCAATTCAGTTAAATGTTGATTTTACGCGTTACTTGATACTGCTTCATAGTACAGCTTCGTAAGAATCGTTGTCGGCTGGCGATTAAAACAAACTAAGAATATAGCCAAGGTTGGCCTCAGTGTGGACCAGACTTAAGCAGACTCGACGCTGAAGTTCGACACGAAAATATTGACCTTGTTTTAAATCGCAATGTGGCGCAGCTGCAAACGATCGTGGGCACTGCAGTGAAGCGGAGTTGTTCTCTTGTCTTCGCCGGGTTAAAATACTGAAGCTACTCCCCCAGAATTTCTAAGAAACTTTTGGACACCCACTAATGGCAGTTCTAAATGAACTGCCGCTTTTCTCTAGCCTTAGCATCGTTAATTTTCTTGTTTAATCAAGTTGGTGGCGTGACATCGGATGTTCACTTTCACATCTTTATTAAAATGAAAAAGTGAGGCGAAGGTCAACCACCGTTCGTGATCCAATTTGTTACAAAAATAATAAAAGTAGTACGAAACCTACCAAAACTAACTCCTTTTTAAGTTTCACTAAATGTTCGAAAACAGCTTTCATCAAAGCGGTACTGAGGTTCGTAATAGACAGTAGGTTACTGTTTGCCAATAGAACTCTGTACGAGACACAGGCTTTTTTAATACACGGCAAAAGCGCTATAAATCACTAACTGTTCGAAAACAACTCTCATCAAAGCGGTACTGAGGTTCGTAATAGACAATGAGGTTACTGTTTGCCAATAGAACTCTGTATGAGACACAGGCTTTTTTAATACACGGCAAAAGCGCTATACATCATGGCATCACAAATAGAAAGATAGCAAGCACTTGCTGGCTGGTACGTGCACTTCCGCAACCAGGCAACATTACACACCCCTCACAAAATAATGCCATCAATAGCAACACGTATCCGCTTATGAATCTCTGCAGCATGACTTCAAAAAGCAATGACACAGCAAGCACCAAGGCCTATTCAGGAAAGGTTGTTCTTTCTCACGAGTTGTCCCCTCCAGACCTGACCGGGTCTGTTTATCTGTTTGGTTTGCGTGCCAAAGTGACATGTGATGCGGTAAAAGCTTGCTGTGGGGAAACGTTCCACAAAGCTCAAACCTTTGCCTCAACGCAGAGTTCACGTGATGGCAAAGAAAAAACGGTGGTAAGAGGCGACAGATCACATGAGAAAAGAAAATAGGAATCTATGAAAAACTGTGTACTTTAGCACAAACAATGTCGCAAGGTTTCGAAATTCCAAGTTACGCATTCTTAACTCGAATCACGGGACCTTTTACCCAGAAACAACTTTTCTTGAAACCAGCTTCGAAGTTTCCAGTACAACAGTGCATTCCTGCCGCAAGGGTACAACCGAGCAGTGGAAAAATTTAAACATTACATCACAAAGACGCACACAACGCCGGCTTTCACCGACACTTAGCAAGCGAATGCTCTAGTTACATTTTTATATCTTTAATTGGCTAAAAAGCGCAAGCGTCATTGACCGCAAACAATGAAATGCATTAGCGTACGCTTGAATAACATAAGCGTGGAAACCGACCGCGCACTGCAAGACCAGACGCATGTAGGCAGCAGCGTTGACAAAGGGTTTAAAAGTTACCTACGAACCGGAATTTTTTTGGCGTACCAGGATCGCTTTAAGGCCCAGAAGTGCTGATGTGCTCTCTCTATAAAGACAAGTGGCTCGAATTTCGATTTTATCAAGTTGATTTCTTACAATAAGTTTGACATCGACTTCAAACAGTCTTTATAATGGGCAAAACCAGGGATTCTCAAACGGTGGAAAATTTTGCGAATTCGAATGGAAAATTATTAATTTGAGTAAATGGTAAGTAGACAATATTTCATGTTTACGCCGAAGAGAGCGCAAAGTACAGTTTTTTTGCAGTCACTTGACTTTGCATTATCTATTCATATGACCGAACAAAACATCTTACATAAGCGAAGACATTTGAAAAGTATTTTTCGGACCTTTTCGGCAACGATCCTTGGAGCATATCGATTAAACATCCGTAATTTCGTCTAGTATCTATACGAATGACAGGAAAAAGGGTTGCTCAATCTTGTCAAGAAAAGTTAGTCAATCTTGTCAAGAATCATGGTGCGGAAAACTATTTTGAAAGCTGGCAGTTTTGCGCAAATCAAGCAAATGCACTGTATCATCTTTTGAGTAAGAAATTATAAAGCTATTAATACCACTTTGAACTACCTATCTATGTGAAGCAACATATTCTTCAGCAGCGGCTATTAAGACAAAGATCGGTAGCAAACTGCAATTCGAGGATGACGTGCACTCTTCTCTTTCATCAATCGAACCGCACATTTAGATGTTATCAAAAACAAAATGAGTACAAAAATCACATTACTATGAACACTTTTGCATGCTGTCTATTAAAAAAAAATTTGCTTTTGATAGCCAGCACAAAAATGTTGAAAATTTGCGAAAAATTTTGTTCTTCATGCTGGCTATTGCCTAACTGAAAAAAATTCCAAAAATTAACGAGATTTTGGTATATCTTGATAGCCTTTAATAGCGTACATTGGTAATATCAAAGATATAGCAAGCGTTACTAGGGTCAAAATAAAGTGGAACTTACAAAACAGCCTTTGAAATTCGCTGGTTCCTCAATGTTAACACTAAAAATTGTATGAAAAGAAGAGATGGTACTTATGGGTTATCTGTCACCACTTTTTTTAAATTTAATAAACCTAACCTAGCCTAGTGTATTTATTGGGCATCAACACCCTAACCCTAACCCTAACCCTAACCCTAATTTTAGGCCTAAACATTATATATACAGTTAAATAATAGTAATTTAATACCTGGTGAAAAAAAGTGGTGACAGATAACCCACAAGTACCGAAGAGATTGAAAATTTGGGCTTGTTAATTGGCTTTGTGGTAAAGTTCACCACAAAAGCTAAGAACCACTGGGCAACACAATCGCTATCAAATAATTGATTTCCAAAACAAAGAGTCTAGATCAGGGGTCACCAACAGTATGCTCGCGAGAATCAGGTCGCCCGTGAAGACAACATTAGACACCCGCTACCTGTTTTAAAAATATCACAAAAGTTTTTCATAGGTAATTGGTGGATCTTTATAGTAAAAAATTAATAGCCACCACCAATTCTGCATGGGTAAGCGTAAATACTAGGCCCAGTAATTCCTCAAATCGCTGATCTGCCACTTGATCTACGGAAAAAAAAAGATCTTCACCAACTAGGATTGCGTAAGCATAAATTTATGCGTATGAGCTTCTCATTAGCCCTTAAATTAACCGTCGCTATGGTGTAGTGATTAGAGCGTCTGCTTCGCAGTCGGCAAACCTGAGGTTTATTTCCAAAGTTGAGTCATACCAAAAGAATTTTAAAAATGGTATTCACAGCTTCCCTGCTTGACGCTCAGCACAAAAGGAACAGTGGGGAGAACCAGCCGGCAAGCTTGCTTGTTGTTTCCTTGGGCAAGACACTTAACGGAATGCCTCTATCTTTATGTGGCAGACAAATTGCGGAGCCAAGCAGTCTACCCGTTGTGGTGGCCAAGTATAATTAAAGACTAACCAAAAGGGAAAATGAGAAGCTCATAATCGGAGATGCTTCCCAAAAATTGAAGATCCAGTCCACATCAAGAAGGGTAAATTTTAGCAGCTAGAACAGCTTAAATCATTTATTCGATGCTTGATCTCCACAAAAAAGTCTTCACTGATGCTTTGGACCAGCAATTAACATGACAGCCCCCACCATGATCAGTATCCAAAAAGGTTGGTTACCCCTGGTCTAGATCGACGTCTAGAAGTTTATCCCAAAAAAGGTATAACAAACTCCACAATGTTGATACTGGGCCCGGGTCAGCCACTTCAACGCCCATTGCCAGTCGGGCGAAGCTGTCGCCAACAAGCCAGTTTTCTTACCGCAAGAAAGACACATAATGCGTAAGCCGTTAAGGTCAGTTTAATCATACCCCTTAAGTCTTGATAAATTAATTTAATCTTTAGCGACTTGGAACTTGCTAGCCATTAAACAACAATTTGAATCGTACATCTGGCGATCTAAAGCTTCACAAAATATCGCCGCACTTTCGATTAAATGAATTAAATCAAAATAACCGAAAAAAGCATGTGGTGATTTCAAGACAACACCACCACGTCATACCATGTGACCAGTTTCATAATAAGTGAAACAGCGATCTGCATAAACATTTAGGCCGAAAACGCAAAGCGACACCTAGTCTCCATTCAGTTGTAATGAATCAAGCAGTCGCTCCGTGCTTAGCAAACTGGCAATTAACTTTCTATGTCAGGTAACAGCAAAAAACTTACATTATGAGCTTCGCTAATAAAAAATGCCAAGCGAAAATAAATATATCTCAAGCGTTGATTACAAAGAGGCCTGTCATGTGCTATCAGCCGTTGCAAAACTGTTAAAAAGCCAACAAATCACAATTGACAAAATCAAAACTAAAAGATCAGACTCTGATAATTCTGCTTGCTAGGAAGTGAAATCATAATGCGGCCAGTGATGACATTTCGAGGACTGGCCACAATTTGCTTCATTAACTGAGAATCGTGTATTTTTGTTTCAGCAGAAGAAAAATTTCTCCATAACTTCAAAATTATTTCGCAATGTCAGCGCTTAAATACTTGACTTAACAACAAATGTGGGACCGCACAAGCAAATTTCCCATTCATTAAACATGAAGGTAAACTGCCAGTATGTTATCGCAAAGATTGGTCAAGATATCAGCGATAAAACAAGAATAAGTTTGAAGTAAAGGATCAGTATTCTCTGACTATCCTCATCAAAAAACTACAGTAGACCCAGTATGTAGCTGCTCATATTTCATTAAAACGGTTCGCTAAGTACTATTTGCACTTACAACTGATTATTTTACAATGTGAAACTAATTATTTTACAATTTTGTACACAAATGCCAAGTACAACATTTATGACGTAACAATTCAATTATCAAAATGAGAAAACAACTATTACATATTTTGAAGTTAGTGTCGGCGTGTATTAAACTAGCCAGCAATAACTAAAAAGAAGCTCCGCATCAAGTTTACCTTTTGTGTAAATTAGTTCTATTTTTGTTCTTAGTTATTGTTTTACTAATTTAACACGCACTAACACAAAGTATGCAATAGCAAATGTTTTGTTCTTTAATAATTGAACATCACGTCATAAATGTTATAGGCCAGTGCTACGCAAACTGTGGTACGGGTACCGGTGCCGGTACGCAAGCAGATGACTGCCAGTACGCGATGACTTAGAAAATGAGTATGCTGAGTATTATTTAAATTGATCAGAGCATGTTTTCACACAGTGGTCTGAGTATTTTTTGGCATTTCATTCATATTGACTGACATGGCGAACCTTACTGGAAGACAGGAAAACGTTCAATCTGCTCTCGCAGCAAGAACCTGACTAGTGTGAAGGAAAAAATGCGTTGGCTAAGAAGCAAAATCCATTTTTAAAGCGCAAAAAAGTTTTATTCCGCGACTGTTATCCTTTGTCTTCCACCAGCTAGCTACAGTTAAACGCAACAAATTAATGTAGACTTTAGAATACAGTAGGCCTACAGTTTAGCAATGAGTTAAATGTGTTTGTAGTTTGTTAGTAGTTTTGTTGAAAGCAAACTTTGAAGATACTAATTTTGATTTATCTTGCAAAAGTTTCTTGATTGCATTTCAATCGTACTAACCAAAAACGAAGAAGTTAGTCATTGGCAAAATAACAGCTAAATTTGCTAGTCTTCTATTAGCTGGTATAAAGTATTTGATCAGTGAGTTTCTAAAAAAGCACAATACGCTCTTATTAGCAAAATATGCTGCAGGCGCTGGTACTATGTTTTTTTAGAATATAAATTACCAAGTCAACCTCACTTGCAAACGTCTGGATTAAAGTGAAAGCAGAATTTTCGAGGTTAAGTGATATGGGCATTAAAACACTACTTCCATTTCCTTCCACATATCTTTGCGAAGTCGGTTTTACGACTATGACTTACTTAATGGGAAAATACAAAATTGTACTCAATATCTATGCTCCTCTTCAAGTAGCACTGTCTTCCATTGAACCGCAATTGGATAAGCTAATAGAAAAAAAGCAAGCCCATACCTCGCATCAGAGGATTAAAATAAAACGTTTTTGACTTTGTTTATAAGAATAATATTTACTTTTGTATATTTTTTCCGTTTGAAATACATATCTGGTAGGTCGAATGACAGAAAGTGCGCTGCCGGTGCACAATATTGAAAAGTTTGAGTAGCACTATTATAGGCTACTTGGCCTTGGTTTAAAAAAATTTACAGTAATCAGTAGACGGTATGTTATTGACACTGCTAACAGAGTTTAGCGAAACGTTCTTATAAAATACGTACTGCAAAATACTGGCTTAAATAGTTAGTTGGTTGATTAAATTTCACGTTGCGATTGAAATTATTATTTATTTTTAGGTGACAAGTGTGTAAAGTGAAAAAGGAAGGACGTACAATGCAGGTTAATGCAGAGGTAAAAGTAAGCGCATCATGCCAATAAATATAGCCAACTAATAGCCTTTTAGCGTGTAAAACGAATTTTTTCACGTAGATACGGCGCAACAGAACAAACTGCTGATTATTGCGAAATACGTTTTTTTTAAATACACTGTGCTACAACATTAAGCGGTGGGGGAGTGGTTAGAGTGTCCAATCGTATTCTGTAGTCCTGGGTTCAAATTTTCTAAGCCGGGCTATAGAAGTAGTAATATTTTAAAATGATAGTTACGGGTCTCCTTGGTGCTCACAAGGAAAAGTAATGCGGAGGAAGAAATTTAAAACTGAATTTTTTCCGTCATAATTAAAGAGTGCAGTGGGTTTGTATGGTCTGAGCACACGGCCACTGGTGGCATCACTGCAATAACAACATTGAAGCCTTTCGGTGTTCTGAATGGCAAACCAAAACCCTAGGTAAGTCCATGAAAACAGATATTCCAAAAACAAAAAATATTAATTCTAAAGTTATTATACATGTAGGTAAGGACATTTGTTGTTTAGCTTGAAATATCAGTTATTCAAAGTGTAGGTCGAAATAAACCATTTTTAAACTTCTTCAAACGTTTCTGGACGTTCATAAGGTATGCTTGGGTCTTTTTATGACTGACAACTGGTCTTCAAAAAAATGTTCATATCCAAATAAATAAAAGAAAACTATTTTAGTAACAGACAACACGACTTCCGAATCAATCAAGGAAATCCGGCCAGTACAAGGCGCTAATTTCTTTCCAATTTTAAGTCTACAGACAGCTCACATCAAGACCAATTTGCGTTGAAACAAGTTGATAATGAACCAACAATCCTTTGGTTACATGCTTATAAAATTATTCACTGCCGCACACTCCATCAGCTATTCAACCCAGCAACAAAAGGTTGGCTGACTGTTAACATTATGTAAATACGAATTCGGTGCCACAAATAGCAATGCAAAACAAGTTATATGAAAACAAAGAATAAAGATGTCGCCTGTATAACTACACTAATCGAAAAACCCATCGACAAAAATATAAGGAGAATTAGATCGTTATCAGCTGTTACTGAATGTATTTTAGTACCAACAGCAAAGATTGATGAATTTGTAAAAAAATAGCGTGACGTGCATGACGTCAAACATGACGTGTGTTGTATTAGATTAAGCTTGATACTACAATGCATATTAGCTACTTAACAAAAATAAGGTTAGCCCATTCATAAAAAAATGGCAAACAAAAACAAATGAACCAGTAAACTTACAAATTCTTGCAGAAAAAGAAGAAAAGATAAGCAAGTCTTATTTAAGCACGTATTTTGCACAGAGATAAAATTAGCAATCTTAGCTAAATCAACATTGACTACCTTATTTAACTGCTTTACACTTGACAAAATGAAGCATTCTTAAATAATTTCACAATGAAAGGCTTTGACATATAAAAACACCAGCACCTAACAGCGCCGTCAAAGCTGTATGTCATTTGATTCACAAAAACGTTCTTCAACAGAGCAAAGATAGAGCATATATATGATTCTAAATACAAACAAAATGTATGACACACACATGCGTATATGTATAACTTCAAAGAACAGAATTTATTACTAATACTTTAACTTGATACTCAGCCATAAGAGGACTTTCATGTTTACACATAATTCAGCATGTGCTTACATCTGCTGCATAGTGGTAGGACTAGCGGTGTTTCTACCTCCTGAACCAAACAGAAAAGTTTGCCATAGAAGTTCTATTCATTTTAAAGATATTTTATCTGTAAACCAACAAAAACCTCTTGATGTTGACGTTTTCTTTCATTGAACAAAGTAGACATTCAGTTTACCTTACTGCGAAGTTGCTTTTTTGTTGAAACTTTTCGAATCAGATCTTTCCCGGCTTCAACTGTATCTTCTTCATCACTATCAGATGGACAGGGAATCTCAGAAGTGGATGTTTTCCTACATTAATGTTCGATGAAACAACGCAATTCATAGTTTCTGCTATATATTTCAACAAAGTGATGACCTTTTTTGACAATCATAAGTCTATGTCAGGGCATATATTTTCATTTAACAGCAGAAACATTTTTTCAAATATGTGTAACTCAGCTGCAATCAAAAGCACTATGTTTGCAATGTTGCTTAAAAAATTCTAAGAATGGGAAGAAGCGAGGGGAATGACTACACTTTGAGGTTGGACATACAAACTAAGTTCCAGAGAAAGCTGTCGATCATTAGTACTGTTTGGTTTACACAGAGCAGGTGGGCAAACGGTGGCCCAAAAATTAAATGCTGTTTGTTTGACGATTTACTATAACCAACCAAACAATTCTACTAAATTTGGTTCTATCTCTTTGGTTTCAGATCTTTCTTCTGACCCTTACAAAACGTGTGCGAGATCGATTTGTCAATGAAATGTATACAAATGAAAAAACTTTCTAATGAAGTTAAATTTATTTTCAGGTCAAACCTCTAACAATTCTTTTTGCCATTTTCCCATACAGGCTTCAAAGAAAGAGGTCCCTTAATACGTAAAATAAATATTGTACAGCAAACAGTTAGGTCGCACATAACACTCTGCCATTGGTTTTCAAATTACAAAAAAAACTAGTATCCAGTTGAGATTGACTCATGGCCCTTGCCAGAAAACTTTAAAAGAGCTCTGAAAGAGCTGTAATTGGGCTGATTAATCTTCAATGCAGCTTAGCTTAAAAGAAAAAATTAACTCACACAACTACATGAATTTCAAGTTTCACTTAGTCATGGGTTTTTAACCACTGGGGGTTGAAGGTGAGAAATTGAGAACAGGGATTGCAAATATGGAATTAAGAGTCAATTTAAGGAAGAGCTAACGAATGGGTGTCTCAAGATTTCATCTTTGATGTATTATTTCAGGAAATCGATCTGAATTGACCAGATGATCCTATTTTTTGGGAGGTCAACTTGCCTTGCAAGCTTTTTAGTTCCTATTTCCGACACTATAATCTTTTTTGAAGATAAACTTATGCAATGTGTTGTTTGTTTTTATGCATGGATTCAATACATAGCTGAAGTCATATAAATGGTTCAATTCGATTGGAGCTGTAAGAAAAGGAGATCAAGCTAAAGCTGGAAGTGGATAAGGTACATGACAAAAAAAACGCTTAGAACCATTGCACTGAGTAAAACTAGATTTTCAAAACTGTGGAAGATAGCACACACAATACTTGTGTTGTGTAGTTTCACACACATATGTGAGCAGACATTCAACATGATGAACGTCAACAAAGGTTGCCACAGATCCCAGTTGACTAATAAGCAACGACATCTTTTGAGAATTACCACAACCATACAAAAATCCACGTTCAATAAATTGGTAAAAGAAACAACCCATTGCACTATTCACATTAAAATAGGAATAACTTGTGTTATCAGCAGTTCTATTTTTGCATCACGTACCTAATTAAAGCCACAATATTGGTATAACAAAGTACATTTTTGCACCCATCTAGCCTACGAATCAAATCGAAAAAAATTTTTAGCCTGCATTTTTGAAAGTTTGCCCATTCTTGTATCCAGGTACCAAAGTGTATGTCTTTAACTGCCAATGCAGTATAAGATAATAACTTAATAAACAAAACTGTTTTGCAGTTGTGGACAAAATGCAGTGTAGAACCAAACATAGTTCTAATTTAACTCATAACAATAAAGTATATTTGTATTATGCTTATATAGATCAGTTATTGGTTCATCTCATTGGCTAATTGCCAGCAACAATAGCTTGATAAAATAACACACTACTGCACTTGCAGTACAAAACCTGAGAATTCAATGCCAACACGAGATGCTGTCATGCTCTAGGGAAAGCAACTTTGCATTGCTTGTTGCAAAAAAGTAGTCCTGACAGCACTGACAGTTTAGGATTACGTCTGAACAAGTTGTACTATGTAAAAAGTAGGCTATACAACATTGTGCACACAGCATACATAACTCCAAGCTACAAAGCAATCAACCTGGTTGTTGAAGGCTGCACTTCTTTTTTAACTGATAATCGTGTAGACTGAGATGTTTTTGATTTTTTTGAACGGTAAGTAAATGGCATATTTACACTTCAATAAAATATAGCAGTAAATTAAATAAACTATTTATATTATGACCTAAATATGCAACCATAAACAATGTGAGTATAATTTATTTCATAATGAAACTGCATTGCTAAACTATGACAATGTTTCCTGTCACCTTATTAATGCATACTGTATTTAAATACAATATTGGAAACGACTCAGTTAATTGTTTGTTGCCAATTACAGTACATTTCATGATGTGGGCAACCGAAAATGACGTGGAAGAGACAAATGGAGGAGCGTATCAATCAGATTGCACTGAAAACGAAGGATGCCATTGACAGAGTAAAGTGGCATAATGGTGTTTACAAACTGTCAAGAAGTACAAGGTGAATTCAGCTGCCTGTGTTAATGTGGACAAAACCAGATTTAAAAAACTGGATCTCTCTCTCTCAAAAAGTGATCATCATGAAATAGGTCGGATGAAATAATTACTAACAATCATGAGACACATGTGCATAAGCTGATAAGTGTATCACTGATCTTTAGTAGGTTGACGGAGTTCTATTTGGAGTACACAAGTGTACATTGAAGTCTAATTGGCAGAATAAGATGCAGCCCCTTAATGTAGCCTACTCCATCTTCCTCAATGGTTGCACTAAGTCCAAATGATTTGTTTTTTTAGTGCACTGTGAGGAAACTGTTGCGTGCAAACAAACACTCTATTTACTAAAAGTTGGCCACCTTCATGTGCTTGTAGATTTGAAGCTATACACTACCATTTGTTGCAGTCCCTAACACTCTCCATCCTAAAACTACATAGCCTGGTTTACTATAGGTTAATCGAATTCCTAATATTATCTGAAAAATTAAAACTTAACATTTTGCAGGTCTTGCCGATGGAGTATATGGCATCGCATTACTGGCATAAATCTTAGGCTGGCATTCGGTTTACTGGTAAATGTTAAAACTAGCAATGCAAAAAATGAACGGGTCTTCCCACTTGGATGCTCTAAAATAACAAAGTTCTAGGTTAGAATTCAACCAATACACGGAATTCTTTTTCATTTGAATAGTATTCACACAATTATTATCATTACGCAGTAATGGCATTGAAAAATATTAACAACAGGTTCTCCCGCTATAAGCAGGACACCGATAGCATGTAGATATCAAATTATGATGTGTTAAGGCTAGCAAAAGGTAATTTTTTATAATTAGATTGTGGAGCATACTACATTCCAAGGACAGGTTTGCACAAATCGGTAACCGGATGAATGCCGCCACTTACCACTGTCATTACGTTGCGTTGAGCTGTTAAGTAAGGGTGGTTTGTTCTACATTGACCGCTGAAAATTACCGTACCACTACTACCAATGTCAGTACCTAATTAATACTATTCAGTCTTTCGTACCCTTTCTTCCTCATACTGCATGTACACTTGCAACGAGTCACGTCGCCACTTAGCAACAAGTGCTTAAAGCTGTATCGCACACTTAACTTCACACTCACTGTGTGTCGACTGCTTGTACAGATATCTGCTAGCCACATGATTGACCGCGTTATTGCGATATTGCTTTGTGCAAACCTTTAGCGCCAATCAACGAAGAACTTTCTATTTATTTCAGTCCACTAAATTCTAAACCACTAACTGAAAGAACAGGCCTGGTTGATAGCTAGAGTTTGGTCAAATTAGCCTATATTTCTACAAAAATATAGCCTATATTTGTACTTGAGTGAAAGTATTGTTAATTACTCAAAAAAATACTCAGTTATAAATATAATATATGGACAGGTATTTTACAAGTCAAAGCTTTCAGCCAACGCGTCTCAAGTTGGCCTCCCCTCTCTTATCGCTGATCTGTCAGTTGTGCGCGTATATGCAATTCCTTTACATCTGTAAATCAAACGGTACTATTCAGTCTTCCGGTATTGGCATCTGTAAATCAAAACAAAATTACGTCTGTGTAACCAACAGTTCCAAAACAGGTGTCAATCGATGTAACAACAGTTTACGTTATAGAAACTATGCTGATTGCGACAATTTTTTGCAAATAGCAATTACAAGAATTTCTCAAACTTGTTTTGCTGCAATCAAACACCTGTCAATCTAAGCCAGGGGTGGGCGAACTGCGGCCTGCGAAAGCCTCAAGCAAATAATTAAAAAAAAATTAATTAATGGAGAGGAATGTGATTGGGTGCATTTTTCGGTCCTTACGTATTATCGGGAGGACCTTAATTTTTGAGTCGTTTTTTTAAAGGTCGGGTTCGAATCTCAGCTGGCCAGGGCTTTAAAAGAAAGGCAGTGTACACTGAAGGGGTAGGCCCGGTATGTAAATGTACGGGGCAGTGTACACTGCAAATTTTTGAGTCGTTTTTTTAAAGGTCCTCCCGATAATACGTAAGTACCCATTTTTCTCATTGATAGACTTTGAAAATTAAATGTGCTTGCATTTTCAATCGAATAAAACTACTTTGATTCTTTTGTCTAATAATTGTTGGTTTTTAACTCTTTCGCTCCCGCGATCATCGATTGATGATCTCGTGTTTTCAGTGTTTCCCTCAAATTTTGTTAAATTCAGTTACAAAATTAGTTTACTAAAAAATCGATTTGTGACTTTATTTTTCATCCGATTTTCATAAAATTTTCAATAGATCACGCTTATTTCCTCACGCATCGGAAGATGTATAATTTGTGCCCTAATTCTTGGATTTTTATACCAAAAAACGGTTAAAAACACCAACAACCCAGTTGCAGACGACAAAATCGGACAAATTCTCAGCACGTGCCAACTACGCTAAAATCAAATTGAGATTACATCTTTACCACATAACCAAACCCTTTATCATTAACACAATCTGAAAACTACTCTTTTGGTGCATCATTTCACAAAATTTCAAGCGATAATAATAAATTTTACGTTTTTAAATTTCCAAATGTTTTAGGGGTCTCAAAACCCTCCGAAACAAATTTGAGTGATAAGTAGATAAAAGTAAATTTAGTGCATAAAAAATATCATATGTTGCTAAATACCGGTTACATTTGAAAGCTTAGGAAATTTGCTTTCCAGCAATATATAACTTTAAATAGTTTAGACTAAGTGGTTTATGATATTTACTGATCAGAAATGAGTACTGTACATCATGTCAGTTCAAAACCCCCCAAAGTTTTTTGACTTACCTTCACTAAATTATAATTTTTACAAAAACTACACCCTTTAAAAAGATAAAATATATTGCAAATGTTTCACCACTAAAGTCGTCATTTTGTATCAAATTTCCAAAGAGACAAAAACTGAAATACAAGTTTAAAAGCTAGCAGAAGTTTGGCTTTCGTAAATCAAAGTTTGCTGTATCCCCCTTGTTTCTCAAGAAATGGGAAGGGTGTAAACAAGCTTCTGTTTCATTGTCAGTGACAGCATATTCTATTTAAACTTGATATTTTCTGAATCTTGAAGAAATTCTCTGTTCAAAAATACATAATGTTACATGGTTTAGGCTAACCTCTAGCAGATAATAACTGATCATATTTTAGGTACTGAATTTAACTACCAAAATTTAGTACCGGTCGGTACCGGTCAAAAAAAAGGTCATGTGCCTCAGAAAATTGTAAATTGTAAAAAACCTAGGCTTTTAGGTAAGTTTTGAGTGATGTACCTTGAAAGCTTATTTCTTTAGCATCATTTTGCGACCATTTCTAAAAAAATTGATAGAAAATAAAATCTGTAGTGATCTTTGAGGTGAGGGTAGTACTTTAATTTTGAAGATAACTCCCCCCCCCAGTTGGGGGGGTTCATTTGCATAAAATTTGCATATTCAAAAAAAATGTTTTTTTTCTATTTGAAATCCTCAAGAAATGTAGATTTCAACGATATATCACACCTAATGTAGAAGTAGACAGCTGAGTAATGATTTACAAACAAACTTGAGGTACACAATTATGATTAATTATGATTGATTATGACAGTTTTTGGCGCTGCCACCTTACGGACATTTTTTTCGCTTTTCACACCGGAGCAAAAGAGTTAATGTTCTACCAAATCTAAAATGCAAATCAATTAGAATAATATACCAATGCGTTCGTTAAAAAGTGCGGCCCTCAGTTAGCTTCCGTGACCGAGATTTGGCCCGCAAGCCAAAATAATTGTCCACCCCTGATCTAAGCCCTGGTTTGCCATAAATTTTCGGTTCTGCCAGCACCATTGTTAACATTATCGAAACCGAAGTTCCAAACATATCAAATAATTTACCTGATATAAATGTAGAGCTAGATTGTAACAATTTATTTGGTATGCCAAGTGATTACTATTACGATCATGCCTCAATTAATAATTTGCTTTGTTCAAAAAATAAATCTAATCACTTGTTCATAATTCACTTTAATGTAAGAAGCCTACAAAAAAATATTGACAAATTATCGCACTACCTTACTGATTTAAACCGTAAACCTGATGTACTAGCAGTATCTGAGACCAAACTTAAAGAAAATATGATTCATAGTAATATTGAACTAAATCGTTATCAATTTATTCACCGTGATAGTCGTACGTTTGCTGGCCGTGTTGGAATTTACGTTAAAAGTTCTATTTCTTATGATATGAAACCTAATATTTGCATTGAGTTGCCTTCGGTTGAAAGTCTATGGATAGAAATAGAAATTAACAAAAAAAACTAACTGTAGGCGTTGTCTATCGCTATCCTATTCAAACAGTGGAACAAATTGATCTATTTTCCAGAGCATTGACTAACATCTTTCATGAGCTTAATTCTGAAAAATCCAAATACTACGTGTTAGGAGACTTCAATATTTACCTAATTAAAATGAAATCTAACAATCGCATCAAAACATATGCGGATGATTTAATTGGAAGCGCGGTAAAGTGTCTAATAAATCAACCAACAAGAGTATGCAAAAATTCAAAGTCATTATTGGACGATATCTATTCCAATAACTTGAACAACCAGTACGCCAGGTATAGCAATTAGTGACATTTCTGATCACTATCCTGTTTTTGCTTTAATTCCTACTGTAAAGCAGGGGCGGATTAGCTTGGTGGGAATTCAGGAGTTTCCCCGTGGGCCGCTCGACTGTGGGCCGGTCCAGCGATTCACTGGGCTGCCTCAAAACCAACTTTAAGAAGCTAAGAAATGATCAAGAATATGAACCAGTTCCATACATAGTGATTTCGCAATTATTTTTCAGTAACAGTATTTTTGTATATGTAACGAGTTCGTGGAACAGAGACCCTTGGGGTAGTCTCCGAACCAGAGACAAATTGTTGTGAAGCTGTTTAACAAAATAGATGAAACGCGCCCCTTGCACTTTCTTTCTTCTGTCGCCTAAACTTTCATACACCAATCCTTTGATAAACGTATATTGACGATAAAGAACAGAAACTTGAAATTAAGATTGTACAATTGACAGAAAAACCAAATTGGATGGTGGTGGCGTTGTTGGCGGTTGGCGACATTGGCGTTGTTACCGGTGTTAGCGGTGTAGCGATGCAGCGTAGTTTGCGATGTATTGGCGTAGCGGTTTCAAGCTAGTTTGACCCCCAAGTACCTTCTCTACTACAGCTTCACAAAGACGATCAACAAAAGAACAACTTATCCAACTTTATCTACTTGGGTTCTTACAAGCTTCCTTTGACAGTTTCGTCTTTTGCTCAAACGTGCAGGTTTAAAACAACGTAATCCTTCCTGCTACGTGTCTACTTGAGAAAATGATGTAACATGTGACAAGAAGGCAATTTTCGCAGCGTCGCTTTAGGGTCAACTTTGCCAAATTCAACAACTAATCAATAAAAACGATACCTCAAGAGAAACAAACATAACAACGACACAACGCGGGTTCAATCACAGATTGGCTACGCAAAAACTAGATTTAAAGCATTAGATGTTGCCAAATATTGTAACAATATTTACAGTATAGCCTATCTATAATTTTCTTGTTGTGATTTGTGACTGTCATGACTTGACGTAAAATATAGGATTGGAACGAAAGTCTTGTCCAATAGAAAATAATGTTTATTTAACCAATAAAAACAACATATACATTGAGAAATACTTTGTACATGCAAAACATCGCTGTGAAGAAATGTTTAGTTTAAAGACATTATTAAATGCTTTGTTTAAATGTTTGTTTCAATAATTGTTTTAGATAGTAATCATTATATTTGTTATCATTATATTCACGCGCGCATGTAAGGTTTTGTAAAAGATGTTGTCCAATAGCAGAAAAGGGAGTTTCAGCTTTAAAGCTTCTGATTGGCTTGCAAGAGCGGGCCATTGTGCTTTGGTCCTGAGAAATATGCTCCTGGAGAATGGTTTTGGGCACATGCTGCTTAATGCTCTGTTGTAGCCTTTGAGAAGTACGACCCACGTACCGACTATCGCAGTGGAACAAAAATTGGTAAACAATGTTGCTTTGATGAAAAGCGGGTAGTACATCCTTTTTGGTTACAGGCAGAAGTTGTCTGGTGGTGTAGACAATGCATGGTTCAACTGCAAAGTAACAGCGTTTGACAACTGTTTTTATTTGCATTTCGTACCTCGGACGAATGATGTTTTGCTTACATTTCTCAATGTATATGTTGTTTTTATTGGTTAAATAAATATTATTTTCTATCGGACAAGACTTTCGTTCCAATCCTATAATAAATGAAGCGTCAGAGGTATCTTCTTTCCTTAATTTGCAGTACTATGACGTAAGAAAGAGTCGCAGGACAACTGATATTGCGTACCCAACATATACATAGTTGTTTACCATCCATTCTCCAGGCCTCTCTAAATTTTAAGTAATAGAAAAAGAAACGAAAAAGGGGAAAGGTGGAGCTGAGAAAGAGCGTGAAAGAAAGAAAAAGAAATTGCTGCTAAATGTGTGAACATTCAGGAAGCATTTGCAAGAGCAAGCACCTCAACGGAAAGCCATAAGACAGTTAATACTGATTTGCTATTAAAACATCAAGATCAGCATCAGTCTGTAAGTTACCATGATGTACCAGCATCAGATTTAGTAAATCAAAATTGCACTGACATATCTATTCCACCAGTAACAGAAAGCGAAGTCCAGACTTTATATACTGATGAATCAGAACCAGACAGCCTCAGCCAAGATAATCCTAAAGTATGTTCTGCTCCCTTAACGCAAGTTTTAGAAAGTCAATATCAGCAGTCTGTAAATCTCGATCCAGCAATATCAGATAGTGAAGACTATTCAGTAATATGCGCTCAAATTTCAGAAGTTCAACGAGATCAGTCTGTAATTCCTTCTGTAACAGCGTTATACTGGTGATTTGTAAACCAAAACAAGATAAACTAACCGATATTTCGAGTTTCACCCACATCAACAACAAACAACCAAATTTAACGCTACTAATGTGTACTTCCGACCTGATGGCTCTGGAGGTTGTTTACAGCTATTATGGCTCTCGTATTGTGAAGAAAAGGAAGCTCTATTTTGCAATCTTTGCATTGCACATGGTACTACTACCAGTAGCAATCAGAACCCCAGCAAATTTCTAACGAGTTTCAATTCGTGAAAACACATTGACCAACAAATTGATGAACAGGAAAGTTCTCAAAAACACAAGGCATGTGTTGAAGCTCACATACGATTCAGCAGTAATAAGACAGTGGTAGACCTACTTACTGTCAGTCAAACATTATTCCACAACAAACTAGTCATGCAATGAAGGAAAATTCTCGACAGAGTCGTTTTCATTGGGAAAATGATTGGAAAACGGGGAACGAGTTGTAGGGGAACAGGGAGTTCAGAAGCGGTGTCTACTTTATGTGATGAAAAAGTTGATCACGGAACATTTTTAGAGACTGTACTTCTTCTTGCGAAGTACGATAACATTCTAAAGTGTCATTTGAAAATTGTTATTAAAAAATATTTGCAAAACAAACTCGATAAGCACAAGCATAACCGTGCAAATAGAAATACATTTATTTCCAAAGCTACTGTAAACTTTAACATTGCTAATATATCTAAGCTAATGAAAGAAGAAATTTCAAACTCGGTTAGAGAAGTAGGCATTTACTCCGTTCAAATGGATTCAACTCAAGACGTGACTTCAATCGGCAAATGTTCAGTTATTCTACGCTTTGTTAGGGAAAACGTTGAAGAACGACTTCTTGCCGTTGTTGACAGTCATTCGGCAACTGGAGTAGACCTGTGCAATTTGTTAAAAGAAATTTTGCAGAAGCAAAATATAGACGTTTCCAAATGCATCTCCAACAGTACAGATGGAGCATCAAACATGTAGGGCGGTATAATGGATTTACAGCTTTTCTTGAAAAAAAATGTTCTTGTCACATTCACACATGGTGCTATACCCTTCTTAACTTCGTTCTCTGTGATGTTACTACGACTAATCATGCATCCATATCTCTATTTGGATTAGTTCAAAAGGTTGGAGCGTTCTTTCGGGAATCATATTTGCGAATGGACATCGGGAAAGAGCAGATGTGTCAAAGACATGGTCATGATATTCAGAGTAGGTTAAACTTGATTGGAGCAACTACATGTAGATGATAGTCTAAGCACAAATGTCTTCGAAAAATTTTCGGCCCATTTGAAGTTGGTTTCATCGGCATGTTCTGCGATGTGATTGAAGTAGTATATTGTGCTTCTACTTCTGAAAAGTTAAGTGTTGAAGCGCGATTTGATGCCAGTGTCATGTTAGATAACATGATTTGATACCAACATGTTTTGACAGCCATTGCTTATCTACGTATCACGGAGATAACCTCTGCACTTTCAAAGTACTTGCAGATCTCTAGACTGGATTTCAAACAGATTCATCGCGATTTCGTAATGGTTGTAACCAAAACTGACCATTTTGTTCAACATGCCAATGAAGTTTTGGAAGAACGTGGATGTGATGTCTTGATTGAAAGCAGTTTTCCTGCTAAACGGGTTCGGAGAAGTAAAAATGAACCCTTGGATGAACGTCTTTCAGACTCAATGAAAAAGTTTGTGATCAATGTACATAACAGAACTCTGGATCAAGTCTTTCAAAGTTTGCATAGAAGGTTTGTTACGCGTAAAAAGTTATATGCTGACTTAAGCTACTTCGACCCCAAACGCTTTTCTGGAACAGTTCTTCATGGGATTCCTATCTCAGCTGTGAATATGATGTGCAACCTTTTGCCAAATAAAAGTTCAGATTCTCCTATTCAGCAAGATCTTCGGCAAGAGCTCCTGGATTTTTCTTCAAAATGGCCGCAAATAAAAAAGATCTTACCTGAGCACGGCACTGAATTGGATGAAGCAGGTGATCATTTTTTTGATTTTATTATTGATAAACTATTTACAGGTTAATGTTTTGACCTTTTATCTCACTGTATGATACAACCCGAGCCTACAATTGCTTGATGCCTATTTTCTATACCGATGGAAATGTTATCATTTGATCAAAATTTTGTTCTCATATTATCATTCAGCACTTTTCGCAGGTCAACTGTGCTGATAATAATAAATTTTCTTTCATACAACTTATATTTTAATTTCTTTTTAAAATGCAGATGACGAGGATGTCAGATCGGACGAAAGCCCCAACATTCCAAAATGTCGATGCCAAAATTGTTTTCTATGCTATTATGCTACGATTCGGAGATATAGAATGTACTGCAGAAGTTATCTTCTTTTATATTAGGATACAAAGTAATCCTTGGTTGTGAAAGAACCTTTAGCAAGCTGAGATATGTAAAGAACCATTTAAGAAATCAGCCAAGCTAAGATCGTTTGGATTCCCTTCTTTTGACGTGCGTCGAATGAGACGTTTTATTTCGCATTTCAAACCAAACGATCATCGACGAACTAGCAAAAATGAACGCAGAAATGTGAAACTATTGCTCTATAAATAGTGTTTGATAATGTTTGTTCGTTAATTCTAAATATTTTTTTGAAATGGGCTAAATATGATGTTGTTTGTAAGATGAACCGTGTAACGTTCTATCAAGATTTGCAATTAGTTGTCAAAAATGGGCCGGTTCTATTTCAAAGTTCCGGGGCCAGTTGAATTCGCTAATCCGCTGCTGTCGTAAAGCATTTCAAAAATATCGCTCGCCAAATTTGGAAAGGAGATATGAAAAATTTTAAAGCTGAACACTTTATCGAAGGCCTAAATCAAACTTTAAATGCATCTTTATCTTCATTTGACTCTATAATTCATAATCAATTTGAACAATTTATTAACTCTTACAAGTGTGGTAAATAAACATGCCCCGCGTAAATTAGCTACCAGGAAAGAAAGGAAACTAGAGACTAAATCATGATTATCTTCGTGTCTTCTCTGTGTAATTACAACCAAATATAAGATGTACAAATCGATTTGTAAAACATATCAAGAAACAAAATACAAAAACTATCAAACGTTTCGTAATGTTTTAACCCTATTCGTCCCAAGCGGGGCAATAATCGCCCGAGCAATTTTCTTTTAAGTACAGCTTTGTCCACGATGGCCCTACAATATCAAGATATTATGACTTTTCCTAAAAATAATTCAATTTATTTCTGACAAAATTTGAGTTGACTGTTGGTCGTAGATCGAAAGTTATTAGCAAATTTATAAACACGACTGCTAAAATATGTGCACATATAACTAAAAGATAAGAAAGATAGTAACCTCACTGTGCGCTCGTTGTATCAGCCTGAGAGCGAAACGGGCAGTCGTAAACAAGAGATAACTAAAGTTCACAAAAAACTATTTAGGGTCAATTGCCATATAAAGTATGTGCATTCCCTAGAGCAGGGGTGCTCAACCTTTATTGACATGGGATCTACTTTTACATTTTCCAGTCTCTGGAGATCTACCAATCTGGCAAAGCTGTGAAACAAAACAAACCGAGCCTATGCTGGTGGGTCTATCGGTATATCTCAGTTACACGTACAACTTACATTTACATAATGTAGTGAATAAAAAACATAATGCATAATGCACTAAACAAAAACATATTTAAATAACATTTATTTCATGGAAATACATTTATTTTTAACTTTAGTGAGACACCTGGCACTGGGGCGATGTAGGAAGTTCCTCGTAGCCAGGGCAGTGGCTGGTGGTTACAAGTCTCAAGCAAGCCAGAAGATGTTGATCTGTCAAAATTGATCTGTGTCTGGATTTTATCTTCATGCGAGAAAATACAGATTCACACGGGTAGGTTGATTCAAAATAAGCTAATATACAAAAATCAAATCTTTCTCTTCTAGCAGCAGTTCCAAGACCTTCCCTATTTCAGTGGATGCCCTGGATTTTATCTCTATGTCATTTTGAAGGGAAGAGTATTTCATTTTCCACTGCAGTTATATTCAGCTGAAAGAGTGCTCCAATTTTGCAGGCAATGTTGTCCACATCTATATCTGTCGCAAATGGGAAAGCACATGTAGAAGGCAATAGGCTCAACTGATGCAAAGTCAATGAAACGCTTGTCAAATTCTGATGACAGGCTTTGCATCTGCTGAATGCAACGTGCACTATTGAACTGTGCAGTGATTTTGCTCTGAAGCACAAGTTCTGAATTTACGTCTTGAAAGTAGCGAGCAGATCATGGCGTTGCAGCTTGGTTGAGAGCAGCTGTAGCTTGCGCTTAAATGGGTTTAAAGAGCTGATCATGTCAACTACATTTTTCTCTTTTCTCTGCAGCTCTAAATTTAGTTCATTTATCAGTGCAGCAAGATTAGTGAGAAAAGCCAAATCTAGGAGCAACTGTTTATCCTCAAGCTGTGCATATTCTGAATCTTTAAACTGCTTGAGTAACTCTTGTATTTCAGGCAACAGCTCCTTTAATCTTTCCAAAAATCTTCCTCTGCTCAACCACCTCACATCTGCATGGAGCAGCAGGTCTATGTGCTCTACCTCAGCCTCTTCCAAGTGAGCGTGGAAAAGTCTTCTCTGCAGGCTCCTTGCACGAATTGAGCAAACAATTTTCATGGCAATATTCATCACTTCTTTCATATTTAATGCTTTTCCACATATAGCCTGTTGACGGTTGAAGCAGTGATAATGAATAAAGGTTGGATAAGAGTCATTCTGTTTGCGGAAAGCAATAAACCAATACTACTGCCCACCATAGCGGGTGCCCCATCAATTATGATGTAAATAAGCTTGGCGAGTGGCAGCTTGGTTTTGTTTGCAAAATTCATGAATGCTTGGAATGTCTTTATCCCGTAGATGTCCTTTAAGAGGCAACATGCAAAGAGCTCCTTTTTTGTAGTCATGTCCTCAAACACCATTCTTATGAAAGTGCACACATGTGCCATATCCACAGAATCTATTGACTTATCAAATTGAAGTAAATGGCATTCCTACCTACCAATCTCTCTCTCCAACTGAGCTGCAAGATTTCCATTCTTTCAAATCGCCTTGTCACCGTATTTCTCGACAATTGAAGGCCTTTGATTGATGACATAATTTCATCCTTGTTTTTAAAATTCTCTTACAGTCAATCAGCAGCTTTTATAAACGCTTCCTTGACCATTTCTCCATTTTGAAACGATTTTTCATACTTGGCAAGAACGTGGCAAACTCGATATGATGCTATCTTAGCTGCCTTACTTCTCGTATTTGGCTTGGTAAAAATAGACTGTTGTGTAGCTAGTTGTGATTTCAGCTCCTTTAATTTTTTTTTTCATTTAGAAAAAAACGTTTTTTAAGAAAATTTTTAAAGTTAAAATTTTGCAGATTTAAGTGGCATAATCAGAATCGTCAGTCATTGCATTAAGTGTCAACTTTAAAAAAGAAATTATTTAAATTAAAGAAACACCCACTGCGCTAGTAGAAAGCTGTTACCAATAGCGTTGCTAACAATAACAGGGTAGCCAGATTGAAAAAAAATGTACATATACATAAGGATTCAACTTTTAGTTCGGCAAACTCTTATACCTGTAAAAAATTACCCGCGATCGATTTCCAAGGTTTTGAAGATCGACCGGTAGATCGCGATCGACTGGTTGGGCACCCCTGCCCTAGAGAAAGTAAGTTATTGCTTTGGCTGTGACTTGAGAAAATAGATGAAACGCATTTTTTTACGAATAGAGAACGCATTTGTTCTTGAATTGTATCACAAGCAAAGTGACTGTTGATGAGTGAAGAGCAATATCACTTTTCCATCGCATTGCCTACTTTATAGAGTAAATCTTTGTCATACATAATTACAATTCCATAACACGTGTTGCCATCGGTATTGCTTCTACCACGCAGCCATACAGATGCAAAAGTATGGTTGTTTTTATGCATTTTTCTGGAAAAACGTCACGCAGTAATGGATTGTCGAACATTCGAAAACCCGTTCTGCGGGACGCTTTGAACAATTAATGCCCGCGTGAAAATATACACAGTAAAAAAGGCAATAAATGAGAATAAAGCCTGTTCGGTAATTTGAAACCACAACAAAAGTTTTCAAATTGTGACCTACATTTGTGGCTCCATATTTTTTTCCCGGACTTCAATTAAGAAATAATATTTAAAGGGTTAAAAAAGCGGAGAATATTTTTCAGAAATCTTTCTCTAGATCACAGAAATGTTAGTACGCAATTTTGGCTTAATTATAATAAAATATCATTTTGCAGTAATGTTTATTGCTTAAATATTTCATGGAAAAAGAATAAGGAAATTTAGAAAGAAGCTTGAATCGCAAATTCACGAGCCATTTTCAATGTTTCAGAGATATTCAGAATTGACGTTTTGTCAAATGAAATAAAATTTCGCGATGAATAGCCAACGCAGCTCAAGGTCCCACTCGCGCAGTGGTCTTGCCGACAATTATATTTGCTCACTGTCAACATAGCGCTCCGTGCTTTTTCTTTGCACTGTATTATCCTATTTACTAATTTCATTGACTCAGCACTCAGTCAGGTAGTTCGTTTTGTTTTAAATGCAAATATGTTGTCGAAAAGTTATTTTATTTCAGTATTGCATGAGCATAGGCCATCATGGATTGAATTATACAAGTAGTTTGCTTGAAAATGGCATAACGCCAAATGCGTATTCACGTATGCCAAATACAGCAGCTTATGCTAACAGCAAGCAGCTCAAAAACGAGACTCAATAAAAACGCAACACACACTGCATTACTTCTATTATATGAATGGCAAACAAAAATTACCGTTTCGCTAGCAAATTAGATATACCTTCCGCTAGAGCCCACTTGACACAAATTACTAGCGCAAATACATCCAACAATTAAACACTCTGCATATAAACAGGGTTGCAGGTTGGAAACTAAGCTAACTAATTAACTGCGGGAAACTTTCTCGAGTTGGTCAATATTCAATTTTTTGTTGTGATCATCCTTCCATGCGCATGAGCTTCGTATATGACACTCTATATTCTAGTCTACAAGTAAGATTGCGAATTTTCTCAACTAAAAATATAGGACAAATAATATTGATGAAATATGCTCGTAAAATATGAGTATGGGAGGGTCGCCAGCTTGCCGAGAGCAGGAGGCCCAAGCCAAAATTGGGGAGCTAATGTAAAAAGTTAAATTTGCATTTACCTAAATTTGCATGCCTGATGATGCCCCAGCACATTTGCCAATCTGGATCATAAATGCTTTCTTCCCCCAAAAAAAAATATCATCACTTTTCAGACACAAAAAATTAATGGTTTTCTTTTCAATCTGCAATAATTTCCTAAACTTTTTAGTGCGATCTCTAAAAAAAAGTCATCACTTTTCCACACGCACAAATTTTCATATCTAAGAATTTCAAAAATTCGTAGGATCGATTTCAAAATAAAGAACAAAAAGGACAAGGGTAAGGACAGAATTGAAAAATAAAGGACAGTTACTACCCTATCTACAAGGCTTTACAAATTATTTGTAAAATGGCACAAAAAGCAGAGATTATTTGTAAAACAATGTTTTGCTGGCTGACCTGTATCCTTAATCTTTTCTCGCTGTATCTTTAAAAGAAGAGAGGGCAAAACTAATTTGAGTCATCATCACCATCGTAAATCGATCGCTTTGATTCAGCGGATGAAACCACCGCCTACGTACTTATTTTCTGTAAGCATGTTTTGGTGACTCTGTTATTGGCGAGTGGTTGACAGATTTTCGCAAAAAATGTTTCCATCGTATGCTACAAGCTTCAACTATCTAATTTTTACTTCAAAACGTCAATTGTGTTTCTCCGTAAATGCAAAATATGTGGCAGTGATCGCGCTAGATGAACTGGCAATTCTCCTCTTGAGAAAACAACTTGTTAAACTTTTCCCTCTAATAACTTTGTACCTAAAAGTAGTTTTCTTGTAAACATTGATCTTTGGTATGCATGTAAATTGGGTATTACTAATTTGTTTGTTTGGTAATAAATCGCTGTCTATGGACATACGGATTCCATATTTCGCGCAAAATTTTTTTAGAGTGCCGTTCGGGCTTTCACTATTTTATAGATTGTAAAAAGTTGCATTATTTTAGAAAATTGATACAGCTCGTTGCCAAGCAATAAATTAAAGCACGCTATGCAAATAGAAAGAATTTTTAAGGTTCACAATAGATCATGAAAATCGTAGAATTGCGTGATGGAAAATGTTTGACCACCTACTGCTTTAGTTCAATGGATCGACTTGTTGTTGTTGTTGTTTTTACTCGACCCCTTACGAGGGATCGGTTAATGGCGGAAGACCATGAGGTCCCAGAAGCCTGGTAACTCCCCAGGGCCTGGACCAGAAGTCATAGAGAGACAGAAAATTGCCAAAGAGCGAGCGATGCAAAGAGTCCGTAGCTGGACAATGCAAAATGAGATGAGAGGTGTCCTGGGACGAGTGTCCACAGGCGCTGCAGGAAGGATTCTCGATTCTGCCAATCCTAGAGAGATAAGAGCTTAACAGTAGGCTGTGTCCGTTGCAGCGAAGACGAGAGAGAACACAGCGAGCGTGACGAGGGAGCACAAGTTTCTCAGTGGAAAACGAGGGAACCTGTGTGTCGAAGAATTTAGATGAGACAGTACGCCTCCAGTCCGAGAAAAGATAAGAGTGGATACGAGAGATAAGAGAAGAGAGACTACAAGGGATTGCAGTGGGTGCGAGTAGCGCTCCCCGTCTGGCCAGCTCATCAGCCACGTCATTCCCCGGGGAGAAATGAGTATTCGGGGACCCACTGTAGCCTCATAATACTGAAGGAGAGAGAAGACAGTTCCTGCCAGATCTGCCAGAGAGATTGCGGTAAAAGAAAAGATGGAGAAGAGGACAGAGCGATGTTTAGATAAGAGGAGAAGAGAAATGATAGACTTGTTGGTGCTGCTGAGACCAGCAAAGAGCGTGCAGAATGGCGCAGGCTTCAGCGGAAAAACTTGAGCATACCGAGCCTGCTGAAAAGGAAAGAGTGGCTTCAGTGCCAAAAAGTAGTTGGCAGGTACGCCAGAGCCGCCCTTGCCAAAAGGAAAAGGAACAGAGCGGTCTGTCCAGAGTACCAGATTGTAAGGTGGGAGAGTCAAAATGAGCGAGGGTCGCACCTTGGCGAGAGAGAGAGAGGGATCTGGGCGGGAACATACCGAGGAAAGGGTGGACTCCACGGTGAAGGAAGGCAGATTCCAAGGAGGAGACTGAGGGCAAACAAGAAGAGCCTCTCTAGGGGAAGTAGGAGGAAGCATGAGTTGTGTAAGTGGAGCAAAAGCTTTCCAGAACGATCTGCAGAGTCTTGGTTTCACTCCAAGTCTGACCAAACCTGAAATGGGGGAGGAGGTTGGGAGACGAGGAGCCCGCTCATAAGATGACTGAGTGAAATGAATCATGGTGACTCGTAGGGGAGGTAATGAAGCCTCGGAGAGAAGAAGAGGGATAGGAGAGGACGAGAGGCAGCCGGTGATTGGCGCGACTAGCCGCTTGGTGGAGGCGTTCCAATTTAGTGATATTGATAACGCTTAGAAAAGGAAACCATCCGGGTGAAGCATATGTGAGAAGGGGCCGTAGAAAAGCTTTATACAAAAGAGAGAGGGACTCCTTAGAGAAGCCCCATTAGGAAGCAGAGATACAGCGTAAGTCCTTGAGACGAGAGAAAAACTTGGCCTTCAGCAAAGATACATGTTTAGAAAAGAAAAGAAAGGCAGTCAAAGGTGACCCCAAGAAAAGTTGGAGTGGGATTGAAACGGAGGTGAGAGTTGAGTTAGAGGAGGTTGGACTGGAGGTTAGCTTGGTGGGGATCCATTGAGAAGAAAAAGGCCTCATATTTGCTGGGATTGAGAGGAAGACATCAGTACTCAGACGAGCGTTCCAATCGAGTCAGAGCTCCTTGTCTTACATCTTTCACTAACCGCATCTTCCACTTTAGTGGACCACCAGGCTTTGGGATGGCATTTGATGCAACCGAAAGGAATGGAAGATTTGGCCGCATTTTGTGTCAGAGAAGTAAAGAGAGCAGCAGCAGGGGAAAGAGAGAAAGACAAGTATTCCTCTGCAGAAGGACAGTGAAGGTCAAAGTAAAAAGTCATTCCAACGAGCTTTTTGAAAATTGAAGGGAGGGTGACGTTCGTTAGGGCGGAACAGCAAAGAAAGAGGGATAGTCAGTAGAATTGGTAGGTGATCAGAACCCAGGTCCTGAAGCACCTCCCAAGAGCAAGAGAGGGAGAGAGAGGAAGGAGCAAAGAAGTTATCAGGGGAGTAGCTACTGCCAGAGAAGCAACAGGGAAGAGAGGGTATGTCAGGGTTATTGAGAGGAAGGAGGTCAGAAGAGATGACCCAATCGAATACTTCCTCCCCACGGGAGTCAGAACTACTTTTTGAGTCCCAGAGGGGGTGATGGCGATTGACGTTTCACAGAATAAAAAGATTTCTGGAGGAGTAAAGGATGGAGGGAGAAAAGGAATCGGTTCTGCTATTCGTTGGAGAAGAGCAAATAGCTGGAGCATAACCACTAAGGAATGAGAGCGAGGAGTTTTGAAATAGCTGAGCACAGCAATTTGATGTTGTTGACCTTAAACAAGAAAAGGAATTTTTGCTCCTTCTACAGTATGGTGTCGCACACATGTGCTACGTAAATTGCGTCAAATTCGTTTCTTGACAACAAAATACCTTCGTGTGAAAAAGATATTTATTCTTTTAGTACTGACAGGTACTGTAGATCCCACCAAATCTTACTTAACATTGTGGCGCATTCGCAACAAAAAACAAACCAAAAACCTATCTGGCTCAATAAGATCCTTTTCTCTAGCAATGTCATTTTTGTTTTAGGTTTTACGTTTTGGTAGATTGTCATGATTCATAATTGAATAATAGATCAGGTAATATTTTTGACTTTTTTTATTTTTTTTTCATATAAACTTGACTTTTTTCTTTTATTTTGCTGACCAAAGTTTTTCGTGAACTTCTGGAGAGCATTTTACAAAGATTTTTTCGATGTGTATTTCCAATTCAAATTTACATTGGGAGGAGTAGCAAGTTGCTACTTTCCTGGGACTCATAGTTCCCGTTAAGACTGTAGTATACTCTGTCAGAAAATAATTTTCAAAATTTTGGCAATTTTCTTGCATCAAAAAGCAACTAACTTGGACAATTTTTTGATAAAGGTAAGAAAATTACGAATCGGTGTGATGTTAATTTAGAGTTGCATTTTAAACTTTGAAATCCAACTTGAAGTAGGCTACAATATTGCATTGTTAATGAGAAATAATAAACTTTAGTGCAGAAAAGCTGGGGAAGAAGGATAGGTTTTTCCAAGCCAAGTATCGTTAGACGTAGCTGGCCAAAGTAGTCTACCTTTTGCATGGAGTTCACTCTTATTTCACTTACGGGTATATTAGTTGCAGTCTAAGCAACAGTTCGTAGCACTTTTTGTTTTGGGTATAGATAAAGTGCATAGTAATCAAGATTAATTCTCCTGAGCTAGCCAGCTAGTCTAGTACGTTAGCAAGTCATAGTAGCAGTGTTACTTTTAAATGCGAAAAACGTGCGAATTTGCGAAAACATGCCCGGCGGATTCGCAGTTTAAATTCAACGATGCGCGAAAAAATCCGGCGATATATGGTAATTTTTTTCAGTTGGTTAGAATTTTTGCAATTTGCTAGCAAAATTTTCAACCAACCGTTTAATGTGTGGGAAACGGTGAATAGGAATCCAAGATTGGACCAACGCTTTTTTAGGGCAGTGCAACCCCTCACGTAATTAGCACGTGGCTGTGACGCAACAGTGAGCAATAGCAACTTAAATATCACTTGTACAACAAACTGTCTCTCAAGCAATTATAATAAAGTAAATCAAAAAGTTTTTTTTTTACTTTTCTTGGCTAATTTTAATCGTAGCTAAAGAGCAATAATTACAGTAAAAAGAGCTCTCGAACTTTAGCTTCACACAAGGAGACAAGAAATCCTTTTTCAAGGAAAGTTGTAAACCGGAAGTGGTTAAAATGTATATTTTTTCTTTACCTTTCAACTCCAATTTCAATCGCGCTTGACAAAATAATAAAAAGCACATAGATCTCGATTTCAGTTTGGCACAAAAAATACCATTTTTTGAGGAAATGGTTCAGTTTTTATTAATTACAAATAAATAACTTTCTCACGCCTGCCAGTTATGAAAACTATAAGTAAAAAGAATACGACTTCTAGTCAACTTAGGTTTTAAATACCACCCCTAAATGTTGCTTTTTAAATGAAATGTAGCTGACAGCTATGTGCGATGATAGCTTACCAATCTTGATTGAAATAAGCTCTGAAACGTAAAGACAAAAATGTGGATTCTAGTCTCGATCTCTTTGAAAACTTTTATATTAAAATGTAGCCTATTTATGAGCATGTCAGTTGTTTGAAAGGTAATGTGTTGTACAGTAAAATTTGCCTGCAACTGTAGCGTTTTGTAAAAAATTATCGTTCAGAATTGACCATTCCAAAACTGTTTTATGATTTAACATTAAAGTGTATCATCTAATCACCTTTACCAGTGTAAGGAAAAATCACTAAATAGTCAAAACTCACAGAATGTTGTGCGCTGCTCAAATAACCTCCCTTTAATGCGCGCGCGCGCCTATTGCAGCCTTTTAGATCTTGTAGTCAGTGGCGCCGAGTAAAGTTGGCGGGATCATCCCAAAATTTTCTTCCGGGAAGGGCAGGCTCTTCACAAATGCTTTGCACAAAGTGCCTACAAATAAGACCGTGTAGTTTTATGCGTAGCTACAAATATCAGCTTTTCAATTTGTTGCTCGACTAAAAAACTGCGTTTACCAAACTCGCGCATATTCGCGTCCATGAACTTCCTTATTTTCTTTATATCGGTCAAGTTTCGAATGCTTTTCAACAAAGACAGAACTTCGGGTCAACTTTCGAATACTTTCAACAAAGATAAAAATGCGGTCAACTTTCGAATGCTTTCAACAAACATAGAAATGCGGCCAAGTTTTGAATGCTTTTTACAAAAATAGAGTTTCATCTATCAAATATTTGCGATCTCTTTTCTCACCTTGGTTCAATGATTAATTAAATCATAGAATTAAGTTAATTTTATTTACATGTACATGCACTGTTGATTTGACATTCTGAAATGTTTACGAATTACTGTTGCTCAGGTCGCAGAGTTTGAGTGACCAAATGTAACATATTAAACAAAAATAACCAGGTATTTCGCCGCGGCCGATTAGCAATCGATAGGTTACTGGTTTGTAAATCTTTTTTTGGGCCGATGTAATCACGCGAATTATTACATCACCGAAGCGCATTGTCACAGTTTTGCCTCCTCTTTCCCGCAAAAATTTTGAAAACCGCGTTTACGCCCATACAATTGTTGTTCGCAGGGCTTTGGAGCTGGAGCTAGGTACCGGAGCCCCGGAGCCAGGCTTTTTCAGAGGACCTGGAGCTCTTTGTGAAATTCAAGTGGAGCTGGAGCCAGTTATTTGAAAGTTAGCTCCAGCTCCGATTCATTTCATGAAATGCTATCTTTTATGAACAGTCTAATCCAGATTATAGTTTCCATGCATTTAAATCGACTGCAACTGCTGTTAGCACATTTTATGAGTACCATTTTTGTTTCATATTGTGATAAAGGAAGTTAAGTACAGTAGTGCATTTTTATTTAGTTTACACGGTACTTTGGTTTACTGATTTCTAGTAGGCTACTGATACATCATCATTAGATCATGTATACGGGTGCTGAACCAGACATTTGAATTTCAGGCTAAATTTTAGTTGGTTTTACTATTGCACTAAATATGAGTAGAGAAATTAAGAAATGTACTGTTGCCAGTCATTTCCAGAAAGTGAATGTATTGTATTGTTCATATTTATCCTCCATTCACGAGAAAGCAAATTTTATCGCTATATTTTGGACGGGACGTCCGCACTCGCTTGGGAGTTGCCATTTCCGAGATGTCTGGGCCACCTGTCTTCCACATAAAGGCGGGGGCGTCCCATTAAGTGCCTTGCCCAAGGACACACCAAGTGAACTTGCCGACTTGTTCTCCACAATCTCTCATAAGTGCCGAGTGCCAAGCAGGGAAGCTGTGGACACCATTTTTTAAAGTCTTTTGGTATGACTCGACAAGGGGAATGAACCCCTAGTCTACCGACTGCGAAGCAGACGCTCTAACCACTACACCATCGTGCCGGTAGGGTTATGTTTGTCAAATCCAAAAAAAGGGAGGTGTTTGTAGAGCCCAATTAAAATCAAAACTTTTCGACCTGAAACGTCACATTGAAAGACAACACCTTGAGATTTTCAAGTCTATTGTTGAAGAAGAACAAGCAAAGAAGCAAGCAGTTGTTCAAAAAGGCAGTACAAGCAAGCAGCAGACGCTTTCAAAATACTTTCAAAGTGAAAAAATTACTGTGTCAATGACAAAAGAAAAATTCAAATACCATCTTATTCAACTGGTTGTGGAGAATGGAGTGCCTCTAAAGCTCTTCTCTTCACCAGGCTTTATAGGTTTGCATGGAGAAATGACTAAAAAACTTGGTGTTTCATTATCAAGCATTAGAAATCTGATTCTGTGTGAAGCTGAAGAACAGAAAAACAAATTAAAAGAAGAGTTACGTGATAAATTTTTGTTTTTAAAAATGGATGGATGCACAAGGCACAGAATAAATTATTTTGCGTTGAACGTTCAGTTTGTTGATTCCAAAAATGAAGTGAGGATCTTTACATTGGCAGTAAGGGACACAGAAAACCAACACTTCAGTGATTTTATCCAGAGGCTGGTTGAAGATGTTCTAAAGAACTTTGAGATAAGCAAACAACAAGTTTTGGAAGTAGTGACAGATAATGCTTCAAACATGACTCTAGCAGTTCAGAAATTATCTGAAGACTCCATTAATATTGTCGCTGAAAATGAAGATGAACTTGAAGGCATTTCAACATTAGAAGAAGAAACTAGCTTGGCTTTTAGATACGATTCTGAGTTCAAAACGATGACACATATTCGATGTGCTGCCCATACATTGCAGCTGGCTATACGTGATGGGTTGAAAGTGAGGCATGTTGCTTCACTAATCAGCAAAATTCGCCAAGTTGTGGTAGCTGCCAGATTGCCTAAAATTGATGCAATTTTTAGGAGAAAAACAAACAAAGGTGCCATTCTGGACCAAGCAACCAGATGGGGCAGCACATACCTCATGCTGGAACGTCTTCTTGAACTAAAACCTGCCTTGATAGACATCGTACATCCAGATGTATCACTGTCTGATGCTCAGGGGAATGAAGTCAAACAATTGGAGGGTTTGCTTCGCCATCCTTTTCTCACAACCAAAAAACTACAGGCAGCCAATTTGACACCAGGGTCATTTTTCAAAGAATGGAAAAAGTTAATTTTCAAATTTTCTCAAATTGGTGACATTTTGACTGATGCCATGAGAATATCCATGGAGTGCCGTGAAAAGGTTCTTCTTGACAACAACGTGTTACTGGCAGCAGTATATGTTGACCCCATATATAGGGTGACATTGAAAGATGAGGAACGTGCAGAAGGGAAAGCTGCTCTACTCCAAATTGCTCTTTCCCTTAAACATCATGACGAAAGAAGATGTGGTGCAAACCTGTTCGAGGAAGAAAATCAAAGCAGCAGAAAAGAAAACTTTTCATCTGTCTCAGAGTCAGAAGATGAGGACTTTGAAAAGCTACTTGACAGGCAGGCATAGCGCCGCAAAACTTACACAGAAGATGCGGCTAGTAATTCATCTCCACTTGGACTGTTCAAAATGGACTTCAACAATGCATTAACAGACATGGAAAACATTGATAGGTCATCAAAAGTGACTGTCATGGATGCAATTTCACGCTACCCAGCCATTTTGCAAAAAGTAGCATACACAGTCACAGCTTTGCCATCAACACAAGTTAGTGTGGAGAGGCTATTCTCTGCATTGCGCATTATTCGCTCGGACCTGAGAACTTCAATGAAAGAAGACTTATTAGAGGCAATCCTATTCCTTCGCAGGAATGGTTGTGGAAAACTTAGTGTTTAAGATTGTGTACTGTTTCACAAATAAATGTTTTGAATTCATTGAGTTGTGTAATTAAATGAATGAAAATTTAGCAACTTGAAACTTTAAATCGCACAAACATGCTTGAACTTAAATTTTTAACCAATGGAGCCAAAGCAGTGGTATCAAGGAGCTCCGGAGCCGGAGCTGGAGCCGGAGCAGTTGCACTACTTGTTCGGAGTTGTTTTTAGTTCATCTTTAAATATCTTGACACACAGTTCACTCCAGTTGCTGCTGCGGAAGAAGTGTCAGAGTAAAGAAGCTAGAACTCGCAAGCTGGCGTCTTAATCGAGTTAAAAAATAAAGATCATTAGTGAGAGATGATGATGGCCTAGATCAGATATTTTTAGTACGCGGACCACAGTCTTCACGGGGCCACTACTTTATTTACCCTTCACATAGAGTGTAATTGGAAAATTTTCTTGACAATTTGTTTATATATTTTCTTTGGACAACATCCCTGAAAATTACTATTGATAACTTTTTTGGGGTCGCCTGTGAAATTAGAAAAAATATTTAATCGGGTCATGTGCCTCTGTGCGTTTTGAAAATGAGCCACATGCCAAAAACAGTTAAAAAGCACTGAACTAGGTTGAAAATGCCACGATCAAAAAATGCATCTGAGGGAAAACAAAGAGTGTGGTTGTACGCAAACCAATGTCATAGGCAAACTTTAAAATATCTGAAATATTGGAATTCTGCCGGGACTGAGAGAACGTTAAGTTATTATAGACAAGTAGACGTCACAAATAAAGGCTATGATCTATTTCTACTGTACAATAAATGCCTGGAAATAGTACGTGTAAACTTGCAAATCGCTGTTACGTTGCTGTCACGTTACGTCAGACGCTTAGCTGCTTTCGAAAAAATTTTGAACGAAGGAGCCAAGATGTCAATCGGAATAAAAACGACATCTTTTTTAGCGCCTTTATATGGAAGACAGATGGCCCAGACGCCTCGGAAATGGCCACTCCTAAGTGAGTGTCGACGTCCCGTCCAAAACTCGCTTTCTCGACAATGGACAATAGGAAGATAAAGATGGACGATAAAATAAAAGCTTAGCGTATACATTGAGCTTAGTAGGCTACCAAAAACGACTTTGTTTACAATCTTACAATACGGTACTTAGGTTGGTGTAGCGGTTTGTTTAGTAATGTCCGCCAAAATTGTCCAGCGGTTTTTGTACATTTGGTAGCAATTTCGCACTTGCGCCGGCGACTGAGCACTGCATAGTAGTTTAGCAAACCTTGTCGCTATACACTTAGTTATAGTTTACCATTTGTATTGATGTAGATGAGAGGTTTGCGTGAAACAGTGTGCAGGCAATTGTCAAATCTGCTCTTTTTTTGATGTTTGTTATGAATTCTGCACCTTGGCAAGCAATTGGTGTATAGGTTGTCTACTGGTAGCACAAAGCTAATAAGGAATCGATAATTTACTAACTACACCTGCATTATATTGCAAGCAGCAGAAAAGCTCATGATACATGCATTTATTTTAACATGTCGCCAGGTTGTTGATTTTCATTAATTTTTGAAAATGTAAACAAAGCTACGTTTGAATAAATCTAATGTCCTAGCTTTGCTAGAAGAGATACCATGTGATTATGACTCTGATACCGATGTTGAGGAAAATTTTGATAAAGACTTAGACATCACATAAAAAACAGATCCATTTTCATGTTCACAAGGACATGATGAAATAGAAAGCCAATCGTCTACAAACCACAATAGAGCCACTTTATGTACAGATTCTAAAAATGGTAATGATGCTATTAGGGCTAGTAGTGCCAATACACAAAGTCGATGCTGGAGAAAGAAATCATTGACAATCAATCTCTTTAATTTTACGTCTCATAGCACAAGTGAAACTTTTACAGCAACCCCTATTCATGGATTTCAATTTTTTTTTGATGAGGAGATGATAGAAAGCTTGCATTTTCAAACAAACTTATATTGCAAGCAAAAAGGCAGAGCGGGAAGTATTACAAAAGATAAACTTTATGCATTTTTTGAGATAAATATTTTGACCGCATATCACAAACTCCCAACGCTGAAGTACTATTGGATGAAAGCTAATGACATGGGTATTTCTATCATCTAGGAAGCAATGACTCGTGACTATTTTTTTTCACATTGAGCAATCTTCACCTCAACGACAACAGCAAAATTGATTCATCGCAAAGCGACAAAATTTTTAAAATTCGTCCTCTGGTGCAGCGACTATATCATCATTTTGTACAAAAACATTCACCAAGTGAACATGTCAGTGTTGATGAATCAGTGATTCGCTACAAGGGAAGGACCTCACTAAAACAGTTTCATTCTAGGAAACCAATTGGGCGTGAATGTAAACTGTGGTGCGCTACAGACAATGATGGTTATGTTTACAAATTTGAAGTGTATACAGGTAAAACATTTCGGAAGAGAGCTCTGCTCAAAATCTTGGTTTGACAGGCAATGTTGTTTTCAGTTAACCGACTGGTTGCAAGGAAAATACCACAAAGTTTTTTTGATATTTTTTTCTTATCAGTCCTTTGTTAAAAGAACTAAAAAAAAATATTTTGGCTAATGGAACTATACGACTAAATCGGAAAGATTTGTCGGCTATAGCCGATGAAAGGTCACTCGAAAGAGGTGACTTTGACTTTAAGTGCACTTCAGATGGACTCAGTCTCTATAAATGAAAAGACAGCAAACCAGTGCATCTGATATCAAATTATCACCAAATTGAAGCTGCTAAAGTGCAAAGAAAGAAGAAAGACGGGCAAAGTTAACTATCACTTGCCCCCAGGTTGTAAAAGACTACAATCAGAACATGGGTGGGGTGGACAAACACGACATGCTACGCCAGCTTTGTGAAATAAACAGGAAAAGCATGAAGTGGTGGAACAGACTTTTTTTTGGTTCGCTTGACATGGCAGTTGTTAATACTTATGTTGTTCACAATGCAAGCAAGGAGCAACAACTTTTATTCCTAAAGTTTCGAAGAGACCTTGCAATGGGACTGCTTACTCGTACATTTGCTAGAGGCTGCAGATCTTCTGGTGTTCCAAAAAAGTGTAAAATAGCATAGAGTGGCTCACCTTCAGTAAGGCTGAGTAACGTTGAGGTTTGCCCGCCTCAATTCATACACAAAAAAGGCAGATGTAAAGTGTGGTCGGAAAAAAGAGTTGAAGCTAGACCTTCTTGCATCTGTGCTAATTGCAACTTTCATCTTTACTGCAACGCTTCAAAAAACTTCTTTGTCGAGTACGGTATCACTCGTGAGAGTTGTTGTTGGAAGTGAAGTGTAACATTGTTGCATAAATTTATAATGCCTATTTGTTTTTATTAAAGATTGTTATTAAATTAGCGACTTCGCAAATCTGAGGATCCCATCCCCCAAAATCTACTCCCTTAAAGAGCACAAAAAATTTTTTGGTATTTTTGTGATTACGGTAGTCTAATCAAACAAAATCTACCACTGAAAATACTTTTTTGAAGAATTTTTTTAATTCAAGACTGAAAGCGTTAAACTTAGTTCTAAAAAATTGACACGGCCCGCGTCGAATTTTAACATTTCGTATTTCGTATACCAGTAATTAATGTTACAGATACATACTATAATGTTATAAACTGTTCCGCGGCGAACTATTGTTGGGTTTCATAGGTTACTAAAGTTCGCTGACCTTACATGACTCAGCCAAGCGCAACTGGGCCAAGTAGTCGATTCGTCTTGCTGTCAAGAGTGGAGAAGTGAATGAGAAATATTTGTTTCTTTTAAATGAGAACCAGCGGCAACTATCAAAATTTAACTTGCCTTCAGATTAATTGTTTTCTCTTCCACAAGCAACAATTTCAGAACCATGTTAAACACAAATTCAAAATAACATAAAATCTTCTTCCGTTTGCAGGTTCAATCGTTTTTCTATGTGATGTAGTTCAAAAGATATAATGCTTTCAACTTTCAGGGCAAAAACTACACCACGTTGGACTTAGCACGACGCGAATCTCTTGGGCCGAATAGGCTTAAATCGAACGATTGAAAAAGCGAAACAAAATATCTACAATGAATTAATAATTGAGAACCAAAGTGATACCCGTAAAATTTGAAAAATAGTGAATGAACTAGTTAACTTAAAATCTTCAAAACAAATCGACATAAACCAACTCAACACTAAAACAGCTGACGTGGTAACTAATACTGCTGCTATTTCTGAAAATCTCAATGCATGCTTTGCCAGCATAGGGAAAAAAGGCTGTGCCATTCCCGAAGTTGACACGAATGATATGAAAGCAGCAGCGCCGACAGGCGTGATCAATTCTTTCTTCTTAACTTCAACGTATCCAAACGAAATTAATAATATTATCGACTCGTTTAAAGATTTAAAAGCAACCAGGTATACAGACGCCGAAACAAAATTTATAAAAACTAATAAATCAAAATTATCTCCTTTTTTTTGTAAATTGATAAACGATTGCTTTCGTAAAGGCGTCTGCCCAAACTGCTTGAAAATCGCCGAAGTTATTCCAATTTTTAAAAAGGGAGATCATAAGGAAGCTTCTATTTTCGTCCCCTATCAATTTATCTCAATTTGATAAAATTTTAGAAAAATTAATTTACCCTACATCGTTAATTTAATTGAAAAAATGATCCGCTCTGTGAAAATTAGTTTGGCTTTCGGAAAAATTCTTCAACTATATTTGCAATCAACTCAATATATGACAAGTTTATAAACAATATAGATCAAAATTTATATACATGCTGTTTGTTTTTGGATTTGTCAAAGGCCTTTGATAAAGTTGATCATGACCTTCTTTTAAATAAATTGTATCGTAACTTTGGAATTCGTGGTAAACCCCTAGATTTATTTACTAGCTATTTAAAAAACAGATACCAATATTCTAATGTACGTAAATTCATGTTCTCATATATCAATGTTTCGTGCGGAGTACCTCAGGGATCTTGTCCTGGGCCGCTACTTTTTTTTATTGCACATTAATGACATTTCGTTGATTTCCAATTTTGACTCCACGCTATTTGTCGATGACACCTGCTTGATGATGGCTGATAACAATCTGAAAAACCTGGAACACAAAGTTCAAATAGAACTCAAAAAAGTTAACTCTCAGCTCTGTCAAAATAAGCTATCCCTAAATTTTTCCAAAACCAACTACATGATATTAAACAAGCAGCCCCTTAAAACTTGTCAATGTAACTTTAGAATAGCTCTTAACGATATTACTATTAATAGAGCGCACACAGTCAAATATCTTGGGTTATTTATTGACGATAATCTCAAATGGACTTTGCAAATAAATTATTTGTCCACGCAGCTTGCCAGATGCACGGGGCTCTTTTACAGATTGCGCAATTTTGTTTCAAGGTAAACCCTTTGCATGCTTTACTATAGTCTTTGTATACAGCAGAATTCAATATGAAATTACAGCGTGGGCAACAGCAAGTAAAACTTCAGAAAAAATAATTGGGGCAAGGCTTAATAAAATTTTGAGAATAATATTGTTTTGAAACTTATATACGCCAACTTCGCAATTGTATAAAGAACTTCAAATGTTAAAAGTAGAAGACATATATCAATTTGAAACAGGGTTGATAAATTCGACTGCATGCTATCGCCGACGAATAAATAAATTATTTTGCCAAAAGCTATTTTCTCACAAAGGTTCAAAGCTGTGGGTTAACCTCGAGTCAGAATAAAAGAGCATGCACTAAGCTTTTTTATAAAAAAGCGTATAAAGTAAAATTGTTAAAGTATTAACTCTTTCAAAAATATTGGATTGTGTAAAAAATATTATTGTTATTGTTTTCCGTTTCCTTTATATATACGTTCTTTTTCTTTATTATTTGACAAAAATGAACTCAATTCTTATTTAGATAATTTGCTCGAATTATAACAGTGTCACTTGATGAATTTCGCTTATATCTTAATCTGCTAAGATCAGGGAGCATCTCGACTCAATAACCGAAAAGTTTCTCGATGCTCCATGGCTTTTGTTACAAGTGTTTTTTTGTGTATTATTTATGTGATTATTGTGTCGACGCGCAAAAGTAATATTAAATAAACTCTCTCTTTTTACTGCCAAACGAATGCGACAACCACACTGGCGACACAGAACGAACTCGAAACGCGTTGGCTGAAAGCTTCGACTGGTCGTGTGACGGATTCAGCGCTTTGCCTACGTTGAGTAAAAAAACTGTTACATATCGTTTTTCAGTATTTAAGCTTTTAAAGAACTATACTCAAGTAGGGGAGACGACGCAAATTCTTCTAGATCCTGTCAAGGAGATGGAGCAAATCTTCTGACAAGGTAAGAGCTGACGACCACTCACTAGCAACTCAAAACAACAACTGACACTATGTCAAAAAGCATGTAAAATCACACCGGTCTGGAGGCAGCCTAAAGCTTAATTATGCGAGATAAATGCCAAAATAAATTAATTCACTTGCCATTAACTGTACTACAAAGCAAGAGACCAAGACTTCAAAACTCATTTGTAGCAGCACAACAAAACGCGTAAACAATATTTGACCTTATGCTCTTGTTAAAACCTTTATTGATGGTTGAAAGTCGCTACAGTGTGAAGCAGCTTGAAGAGACCAACGTGTTTTAACTTCTAAATAAAAAAACATAGGTTTTTATTATATTTAATTTTTAGCGTACCGGTACCAAAACTAGAGCCAAAGGGCTTACCTCACTAAAATTTCTGAGGAAAGAAAAGCAAAATTTTAGTACCGGTATCTTAGCCCTTTAAGGATCATAACATTCCATTTCACAAAATTTGAGACAATTCCTTAATTGTTTGGCAACAACAAAATTACAATGAATTTCAGAAAAAAAGTTATTTCGTCACAATAATATAAGAATTAACAATCTAACATGTGTTACATTATCCCTCAAAGGGTTAGACGACATTTTTGATAATAACGTTTTGGTTACTTTTGGTAAGAACTAGCGCTATAAGCACATTTTAAAGATATTTGCTAATGTTAAGCTTGCATAATAACCTGTTATAAAGGGCGATTACTTTCTTGGCTTTCCTGGCTATTCCCTTAGCAAGAGCTGTGTCTGGTTTGCAAACAAATTGATGTGTGCTTGGAGAGATAAAAACAAAAGGCGAAAAGTTGAACACCAGAGAATAGTTTAATTTACTTTCGTCTCTAAAATCTTTTCAAAATCAAAAGGTAAGATCAATGTGCTCACTGGTAACCCACCACACTTTATGTCTACTCAGCAGTAAACAGTAAAATCAACCAATTGGTTTTAAAAATTCAAACCACAGAAGTCCTACTCCAATACGAGATTTGAAAAAATAAACTCTTGAATACAAAGCTGGTCTTTACGCTTGTAACCACTAAAGTAGCGTTACTTCCAACTCAATATACTCAAGTAAAAGTAAAAGTAGTAAAAATGGAACCACCGCACATAAGTAAAGTAGCTCATTACTGAAAACCTAATTAATAGGTTTACTTAAACAGAAATACTTCTTTTCTAATCACCTCTATTGATAAAACGCTGTCGAGCAATAAAAACTATTTATGTTTATACAGTACACACACACACACACACACACACACACACACACACACACACACACACACACATTTATATAGCCAGTGTTGCCAGATTTTCTTTAAGTTCCCAGCCCAAACGGCATGTTGAACTAGCCCAAAGCTTGCTTGTTGAGACGAGCCCAAAATTACCACAAAAATCGTAAAGTTCCACAAAGTTGGTCGACACACAGCCGCTGAGGAAACACTCCAGGCTCGGTACCAAAACAATGTTGCCTGATAGATGTTGCCGATCGCTGCTTCTGTGACCGCTTTGCCCCACGATCTAGGCAAATTCGGCCCGTGCTTGAGATTGACCTCTAAAAAAAAGGATTACCATCTGCCTAACTGTGACTTTTTTGCCTCACAATTTAGATAATTTCGATTACCTTAAGGAGATTTGAAGTCATGCGGGGAAATTTTCGGACTGTGTTGCAAAAATGCGCCAGCAACCATAACAACTTGCATATGAAACACTTTCAGCTGTTTAGGCTTTTTTGTACCTTTGCACTTGTTATTGCTCCGTAAACTAGCCTAAAATAGCGCCACTGAATGGCAAAACCAGCCCAAAAAATCGCAACCCGCGACTGCTTAATTTTCCCGCAAAGCCTAATTCAAACTAGCTTAATTCCACCCGAAAACCGTGGAACTAGCAACACTGTATATATATCAATTGCATGTGAAGTCATTACCACTTGCGGCGCTTTTCAAAGTTTTGTGGAGGACCAAAAGCGCATTGTTTGCGTAGAACTTCAATGGAGACTTTTGTTGTCAGTTGATTTTCTCAACATTTTATGGCTTAAAGTTGCAATTTTTTTCGGAAATCGCAAAGACTGATAAGGCAGCTAAATATTAGGACACTGACTGTAAGCGAATGTGCTAAAAATAAGAGATTTTTAGACCATGTTTGGTAAGCCAATCTGGGACAGTAGGATTAACAATTATCTAATTTGAAATTTGCAACAACCACACGTAGGCAGTCGCGTTGAGAAGGGTCAAGGTGTCAAACTGGAGATTGTGTAAAGAACCGAGATTAGTTGAAGTAGCTGCAACTTAACTCCTTTTAAAAAATTATTTTGGGATTTTTGAGAAAAGAATTTTTTACTGAAAAAGCGTTGATTTGCCCCATAGCGCAACAAATTGGTTCATTAGTTCTCTGAAAAATTAAATAGTGAATCAGGATCAACCTCGCAACACCCCTAAAAACTGGCCCATTTTATGGGCATAACACTTATTGTGCATGGGGGCGGGGGAAAGGAAAGGCACTTTTGTTTCAAAACAAGGTTGAGGACTCTTTTGGAGATTAAGTTTTTCTGTGTGACTTTTTTTCTAATACTCAGCTCCAAATAAGCATGAAGACCACTTTTTACGCATATTTTCAAAGATTCTGTGGGGTGGGTGAGGGGAGGGGAGACTGGAAGCATTTTTGTAATACAAAAAAGTCGAAAACCTTTTTATGAGAGATATCGTACTATTTGTGATTGACTTCTTTTGTTATTTTTAGCTTCAAACAAAAATGGAGATCTTTTTTTCTACGCTTATTGCCCATTTTGATAATTTTGGGGAGCTGAAGATATTTACATCTCAAAACAAAGTTGAAAGCTTTTTTATAAATCATCTTTTTTTGAGTGATTCTTTTGCTCCATACAATCAAAGTTGAAAACCCTTTTTTGGAGATGAGCCTATCGCAAGTGAATTCTTTGCCTATTTTGGAAATGGGAGGGATGATGATAATTTTTTTTTTGGGGGGGGCATGCACTTGTTTCTTTTGCATTGATAGTATATTCACATGGGAGGTGTAGGAAAAGTGCATGACATCTCCAACCTAATTTTCCCGTAACAAGTCTGAGAACCTAGCTTCTTAGATTTTTAATTATCTGTAAGTTTTCACCGGTAATTTAGTGCAGAGCCTATACACATGACTTGTTTCATTCTGCTGTTTTCGGTATTAGAACAGTTAGCGATCAAAATGCTGCAAAAAAAATTGCGTTAATAATTATGAAGTTATCGTCAACTGCATAAATACAAACGACAACTGAAAAAAAAAAGGATAAATTGTAAAACATAATTAAACAAAAAATTTTAATATGAGGTCATTAGAACAGCAAGTTTACCAGTCCTTCAAATTTAACTCAGAGATCCCGCCGCGACCAAGATTGTTGAGAGTCGAGGGTGTATATTTAAAACCAACATCAATCTTATCATTGTGAGCTTTACATCTTCGCTCTTTGCATTGAAACCGGTCTGGGCTCAATCCGTCGGTTTAACTCAATGACATTGGGCGCAAAAATTAAAATAGCAAGAACAATTAAAGAGGGGAGCGAAGAAACCGAGTTCCTCGTATAGCATTGACGTGGACAACATGAAACAAAAAAAAATATTGATCACCGGTAAGATCTTTCAAGATTGAGTTATTGGTCATTGCGCAGGGAAATATATGCCCAACATAACTGGATTTCAACTAGCAAAAGTACAGGTCGAGTACGATCAAGCCGAAGCCATGACATGCTCCTAAAAAAAACAAACCCATACACCATTCAGTAACACAAGTTTTTATTTAACAATATGAATTTTTTTGCTTTTTTTTTATATTTGCCATATTTATCCTCCATTCACGAGAAAGCGAACTGTATCGCTATATTTTGGACGGAACGTCCGCACTTGCTTGGAAGTTAACATTTGTGATATGTCTGGGCCACCTGTCTTCAGCATAAAGGCAGAGGCGTACCGTAAAGTGCCTTGCCCAAGCACACAACAAGCCAACTTGCCGGATTGTTCTCCACAACTTGCCCTAAATGCCGAGTGCCAAGCAGGGAAGCTGTGGATACCATTTTTTAAAGTCATTTGGTATGACTCGACAAGGGGAATGAACCCCAGGTCTACCAACTGCGAAGCAGACGCTTTAACCACTACGCCATCGCGTCGGTAAAACTGTAAAACTATTCTGTTTAATTTGACAATAATTGCATCTTTAAGCGTAGCACCAAAAAAAAAATCATACATGTATGAAAATATGATGATCCAGATTTAGAGTTTTTGTGCACAATTTCGATAATGAATAAAGAAAATAGTCCACAAAAAAAAACAAAGCAGCCCTTTTTCTTTTTGTGGTCTTGGGCAAACCAATCCACTCCACCACAGTTGTATGATTAATCATCTGGGATCAGATAAAGTCAATGATTGAATGCATTCGTTCCTGAAAGTTATGAAATCATGACGGCATCAGTTCTGGTAGATCCTGTAAAGTTATATCTATCAGCTTTGCTTTTCATCAATATTTACACTACTCAAACGACAATGCTTTTTAAAAATTTGCAGTTTTGAAAAGTAACTATTCAGTGACTCAACATGTCATATAAAAAGTTCATAATTATTCGGTTATATGGATACAAAAATGGCTGCTGGATCAGCGTAATAAACGAGCAAAAACAAAAACTCGTACAAACCAGTACTTGTTTAAACAGCTTGAGCATAAATAGCCTTCTTGAGACAATTTTAACCCTTTGAGGGATAATGTTACACATATGTTACATGATTGTTAATTGCTATATTATTATGACTAAACAATCATTTTTCTGAAATTCATTGTAATTTTGTTGTTGCCAAACAATTAAGGAATTACATGTATAGTAATGCAAGAGGCTAGCGATGCACTTAGCAAAACTGCAGACAGTGACACTGTGCTTTATTAAAAGCCTCTAGCTTCTTGTCGGTCACCAACTGCACTGAAGAGACCTGATAGGTCGAAACAGAATTAAGGAATTGTCTCAAATTTTATGAAAAACTATACTATTTTAGGAGATGCCAAACGAAGGTTAAGAGCTAGTGATTTATCAGGCACTATTAAAAAATAGATTGTCTACAGAAGCTAACTACTTATATATCTAAATTACAACTTTCAGATTGCAGATATAATAACAAAAAATATAAGGTACTTAAGTAGCATCCAACCACAGAAAATTAGCTCTGTTGCAAAAATGTTTCTAAAAAAATATAAAATATAAGGTATTGACTGTATCTGTGGGGACCAGTTGATACTTGTTAAAAAAGCAATAAGGTAAAATAGAAAATTTTACTGAAGAATGATCACAAACATCTTATGATATTATACAGCAATCCATTACATCATATTAATAACCCGCAACCAGTTTCGACTTTTTGGGTCTCATTACGCACGTGTAACAACACACAGTAATAAAAATCCTGAAACTTGCTAACCAGCAACTATCAACTTCCAAAGTTTGTTAAAAAAACAATACATTTCATAATTGAAAGTGCATCTTTGTCTTGCATTTTAGAAACCTGTATTGGATTCATTTAAATAAAAAAAAACTTAAACAGCTTAAAGAATAGATTGCATATTTTAATTTAGTTACTTTCAAATCAGGGACGTGGAAGCAGTTATTTTTCAACCGCTTCCGCTTTCACTAACAAAAAACGAGAAAACGACCGTTGACAATTTTTTTTACTTTTGTGGGTCTGTAGCCTGCCTTCTCCTACACTTTATCATTTTGAGAAAACAAAAACCTTCATTCATTGCTATTACTTCACCTACTTTGCTTGAGCTAATTGTTCTCAACTACTCTGTGTTTTTTTTCTTAGATACCGGTATTAGAACTCCTGTTGAATGTAGAGCAGTGCTTTTCAATCTTTTTGTCATTGTGGAACCCCTAATGTACTTCCGCGTTTGTCACGGAATCCCCACCAACAAAAATTTAGAAATCACAAATAGTTTGCAAGAAAATCAAATATTTCGTTACTACAATTCAAAAAATAATTAAACACTTTAACAAATAAACAGTTATTACAAGTTCTTTCACTACTTACAACCACTTTTACAACAGTTAACCTAATGCTTCTCAGATCTAAACCGTATCACCACATATTGCAGGTCTCGACAATAACCAGTCGTCACAACAACAAATTACACCGCATAGCGCTGATTTTCTCTCTCTATCCTCAACTAACTCTGACTTTGAGTGAACTTTAACTCTAATCATCATTACGGACTTTCTGTTTGTCCCCAAAACACGTATTGACTCCGATCGATCGATGCGATGGCGTAGTGGTTAGAGCGTCCGCTTCGCAGTCGGTAGACCAGGGGTTCATTCCCCTTGTCGAGTCATACCAAAAGACTTTAAAAAATGGCATCCGCAGCTTCCTTGCTTGGCGCTCGGCATTTAGGAAAGGTTGTGGAGAACAAGCCGGCAAGTTCGCTTGTTGTGTCCTTGGGCAAGGCACTTAACGGGACGCCCCACCTTTATGTGGAAGACAGGTTGCCCATAAACCTCGAAAAAGGCAGCTCCCAAGCGAGTGCGGACGTCCCGTCCAAAGTATAGCGATACAATTCGCTTTCTCGTGAATGGAGGATAAATATGGCAAATAAAACAAAACAAAACAAATCTTTTTGAATAGTGAAGTGCGAAATTTCTGTCGTATATATAGTACATACATGTAAAGCGAGCAAAATTAAACTGCACCAATCAACAGCCGCCTCAACGTGGTAGTGCAGTCCCCAACCCCGTTTGAGTTGGGTTAAAATGGTTTTTGGCCTTCCCGAGGGCCCAGTTACCCCGGACACTCCCCCACCACACAAACCATTTTTTCTCTGCGCAGCCCCCCCTGAACAACCGCAGAAGGGTAGCACGCAGCCTCTTTAAAATCGGCCTGCCTTCTCCTGCTTTTCTCTTGCCCGTCTTCTCATTCTTCTCCTTCTCCTGATGAGCGGCAACGTTCATCCTAGCCCTTGTCCCGTCTTTCACTGTTTAGTGTGCGCTGGAAATGTGACCTGGCGGGGTAGGTCAGTGCAATGCTGCACATGCTCTAATTGTGTTCATTTAAAGTGCTGACTACTCTCCTTTTCTAGATTGAGAACTCTTGGCAGCTCTCATTCCTGGAGCTACCCTCCCTGCTGCGTCCCTGCTTTTTTTGGAGATCTCACATCTACCAGCACTGTGACTTCCTCCTCGGACTCCTCCAGCTGGTATACCTCCACTGCTCAAATCTGGCCCATCTGGCCCCCATTCTGCTAATGCAGCACTCGCACCCCACCCTCACCTTCAAACCTCTTATCCTTTTTCGCCCACTTTGTATCTTCTCGCTCTGCACCCTCACCACCGTCTCATGCTCCTGGCTGTTTCTCTTTACCTCCTGTTTCTCCTTCCCCTCCTTAACTCCGTCAGGGTACTTCAATGGAATGCTGGGGGTCTCCAAGCCAGGAGAACTGAACTGCTACACTTTATTTCGTCTCATCCCGTTGACCTTATTTGTATCCCGGAATCTAACCTTAATTCATCTTCCTCTTTCTGGATTCCTGAATTCTCTGCTCTGCGATCCAGTGGAACCCACTCCCGATCTGGTATTTATTCTACTGATGTCACAGACGCTAGCGGTGGTGTCATCATTTTCGTCAGGCAGGGCTTATCCTTCTCTGAGCATTCTACCTCCTCTCTTTCTTCACTTGACCCTACTTTGATTATGTAGAGGTCAATATCTCTCTAATCGACCTCTCCTCGCTCTCATTTCTTAATGTTTATGCTCCCCCCATTCGCTCTTCTCCGAAGGATAGCAGAACCAATTTCTTTTCCCCTTCCACTCTTCCCTCCTATGCGGAAGCGGTAGAATTTTCCCGCTTCCACATTTCAGGTACTAACAATTTAGTTTTTGCGAGAATAGGTTGTTTTAAATTATAAAAGTTTTCCAAATTAGAACTAATCTTCAGGTGCAAGAAAGCTGTAGGCCTACATAACTTGATTTGTGCAAATGTTCAGAGAGAAAATTTTCCCTGCCCCACCCCTCTTGAATGGTTCTTGACATGCTGTTAAAATTTTGTGCTGAGTATCACTGAGGTGGGCCTACAAATGAGACCAACACCAATTGCAGTGTGCAGAACGAAAATGTTAACTTTGCAATGTGAAGATTTGTCTTGATTTCATACATAGGCCCTCTCGTCACAACAATTTTTGTCTTAATTTGATTCGAAGATCTGATAAGCTTATTGTCTTAATGGTCTGATTTAGAAACCCTTTTATCAATTATGATTAAGATTTATACTTTTTTCTTTTAATTGTTGTTTGAATATTTTATGTAGTTGATGATTTTATATTTGTTAATACAATGTTTCACAAAATTTAGAGCGTAAAGAACTATTGTATTTGATCGTTAACTGGACTGATGTGGAAAACATTTTAGAATGCAATACGTTATGTGTCGAAGCTGCATATTGAATTACCAACTCATTCAAATAAATGTACAGGTCATCTCTGAAAAAAATCTCTCTGTCGCGGTGCGGAGATATTCGACAGGGAAGGAAATTTACCCTTTCTACTACTTTTATCTGAGTAAACCATCGGAGTAAAAGTTGGGGAGGTAAAGATCCTCCAAGAATATTTTTAGCTCTCTCCCTTTCCAGAAATTTTAAAACTAAACAAGGTACTTTCGAAAGGTTGATATCTGAAAAAGTCTTAATCTTCCTTTGTTTGGAGCGAAAATAGAAAATAGTCACTCAAAGGAAGAAGTTTTTTTTTAATTTTGTTTTAAGACAAACATGTTTTCAGCACACCCCCATCACAGAGTTTTCAAAAATGGGCCAAATACATAAAAAAAAGATTTTCATCTTCGAAACCGAAGAGTAAAAAAGTCATTGAGAATAACTTGATCTTTGAGATAAAGGACTTTAATAGAATTTTTAAAAATGAGTAAAATTCGGAAAAGATGTTAACGTTTGAGCGAACTGTAGACAGTGACACTGTTTCGATCTATCAGGACTTTTCAATGCAGCTGGTGGCCGACAAGAAGCTAGATGCTTTAAATAACGTATAGCTTAGACCGTCACACTTGTGGGACCTATACCAGGTCGTTTGTTTGGAATTTCGAGCTAATGCGTCACTCAAAAAACTTTCTCCAACAATAAGATCTTTGACTTTGTTTTGAGACAAAATGCTTTCCATGCGAAACAATGTGTTACACCTATAGAATAAGCCTAATTTCGAGGTTGTGAGGTTGATCGTGGGCCGGTTTTAAATTTTGAATGCTTCAAATTTTAAACTGGTTTCGCCACTGGGCAGAACATATGTTTTTTGTTTATAACGCTAAATGTTTCGGGGAAAAATAACTTAAAGACTTCTCTCATAAAGCGCCGAAATCGAGGGGTTGCTGTGTCAAAAATTTGTTATCTTCCTGTAGGTATCGCCTGGACCCCCTCTCAACGCTTCTGCCAACCAAGGTTGTTGAAAAATCCGATTTATTTATTCTATGCAGCTGGCCTATCTTTGTGAAAACACTTCACTGTAATTTCCGCTGACGAATATATTTAAGTCGAATACTGAAGTTAGAAACCCGGAAACAGCTTTAGATAGTCAAAGTTTTGCCTGCCGCTGTTGGTTTGACAAAAAGTGCTGTAGGTGGGAGTTTGGGTACTAGAAAGTAATAGTTAAATATAGCTTGTTTGGATGACCCGATTAACCTCATAAGTGGTGTAGGCCTTCTACTACTAAGTTATTCGGTTATAGCAGCAAAGATCTGGATTTTTTACATAGAAGAGGTGCTTTTTAAACATTTTTAAGAAGAGGTACGGTACTTTTTAAGCAGTCAGTCAGCAGTGCTGGTACGGACAATCGTTTTGACTTATGAAGCTGCAGCAAAGTAAACGCCAGATAACAGACAAATGAACACGACCAGCTAAAATTTTATGCTCAAGTTATATTCTCACGCCAAGAAACTTACGCCAAATGGAAACCAGTCCCAAGTGAGCTGTGGTTGTTTTGCAAGTCGGTATTAGGTAAAGATGGTAAAAGTAGGCAACCGGTGTGCAAAGCAATCTTAATTTTTTTATATTATTTTGTGTCATACTCATTATCTAAATATAGTATCAACGCACAGCCATCACCTTGGGTTACAAAACAAACAAAAAATTAATAGCAAATCATCAATTAGGCCTTGCCATAACATCACCACGTCTAGGATGAATTAATTAAGCATTGCCTAGGCGTAATGTTGACAACCATTCATTTCTATCATCTTTAACAATTTTCAACATTTAATTTCTTTATTATATTCTTTATTTGCTTTTGTCTATAGCTATAATTACCATATGGATGCAGATTGTGGTTCTTTAGCCCAGCCTACATCGAAAAGCCCGGTTCTTTTTGGACATGTGAATCGGAAAATAGCCTTATTTAGTGATTCAAGGACCTAGGTGGAGGGCAAGGGGGAACTCGATACACAAGGCATTAAAAAATCATAACAGCTTATGTTAAACGCTTTAATGGGACGTAACTTAATGAAACAGAAAAAAAATCACAGTAGGCCTAGTAATCTAGTGTATATTATTGTGATACCTCCACAAAAGTTTTTGCCGACGTCCCCGGCAATGATTATCATTTATCTGTGCTTCAGGATGGATCTATCACAAAATGAAAAGATGTTCTACGTGTTGAATTCGAAATAAAAAAACACCTGGTGCTTGGGGGGATGGCTTTAGGGAAGCACTGGTCCATATCAAGCGTAACGACAAGGTGATGAATATTCAATGCTGCATGTCCTACGATTGCAGCAAGATTTTTTTCAGTTAAGACGTTCTCTGTTTAGCCTCACTACCACTTGGCAGATCTGGGTTTAGTTTTCTTGTCGAATCGTACAAAAGACTTTAAAAATGGAGCTCACAGTTTGCATGCAGGGCGCTCAAAACAAAAGAAATTCGGTGGAGGAAAAATTTGCTCATTCCATCTCTGATTCATCATTCGTTCCATCTATGAGAAAAGCACTTAAGAGCCTCTAGCTTTGTGTGACAAACCGGTGGTGTGGTCCAGTGTAAAGAGTCCGTCAATTGAAGGACTCGAGACGGTACGAGTCCAACAACCTTGCAGTTACGAATGCTTTGGAACCATGACTCGAGTCGTGTCCGAGTTCTTTCTAAGATGCTTGAGTCGAGTCTGTCAAAGCTCGAGTCTTTTTTGAGTCCAAGTTTACCAGATCTTGAGTCCTCTTGAGTCTGAGTCCGATAGAAAGCTAGAATTTGCAAGTATTTCATATTGGCAGTAACTGTAAACCGCTCTGCACATGCTTGCATAATTAACTCTTTCAAAATAATGGCAAACTATTCAGAAAATAATAATAAACACATACACGAGTACTGAATACCCCAGATGTGCGTGTCAGCTGCGATCACCAACAATAGCTATTACCGACCAAACGGTAATCACAATTTAAGGCAAAAACGTATTGTGGACAAAGCAAAACGCGGATTTTTTAGATTTCACAAATCTAAAACTAAATAAAGTTGAGGTTACTTATGCGTTGAGCAGTAAGCTAGAGGTTTTTATGTCAGTTTGATGCTATTTTGTTCGACGTTAAAATCTAGTTTTACTCAAACTGTGATTTATATTTGTGAATGCGGTTCAGCAAAAAGAAATTTTACTTAATTGATTCGAGTCATTTTTAATTGAACTCGAGTTGAGTCTGAGTCTTTAGTTGATAAAAGGACTCAAGGCAAGTCCGAGTTCTTTGTAGTGAAGACTCGAGTCGACTTTGAATTCTTCTAGAATTTTTACGAGTTGATTCCAGTCATAACAACTCTCATTCAATCAACAGCGCACTTCGCGTTACCTCAGCCTGACCACAGATGACTTGCTCTGACTGTATATTTTGTGACTCTGGTTTGACTAAATAATTGCTAAGTATGAGCTCCCAATCATGAATGGCATCATCAGTCTAAGAGCAAAAAATCCTTTTAGCAAATTGTAAAGCTAATCATACGTTTTTAGTTTTTTAAAGTTTGTAATAACCTTTCTAAACTTTGTGAAGCTCGCCAATTGCTTTCACATTTAAAATGACTTTAAATCAATGACGTGGCCAATTTATTAGCTTGCCAAAAGCAAATTTTGGGAGTTTAAGAAAGGGTCAAAAATATAATTTTTGGTCTTACCAGTCCTCAATTTTGGTCGACAATCTTTTTTGGAGATCGTAGACCTTTTGCTGTTATATTTCGAACTACATTCTTACTTTAAAGGTGTTCAAGAAGCTTGAGAGCCATGGGCCCTTTGATCTCTCTTCCTGGTTGCGTCTGTAACGTTATTATAGTGACAGAAAAGGGACCAAGAAACCATTTCGTGGTGGTGATCCTGAGCTTGGTGACGTTGGTGACCTTGAGCTGGAAGATATATGACAAGAAAGAAAAATATTCACTCAATGCAGGCTTATGTTTTAAATTTTGGTTCTTGTTTTGTAAAACCAAATAAAGCTTGAAGATTATTTACTATATTTTTATATGTTCATACAGTCAAAGATTTACCAGTCTTTGCTTTGAGAACTGAGGAGCTCAAGAGAGATTGATTGAACGTGCTGAGATGTCAAGCAACAACAAAAAAAGAAATTGCCTTTAATTTTTTGCTCCACCCTTCCTCTCCCTCCCCTTTACGAAAATCACTACTGTGTGTGTAGAGATGTTTGTTTTTCTTTGATTCATTTTAATTCTGGTCGATAAGACTGTTTTGATTTAACAGTCACTTTGTTTGGCATCTTTTCTTCTTTTTTGTTACCTGGTTTTAATATGTCTGTGCGAGCGCGATCTTACGAAAGATACGTTCAGCTCTAACAACTGTTGATGCTGGTCTAAACTAAGACCAAGCGCGACTTAACTCTGTCTGATTGATTTTGGCTCAATCGCAAACCGAGCGAAGCTGACAAAATAAACACTAACCCATGGCTTCTTGTTTAGTCCCTGGTCAGACGGACTAAACACCCAGCTTTGTGTTTGACAACAACTGCACAAACCACTCAACAGATAATGTCAGCCATTCTTTTAATTTGCCAATTGGTTTTAGAAAGAACATTCTTCACAACTTTGCATGCAGAAAAAACAACAAAATCCTGGGTCTACTTGGATATGTCTGCATGCAGTGATAACACTAAGAAATGGATGAAACAGGCAGGGCCGAATTAAGTTCAGTAAGGGCACTGCTGGTGCACCTTTGTTGAGAAAGATCCTAATAGCAATTAAGCTCCATAGTTTCTCAAAAGTATTAGCTACTACCAGATTCTGCCAACGTCGCCCTGCAAGGCTACCAGGGTTAGAAATATTGGTTTAGCCGGTTCCCGGCGCGATGGCGTAGTGGTTAGGGCGTCTGCTTCGCAGTCGATAGACCTAGGGTTCATTCCCCATGTCGAGTCATACTAAAAGACTTAAAAAATGGTATTAATAGCTTCCCTGCTTGGCGCTCAGCACATAGGGATAATGTAGAGAACAAGCCGACAAGCTTGCTTGTTGTGTCCTTGGGCAAGGCACTTAACGGAATGCCTCCCTCTTTATGTGGCAAACAGGCGGCGGGGACAAGCAATCTACGCGTCGTGGTGGCCCCAGCCTAACTGAAGTCTTGCAAACCGAGCATGGGCGCTAGCGCAGTGTATGTACATCTTCTTGCATAATGCTCACGACAAATACCTCGAACGATGAAGAAGAAGAAAAAGCTTTTTGAGCTGAAGATAAGAACAATTTGTGCTAAATTGTGCACAATTTTACGTTAAAAACCAGCATTTTTTCTCCTTTTGCTGCACGTAACAAAATTAACTTAGGGTTTAAGATTACTCAGACGCGGAGCTTGATTGTGCTACAAACGTATTCTAATGGGGAGTCCAACTACAAGCAGAGGATTCTGCACGGTACGGTACGTAATGGATTTCCGTACTTCCAAAAAATATTGTACCCAAATTTCATACTTTACTAAAATACCTTACGTCATAGTACTTTTTCCGTAACTTTTTCCGGGACGTAATACCGTACCTTTCCGTACCAAATATATTGCTGAATTTTTGTTCTTACGTAACAGCAAATGTGTACTGAGGTAAATTTTAACAGAAGTAGAGAGGCTTCGCTAACTTTACTTCTTCTGGAGAAAACCGGGCAACTCCACCAATCTCCAATCAACTACTTCATTTAATAGTAAAGGACATCAGCTCGATAATATACTAATTGAAATTACACTTAACAATCAAAATAGCAATGATATTGATGAGATCAACTTGCCATCATCAAAAAGTAAAAACAACAACGAACGAACAAATTGTAAAGAGAAATGTTTAAACGTATTTGAAAGCCGGTTCAATTATGTTGTAAACGAAAGGTTCAAGTGCTGGAACGCTGAAAGATTATTACCTCAATGATGTTTTCTTCAAACGCAAGACTCAACTCATTTAGCACGTACTTTAGACCCAAAAAAGGTCATAAACTAGTTGTAAACATTTAGTAAGCTCCTGTAGGGCAAAACAATCAGCGTCTGACAAAAAGAGAAATTCATTCGCCAGAGCGATTTGGCCAGTAAATCCTTGACAAGCAACATACTTTTAAGCATTAAAAACTTTGAACCCAACGGGTCTCACAATCCAGCCTGGGAAGAAGTTTTTGATTGCGCTTGAACAACTCTCTGATATTTTGCTTGTGAATCTTTTCAGCGGTTGTAGCGAACGGCAGGCGTCTGGCTCCCATATTTGTATTGTGACGTCATAATGCCGACTAACTATATAAGCGCTGTACAGTATTATTCGCTCTCTTTTCCAACAACACATGCTGTTCAAGAAACACCTACTGTGTGCTGTATTGCCAGCTAAAGGAAAGACCGTTGCGCTACATTGGCGACCCCCGCGTGATTAAGTTAACACTGGTGTTGGTGACTTTTGATTTGTGGTTTGTAACATCGAAGTTGCAGTGGCTGCAACATGCCTTCCCCGCCATCGATGAGAGAGAAATGAGCTTGCCGGCCAAAGTGAATGAGATTTCCGTCTAGACTTTATTTGAAAGGTGGTCTTGAAGTTTGGGCTCGGCGATTCAACGATGGCTTCTGTTGCGTGATTGAAGCCGCTGCCGTCCAACTACATCGGGGGAGATGTAGCTTCTTTGTCGGGGTCACCATTGTAGCGCAACGGCAGGCATCTGGCTGAAGTCCGGCGTCAAAAGAGTGCACTCCATATGGCGACTAGTCACTTTTATCATGATAGCTATTATCATAGATTCCGTTCGGTTTATATATTAACATTGCTATTGGTAACTTTCGGTTTGTGGTTTGTAACATCTTCGTGCTCATACAACTCTTAGTAGCGAGATCTCATTGCTGCGATAGCTGCGCATGTATGCATTGAAGTTGCAGTGGCTGCAACATTATATTTAGGAAATACTTAAAACTTCAAGAACCACAGCACAATTCACAGTTTCTGATATCGCGATATATAACTTTGAAGCGTAAATAATTCTAATCTTTCGACCTATCAAAATTAATCATATTAAAATTTTGTTCTGCTATCCTTCACAAAGTAATAAACTCTTACTTATTTTACCATCTTAATATAGATTTATTCAACAAAATATTTGCAATTGCCATTAATCGCTGTAAAAGTTTTATCTGTTCACCCCCATCCAAGATTAAACTTGTTACTTGCACCATTTTAAGGTAACTACAAAACAAAGCTTTTCAAATTTCATCGATAGGAAACATTGAAAAAACTCGAGCCAATCACTGTCTGCAGACATCAATTGTAATAATCTCTGCGCATACAAACAAACTTGCGTTGAATTATTTATAAATTGTCCGTTCACGCAAATTATTTTAAAAATCTGCACACAACAACTTCTTCTTTCCAATCAAAATAACGATTTGTAACACCATTTGGTTGCGATTATGATAAAAAGTATAGCAATCTTTGTCGATACTACAAAGCGCAATTCTGTCTGTGTGTCTCTCTGTTTTCCCCTCTGATACCGCTAGAGGTAAAAGCATCAAACTTGGCACGATTGATCACCATCCCGTGGTGAATGTCATAGAGGGTTCATGACATCATGATGACGTCATAATCTTTTTTTAATTTGCATTACTTGACAGAGGACAACCGCCTTTGGTGAAACGAAAACCAGCTTCTGATTTACTACATTACAAAATTTTCGTTTGTTTGAGGTCAAAAATGACGTCACAATCAACGCTTCATTGCACAATGGGTTTTTTGTTTTTCTCAAAAACTACTGATCGCAAAAACGCGATTAAACGCTCTTTCAGGAGATATTGATAAGGTGCTTTGGATAAAAACAACTTTACAACAACGAAAGCTTATTTGGTTATGTTACGAGCAATTCTTTATTTAGGTACTTTAAACCTTCTGGGCATTTTTCTTTTTTTTTCCACTTGCACGCTTAAAACTGGCTCTAGATGTCGTATGTCTCGTACAATTAAATTCCTCGCTACCACAGACCATAATATTAAAATGTTTTCAAAAATTGCACCTTTTTTGTAAATCAGTTTACTAAACAACTGATTTGTGACCTCATTTCTCAACTAATTTTCAAACTTTCTTCAACAAACTAAAGGTTATTTCAAGGCGATTCCGATATTGTATAATATGCACGGTCAAAATTTCACTCTTTATACTAAAAATACTAAAGTTTAAGGTCTCTGGCGTAACTTTTTACCCTTCCCAATTAGTGGTAAGCTTAGTAAAAACAGGTTACTTTAATACAAAGACGTTATAATAAAGTACCAACAATTACTGTCCTTTAAAGGCTTTGGAAAGTTCTTTTCCAGCAATGTGTGACTCCAATTACTTAAGGCTAAGGATTAGCTTATAATGTGTGATCAAAACTTGGCCGCCATACATCATGTTTCATTTTTAGTTGAACAATTATCCAACTTGACCTAGCAAACTTGCAATGTAGGACAAAATTAGTTCTTTGGTACATTTTGATTACTTTTCCTCACAAGCATGGTTTTTTTGCATTATCTGTCGACGTTTTCAAAAACATCCATCAAAAACTGAAGTCTTCAAATGTTTATGAAATGTAGTCTATCGGTTAAAAACACACAAAATTTTGGTGCCTACAGTTCATAAAATTGCAATTTCTAGAAAAAATCCTTCGATACATTTTGGCTATTCTTTCTTGATAGCATGGATCTTTAGCATTATCCATGGAAATGTTTAAAGAGATTCATCGAAAAACGAAGTCTTTACATAATGAGAACAGCAGCTGGCAGCAAAATTATCCATCAAAATCATTTTGACAGCGAACATAAATGATCAAGCCTATTACTGATGTTTGCAATTGAAAGAACATTTTTTTCGGTGCAAAACACTAATCTTCATTGAACAGTAGGGAGGTCAGCATTAGTGTCAAAGTTAAACGTAATAAAATTCCAAATTTAACAAAAGATCAAAATTAAACAATAGTAGTATCAATTTGTAACATTGAATTAGAGGGAACGTTTTTCTTTGAAGAGATTAATAAGCGTCTATTACAATAGGTTATATTACTTAGAAGAAAGGCATGGCCCCTTTTCATGCCATGGTCGAATTGAAGCAAATAGCGCAAGCAAAGATCCTAATGTGACAACTATACATATGGAAGCGGTCCCATCAAATCGCCAAATAGGCCTACAACTAAATGGCTCATTTCTTTACTTGTCAAAATGACCACTATTTGTGCGACGCCATCATTTTTTATTACGTTTCATCCCCTCCATTAACTTTGAAGAAATGCGAAAGGTAGTTTGTGTCATCATTCTTTCTTTTTGTATACTTCCAGTCTTAATTAATTGAACAACATAACTACCATCACATGTACAGGAACTATGGTTTATATTTACTGAAACATTTCGTTGCTGTTCTCACAAATGTATGTACGGTGAAGCCGGCGTAACTTCATTAATTGATACGTTTTACATCGGCACGAATGATGGCATGACCTGCCGGGGTAATATGGCACCATACTTAAAAGAAACATTTTTTCTCTTTTGCTTGATAATAACTTTATAGAGCTACCGGAATCAAACCTGAAAATTTGGGAAAAACAAGAACTCTTTTAACTTCTCGGAGCATACCTAATCAAAGGAAAACCCATTATGAATCATAATGCGTAGCCAGCAGGGACTTGAAAAAGTTTGATGGAAAATCAAAAATACAACGTAACTCTGTCAAATCCTACCACATGGAATATGCAGCACATCGGTAATGACTTGTTGTCCATGTCATGTGTGTGTGTCCTTAAATGAGACCCCCATGATATAGGTATTGCTGTATCGTATTGTTTTTATTGCATTTTTTTTGCACCCAATAGCAAATTTGTTTTATTTCAGCATGTTTATTATTGAGTGTTTTTTACACCTGCCTGATGAGACCCAATAAGGTCGAAACCGGTCGCGGGTTATTGACATGATGTAATAGATTGCTGTATGTTACGGTATGATGTTGGTGATCATTTTTGAGCAAATTTTTCTATTTTACCTTACTTAGAACCATAATGTTTTTCGGTAGTGAAGTGAAAACAAATTTTAATAAAGTGTAGAGAGCAGTTTCTTTTTCCTGCGGAACATCAGAAAAAATTTTACGTTGAAAAGGTCTAATATTGCCAACGATTTTAGTGCTCTTCTCAAGTAAATTTCTGGCAAGAGCCAAAGACATAAAAAGATTGTCAGTAGTTACATTGAGCCCAAAGATTTTGTACGCTTCCATCAACGACATTACCACATGCTCCCCAAGCTCGCCTTTCCGATCTTCGTTTCCAAACAGGGAATGATTTGCACAACGTGAAGGTCGTAGCAACGCACAGCATCTGAAATTTTATGCCAAATTTTGCTGGTTTTTAGGGCATGTAGCTGAATGGGCATTTAAAAATGAATATTGATAGCAAAAATAAGGTAAATACATACAACCGCAAAAATATGTAGCCTTGCCTTGATCTGCAAGAAAAAAGTTGCTTATTAACTGTTCCATGAAAATGAGGAAAATGTGATTTTTGGCGCTTGTCCATCACTGTATTCCATAACCCCCAAATTGCCGTAAATTTGTCTGATTGTCGGCGGACCTGACTTGACGTTTTGTCATCAACTTTCATAACAAAGAATTGATTGAAAATTGTTCTTAGCCATAGTTATTGAAAAGACAGGCCATCCATATTCCGTATCCCAGAAATTTGTTGGCAGTTCATTCCTTCCTTTCAAAACTCCGCGAAGATACTATGTAGATGATACCGAACATAGAAGTACACATGCACTGAGTTTAAAGAAGGTTGTTTTGCGGAAAGAATTATCAAATGAGGAAATAGCCTACTGGATGGAGAGAGAGAGGCCCTTCTGAAGTTCAGCACATTTGCGGACGTTTTCTAGTTCCAAGCGAGGCCACAAAAAGGAATGCAGATTTTGCACAAAAGCTCTGTTTTTTTTCAACGAAAGTCAATGGTGAAACATATAGCAGAGAGTGGCTTGTATATTTCCCTGCAAAAGGACGGGTATATTGCTTTGTCTGTAAACTCTTTCCAAACCATGCATCTTCTTCGGCTTTAGCTTCTGATGGCTTTGATGACTGGCACAACTCTTATCTTATTCAAGCTCATGAAAACACAGGAATACCATGTTGACCTACCTAACAAGGAAGCGAAGACCTACGCTTACTTCAAAGCTGAAGGAGCAAATTAAAGCCGAACAGCAGTATTGGTGGCATGTAATAGAAAGACTCATCACTGTAATCAGCACTCTTGCAAACGAGGCTTACCTTTTCAGAAGGGACAATGAACGATTTAGATCTCCTAATAACGGCAATTATTTTGGTCTTTTAGAACTAGTAGCAAAATTTGATCTATTTTTACTTGCTCATATCAATCGGTATGGAAATGCGGGATCAGGAAATACCTCTCATTTGTCAAAAGCTATTTGCGAAGAGATGATTCAGCTCATAGCCAAAAAAGTTAAGAAGTTGATTGTGGCTGACGTGAAAAAAGCGGGATTTTTAGCTTTTCTGTGGATTATCTTCCCGATATTTCACATACCAATTGTGTTAACTTTGATTATCAAATACCTGTCTCCTGTAAACGGTTTACCACGTGAGAGATTTATAACTTTCCTTGAGCTGAAAGACCACTCTGGGGTAGGCATGGCAGATTTAGTGCATAAATATCTCACTAGTGAGCTTCAGCTTGATTTTAATAAATGCTAAGGGTAGTCTTATGACAATGCTGCAAACATGGCTGGTAGGAACTACGGTATGCCGCAAAAAATCCTTGAAAGAAAGAAATTTGCAAAATTTATTCCATGCGCTGGCCACTCCTTAAATTTGGTGGGCCGCTCAGTTCTTGATGCAGTGAACTGTTTTATCATTGTCAATGAAATTTACACCTTTTTTCATCTTCCACAAAGAGGTAGGCAGCTCTAAAATCATTTTTGAAACCTCATTCAAAGGTGTCTAAACATTTATCAAATACTAGGTGGGATGCACATGCAAAAGTCACGGAAGCTATTTTGGAAAGTTACAGTGCCATCACTATTGCTCCCAATCATTTGCACTCCGAAGTAAATGAGATGGGTGATACCAGGCTTCATGCCAACAACCTTTTGCAAGAAATAGAAAAATTGGAGTTTGCGTTGATGCTGCATTTTTGGACCAGAGTGCTAGGTCGTTTTCACAGGTTAGCAAAGCCCTTCAGGAATTTGAATTGTTATTAAGTACTTGTGCTGAATTGCGCAGTTTATTTGGAGACTTTCTAAGCGAAATTAGAGATGAATTTGATCAGAAAGCAAAAGCCACCTTGCCGAATATTAACTACAGAGCTGTCACTAGGAGACAAAGAAATGCATCTGACGCTTTAAGTGAACTCCCTTTAAAGGATAGGTTAAGAATGAATTCCTTTACTCCTATGCTTGACGCATTTAAAGCCAATTTGAGAAGAAGAGCTATCGTGTACAACAGCAGTTCTTAACCTCTTTGGTACCGCGCGTCCCTTGAGCAATGGTTCCCCGCTTTACGCACCCAGCCTTATAAGTTAATACAAAAGTAGTGTTTCAAGTGCATTTCATCAATATACTTTCTTTTTTCCTGCCATTTTGATTATCTAAATTTATTACTTAGTTACGCAGGCACTGACTGCAACATGATAAAAACATAAACGTAGTCAATTGTTAGATTAGGTCTATTCTAGATTGCTTTACAAAGTTTACATATACCGCTCTACCACTTTAACAAACTGACTAATAGCTGCCCTAATCCATTCAGATTTTTCACTGACAGAATTTAGCATGACATAGTAAGCTACAGTCTACTCCACAATATAAATTTGCAACAACTAAATTATCAAAATGAGGTAAACACAATTGATAATTTAGTTGTTTTATGACATCATACGTTATTCAGTTTACGAAACAGGATTACCATATAACGGTAGGCTACAATTACTCACAATAATATCTCAGACAGTATTTAAGCACTGAGAACCATACAATAGGCCAGTAAACGTTAATCTCAAAATTAATAAAGAATGTGCTGTAAAACACATTAGGGCTTGCGTCCCCTTGAAAATTTACCTACCCCCTCCCCCAGGGGATGCGTGCCCCAGTTAAAAACTACTGGTGTACAGTGACATTGCAGAAATGCTCCTCTTTCTTGCTAATCTAAAAGCAACTAAGCTAGAAATTGTACGAGGCGTAAAACGTTTAAAAGAAGCGTATCCAGAAGATGTTGACCCGAAACTTGCCGATGAACTTCTGCATTTCCATTTCTACGTGAGACAAATACAAAGCCCGGAGCTTACAGAAGAGCAATCTATTTCCTTGTTTTATGGAGCTCTTTATCAAATTATTTGCAAGGAAAAAAATTACACTACCTTTCCTAATGAGGAAGCAATATTAAGTCTGTTTCTAAGCTTAATGGTCACTAACTGCTCAGGAAAGAGATCTTTCTCAAGGTTCAAAAGCATCAAAAATGAACTGAGATCCACCATGTCTCAAGAAAGGTTTTCTGCACTGAGCATTCTGTGCATTGAGAGTGACAAACATAAACAGATAAATTTTGATGACTTTTTGCATGATTTTGCTTTGACAAAAGCTAGAAAAAATTTTCATAGCCTAGTCTTACTCTATTAGATGGCTGTAACTATTTCTTATGTCCTCGTAAATAAACTTTAGGCTACAACTATAGTAACGGCTGTTTGACAAAGAAGTTAAAATTAAAAGCAAAACTGTCTTAACTAAATTTTTATTTTTTCAACTAAAAATTTTCGCCCATGAATGCAGAGAGAATGAAAAGAACGAACAGTTTAATGCATTCATATTTTTAGCATCAAGCAATGACATGTTATGTTGTTGAGAAATTCTGAGTCCCAAAATAGGAAGGGGCCTCACAAATAGAATAACCTAGGGCTTCTCATTATCTAAATCCGCCCCTACCTTTACATCCCATTTTGTTTTACGCTCAATTCAACAAGCGATTTTACGAAAATTACTTGGGGGTTATTCAACTTGGCCTCATGTCTGAGTTTGACACAAGATTTTCATGCCTTTAATAGTTTTCTTGATGTAAGATATGCAATGAACTGCTTTGTGATGTTGTTACGTCATAAATTCTCTGTCTGACCGAGTGTTCAGAACAAGTTTTGCTTTCTCTTTTTGACATCAATAAGGCAATTAAGAATTCGCATTAAGCACTGTGTAATAGTTGTTGAGCCAGTAATCGAATGATCAGCACTAAAGTGCTGGAATGATCTACAATATATATATTAAGATTGTTTCCAGCAGCTGCTGCAATGTTTACTCAGAATTTACAAATGACTTGCTAACTGGATATTGAGGGAGAAAAACAATGCAATAAACTAGTTCGGGGATGGCGAACCTTTTTTTATTGAAGGGGTCACACAAGAGTTCTTAAACCATGAAAAAACAAAAGTGGGTCATATATTGAAATGATAGTGGAGCATGGATTGAACAATCTTGCCGCTGAATTTCTAGAAAAAAAAGAGGTTCACCTCCATCTCGGCCAATATTTTGCGGCTGCATGTCTAAAAATAGATTCTCACCGCGAAAATGTCGACACGCTGTTATTGTAACGATGAATCAATTAGTGGGTTACTACAATACCAGTGGCAAATCACATTGTGACCCCCGGGTCAGTGGTTTGCCATTCTTGACTTTGGTATTGCAAAGTGAAGATTTAATGCAATTAAGATTTAGATATGTGTAAGGCGTATAGAGTGGTCATTTGTTTAGGCTTATGGATGTAGCTATAGATCCGGATTTTCCAGAATGTGTTCGTGATTTCAATAATAAACTGCAAAACTGGAAGTCGCTGCAATCCGAGATTTTACCAAGATTCTTCAGAAAATCGGTTCAAAAATTTTGAACTAATGATGATTAACGCTCTTAATCAAAAAATTATTTGAGCAAAAAACTGGCCAAAATAATGGGTAATGCACCACTAGCAGGAGCGCACGCAGAAATTTCTTGAGCTGGAGTGCCTACACATTTGTTTTTGGAGATCGGCAAACGATGAACACAGCGCTCAAAATTGTGCAGAAATAGCCAGTGTTGACCTTTTTTTATGGGAAATCGATGTTGGCTGTTGTCTAAAATTGTTCCAAAGCATCCAGTGATGACCTTTTTTCTTTGGAGATCAAGCGCCGCGGAGCCAAATATGAGCAAATGCATGCTGCGGTTACAATCATGGCAGCCGACAATTACGTCACACAATTTCTTGAGGAAAGCCCGAGGATAATTTTCGGCAAATAGTTGCTGAAATAAATATTTTGCTGTTCCTCAGGGGGTTCGCGTGCATAGGAGTCTCCTGCGTACGCCACTGCACTGCCATAAAAGGTTGATGAAAGCAAAATATCCTTTTTGTTACATACAGCTCCAATGAACTCTTTTTGGCTCGTCTTTTACCGCTGTCACGCAGTTTGTGCCACATAAAGTGTTTGTGACGCATCAAGTCGTCTGCAGTTGTGTAAATGCATTAAAAGTTTTGTGTAAGTTCGGTAAAAATCTTTTTTTTTGTTTGAACACCGCAAAAGTCTTTTATCACCTCAGGGCTAAACACCCGCACGCCTGCTGTCACTGGCTCCTCAAAGCCTAGCCCCTATAACTCGAGCTGCATTGTTCAAACCAACCTTGATCTTCCTCTTTTGGGAATTCAGACTACCCCAATGACCAAGAATAATGACGTCACAAACTATAAATCAGATAATCCAGTCAAAACAAATATTGAATAAAAATACCAAAAATAAAATTTACGCAATGAAATTATTTATGTATACCTGAACGCGCACAGCTAACAACCTTATCCTATTTTCACTAAAAAAGAGATTTTTCTTCCTCTCCTCGATTTAAGCTGTTTGGTGTGACTTGAATTAACAAATTTTTGTATGCTATCTGTATATTCAAAATTTGCTTACATCGATATTTTGTAAACCTTACACCTAATTGGCAAAGCAGCATACGGGCGTAAGGGGCATTAGCAATTTATTAAAATGAATATGCCAGGAAACAATAATGAGTATACCACCCAACCAATTTAGGCGAGACCATCCCTGGATGCGTTTCGTCCTTTTGGACTCATCAGCAGGGCCCGTCTCGTCACAAGCAAAAGTAACCCATTCATTAACGTTATCCTTAAAAAAAAAATCCAACTATGCATATGCAGAAGCACTGAGACTTCAACCGACGACGTATTGCGTTGCTTAACAGGGCGGGTTGACAAATTGGTTGATTTTGGCTGCATATCCACTGGGAGATCAGTTTACACACAGATCTGAAAAAGCAGATTAAACGCTGCATATATAGCCTAGTCGCCTTGTCATGTGTAGCCTAGCTGCACATATGGTCAGTGCTTCTGCATATGCATAGTTGGATTTTTTTTTTAAGGATAACGTTAATGAATGGGTTACTTTTGCTTGTGACGAGACGGGCCCTGCTGATGAGTCCAAAAGGACGAAACGCATCCAGGGATGGTCTCGTCTAAATTGGTTGAATGGTATACTCATTATTGTTTCCTGGCATATTCATTTTAATAAATTGCTAATGCCCCTTACGCCCGTATGCTGCTTTGCCAATTAGTTGCAAGGTTTACAATTTCCATCTTCGCCTATAATTTTCACATCGATATTTGTGGCATCATTCAAAAAATAAAATATTAGCTGGTTTGATTACTTATAAAAATTTATTTTTGAGAGCCTAATTATGCTTTTCATATTATTTGTTTAATATATTATCTCATCATGTTTTACTACATTGTGACGTCATCAAGAAATCCTCAAAAAAGCACTAAGTCTGGTCCTAACTTTCAAAAACCATTGCTGATATGAAGTCATTCTAAAAGTAAAAGTCAGAAAACCAGAAAAGTTTAGCAAAATTTATGAAACCTTACGTAAAACACTGATCGTTCGGCCAAATTGCCATCCACCAAGTAAAACAATCATACTCAAGCAGTACTTCAACATACTTTTTACTCAACAATGTTAACAAACAATTTTCACACAAAGCACTTATTAATTATATTTAAGCAAAGTGTGCAACCTACGGTCGGTGGTCCAAATACGGTCCAGGACTTGAAACTTGGCGGTCTTGGATGGTAAACCTATCACTTACATCTCGGAAAAAAACGATCTTTACAACAAGATGGTTCTACATACATAACATTAGAAAAATTTGGTGTAGGTGTTGCTTTAACGGGGTTGATCTCCGAAAAAAGATCTTTACCACCGCTTCGGATGAACTCTGCCACCAGCTACTGTTTTGAATCTTACTTGCGCGTAGAAACAAACATGGCTTACAAATTTTGACTGGTCCGCTAAATATTCACTAAGTTTGTAATTGGGCCCTCTTCAAAAAGGTTGCACACCTCTGATTTTTAATAAAAAATTTGTTGAAAAACTAAGCAACAAAGTCAACTGCATGTATGCGAGGCCAGTAATGCAGCAGTGTGAGAGATTGAACTAATTCTATTGACATTCCACCAAATAACCGAAATAGTTTTGCCTGTGAATTGATTCATGGTAGGCCATGATCTAGACCAGTGTTTCCCAACCTGTGGTCCATGGACCACCTGGTGGTCCATGCAGGTTCTCAAGTGGTCCACGAGAGGTCCTTCCATAAAAAACAATATATTTGCCATTAACAGTTTCTCATTTTTGTTAATTCTTAATAATTGATGATGTGATAATAAGCATTGTTGTGTTTCGTTTTATAGGCATGCTGGTACAGTCAAGGTTAGTTGCCAAATAGGCTTAGAGCTTGTGAATCAGAAAAGATTGTTAACAATCGATTAAATTAGAATTCTAATAGTATTTTATATACCTTGTATATAATTTGTTTCGGATTTTATTTAGAACAAATCTAAGATAAATCAGTAATTTTCGTACAACCCTGATATGTCGAAACGAAAGTGAAGTGAAAATTCGTTGCATTTGGCTTCACCAAAAACATTGGAAAAGATGGGACGGAGAAGGCGCAATGCATCCTTTGCGATCAGGTTCTTACAAACTCGAGTTTGAAGCCTTCCAAACTAGAAATACATTTTGCAACACATGGTGGATCAGCAGCTTATGGTATTGAAGCCCTGAAAACAAAGCGAGCCCGCGACGATCAAAAAGGTACTTTCCCTCAATTGCACAAAACAACAACAACCATGCAAAAGCCGATCTTGATGGCGTCGTATAGAGCTGCTTACTTGATTGCGAAGAGCAAAAAGCACACAACATTGGAGAGAACCTTATCAAGCCTTGCCTCGTGGAGATGGTAGATATTCTGTTGGGAAACGAAGCAGCGAGGAAACTAAGTAAGATCTCCATGTCAGTTAATACTGTAAAAAGGCGTATCGAGGACATGAGTAACGACATTTTGTCTCAAATTGTACATGGTATAAAGAAGAGTGATTTCCCAATAGCCTTGCAGTTGGACGAGTCTACTGACGTTGCATGTGTGAGTCAACTGTTGGTATTTGTATGTTACGTGCAAAAAGCAGGAACAAAACTTGAGCTGAAGGAAGAATTTCTATTTTGTGAGAGTCTCCAAACTACAGCTGCCGCGTCAGACGTCATGAATTTAATAAAAGCCTGTTTTGAAAAACATGATATTCCTCTTGAGAAAATCGGGCTTGTGTGCACTGACGGGGCACCGGCTATGCTTGGCTGTAAATCGGGGTTTGTGACACTGTTAAAAGAGATGAATCCGAACTTAGTCATAATCCACTGCATATTGCACGGATATGCATTGATGAGCAAAACATTGCCCGACAACTTGAAAGAAGTGATGGACTCTGCAGTTCATATCGTAAATTTTATCCGAGGGAGAGCGACAAATCATGAACTATTCAAGCGCTTATGCGAAGAGATGGGAACTGAGCATACTGTTCTACTTTTTTATACTAATGTACGATGGCTGAGTCGGGGGAAAGTGTTCAACCGATTATTCGAACTACGATATGAAGTGATCACGTTTCTGAAAAATCGTGTAAAGAAACCAGTTTATGCCGCCAATTTGGAATCTTCTCGATTTTTGCTTCGCTTGGCATATCTTGCAGATATTTTTTCAGCGCTGAATGACTTGTGCATCTCACTTCAAGAACAGGGAACGGACGTCATTTCATCAATGGAAAAAATTACAGCGTTCAAGTGGAAACTTACCTTCTGGTTGAAGCGAGTTCCAAAGGGTAGTTTTGATCACTTTCCTAAATTCAATGAGCTCAGAGAAAGCATGGAAGTGGATGAAAATGTGCTGAGCGACATTAAAAATCATTTGACATCGTTAAAATCAAAATTTGATTCTATTTTTCCTGCTGAAAAAGTTGCCCCGTCATGGGTTCAAAATCCATTCCTGGTCAATGTTAATGAGGTGGAGGAGAAACTCCAAGAAGAAATTCTCGATCTGAAGGCATCTGGGCCTGCGGTGATGATGTTCACCGCAAGCAATCTGACTGAATTTTGGCTGTCACAGACTGAAGCTTTTAGAAATCTCAGTAGGATTGCTTTGAAACTTCTCATGCCCTTTTCCACCACATACTAATGCGAACAAGGATTCTCCACGTTGATGCACATGAAAACCAAGGAGCGTAACCGCTTGAAATTAGTCGATAATCAAATGAGAGTGTGTCTCTCAGGCATCGTTCCTCGCTTTGAATTGTTAGTTGAAAACCATCAAATGCAGGAAAGTCATTAAACATTGTTTGGTAGTGGTGATTTGTGATGTTTGGAATAAATCGTGTTGTATATATAATAAAGTCCAATGTTAATAACTCTTTTAAATATTACAACTTATGTGGGAAGATCGGAGATAGTGGTCCAAGGTGATGTAGATTATTTTTGAGTGGTCCACGGGCTCAAAAAGGTTGGGAACCACTGATCTAGACGTTGGCGTAACCACGAAGATGCAGCCACACCAATTTTCAGCTATTGGGATAGAAATTTGATATTTTTAATTTTATTCAGCTAAAAACGAGATCATTATTTAGACACCCGGCGAAACAATACCACCTCCCTAATCCCTCCCCTCCTGTCAAAAGTTTCTGGATTACCCTAGAAGTAATTGCTGTTTAGTTTTCTTAAATATATACGGTACTGTTTATAGTTAATATTTCTTGGTTGTTAGGATTATGATACAATTGCGTTCAAAAATTCAATATTTGTTTATATCCAGCATCCGCTTTGAATAACTTTGCATTATTTTGTAGAAGTCACGTTAATATTTTCGTATGTCGTTGAAGGCTTGATTTCTTCATAATTATGAGCTGCAAAAAAATAGTAATGCAACATTTGTTATTCGTTCACAATCACAAATGATGCGGCTTTGCAGAGCGCTGACAGAAATTCCACAATTGTGGACCTTGTTCACGTCCCACAAGTGTAAAGGTCTAGAATGTGCTGTAAAACTTTTGCCAATTGTCGATCACCATTGCACTAATCAGACGTGATAGTTCGTGACCAGTGTGCAGTGTTTGCAATCACGCATAAAAGCAAATTGCTAATCTCTTGCATAAAAAAGGAATAACTTTTGTATACTTTTAGTTCATACAACTTACCGACTTTTTTAGTTTAGTGCAGTTGCTTACAACAACCATTGACATACCAGCTCAGATATTTTTCATTCTTATACTAGAATTAGAAAAAACAATTCATTTATTTGCCTAAACTTCTTGATCTTGTACCTCAAACATCGCATTCTAAAACAATCATAAAATGCAATTTCTTAAATTTTTGCTACGTTAACCATCATCAAAACCAATGCGTGGGGACCAAGTTCAAACCATTCGACATAAATTCTACAGCACATGCGGCTTAGCCGGTCGTTTACCTACCGTTTAGAAACTCTAGTTTCAAATAACCATCTTCAGTTTCATCTGACGCAGTTCCTGCAGTTTTAGTTGAAGATTTTGTCACAGTTTTGGTTGCTGCTAAAATAGTATTTGCTCTAAATTGCTAAATTCTTTTAAATGCTGCTAAAAATTAGTAATCATTTTCAAAGCTGCTCACAATCATATCAAATTTGTATTTGTTTCCACACGCACACACACCTTTGGCCAGACATGCGCAACATACGACCTGCGGGCCACCAAAGACTTTAAAAACTTCCATAGTTTAAACAAGCAATATTTAGGTCTTTTGATAACGGGATCTTAATTGCTTAAAGTCCTGTTTTGAGACAAAAATAAGAAACATGCACAGAAATTTTTCTTCTTCTCATAACATTGATAATTCTCAAAGCGATTGCTTGGAGACCAAGTCAAAAACACCAGAAAAGAAATTAAGCAAACTACCTATTCTGTCTTTTACTAACCATTAAACAGCATTGGGTTCAAATAGCCATCATCAGTTTCATCTGATCTTTTTGCTGTAGTTTTTGTTGAGAATGTTGTCGCAGATGTAATTGCGGTTGTTGCAGTTTCAGTCGCTTTTCTCAGGTTTGATGTCTGATTGAACTTTTTTGATCTATATATATAAAACTCAAAGTTTGTCTGTCTGTATGTCCGCTATAGAAATAAAACTGGAGACATTTAGATACAAACAAACATATGAATCTTATATAACTTTTTCCAGGGAAGCCAAGTACGGTATTTTGATTTCGATCAGAATCGTCTATGGGGGGCTACGAGCCTATATTTATTCAACCTATATTAAAATACTAGAGTTGTTTAAAGTTTTTGTTAGGTACCACAAACAGAAAAAAATTTGTGACAAAAAAAATACAAATTTGATGGTTATGAGCAAGACTGTACTTTTAGGGATCACTAGCAGATTTACCCGTCGTTGATCAGGTAAATATAACTTTTTCCAGGGAAGCCGAGTACGGTATTTTGATTTCGATCAGAATCGTCTATGGGGGGCTATGAGCCTATGGGGCTCTACTAGAGGCCTATTTGTACTGTTGTACGATGAAATAAAAATCATGAAAACACATTAAAATATGGTTATTCAATGTAAAAATTTAATCAGTCTTTACATTTTACCCGATCAACGACGAGTAAATCTGCCAAGTACGGTATTTTGATTTCGATCAGAATCGTCTATGGGGGGCTGCGAGCCTATGGGGCTCTACTAGAGGCCTATTTGTACTGTTGTACGATGAAATAAAAATCATGAAAACACATTAAAATATGGTTATTCAATGTAAAAATTTAATCAGTCTTTACATTTACCCGATCAACGACGAGTAAATCTGCCAAGTACAGTATTTTGATTTCGATCAGAATCGTCTATGGGGGGCTACGAGCCTATGGGGCTCTACTAGAGGCCTATTTGTACTGTTGTACGATGAAATAAAAATCATGAAAACACATTAAAATATGGTTATTCAATGTAAAAATTTATTCAGTCTTTACATTTTACCCGATCAACGACGAGTAAATCTGCCAAGTACAGTATTTTGATTTCGATCAGAATCGTCTTTGGGGGGCTACGAGCCTATGGGGCTCTACTAGAGGCCCATTTGTACTGTTGTACGATGAAATAAAAATCATGAAAACACATTAAAATATGGTTATTCAATGTAAAAATTTAATCAGTCTTTACATTTTACCCGATCAACGACGGGTAAATCTGCTAGTTTTCAATAAAGCTTCTGAAATAAATGCAACAAGGCACGCACCATTAAATGTTATGGTCCTGGGATCCACTTTCTGCGTGGTTGTGCTGGTAACTTTATAAAGATTTCTTAACAAGTAGCAAGTTGATAGAGCAATTTTGCTCAGAAAGTGGAAAACTCGCTAGATCAAATCAGCATTTGACTGCATGCCGAGGATTGAATGGTGCTTATATACTTTGGGTCCACCACCATGATCAACTCTCGTATCAATAAAATTAACCGGCGTTGCCCGCAGGACCCCATCAGCAATGTCAGAATTTAGAATATTGTTGTTGTTGTTGTTGTTGATTACCCGACCCCTTCCGAGGGATGGGGGCATGGCGGAAGACCATGGAGCCCCAGAAGCCGGGCAACTAACCAGGGTATGGACCAGAGGTCATAGAGAGACAGAGAGTCGCCAAAGAGTGAGCGGCGCAAAGAGTCCGTAGCTGGACAGTGCAGAATGAGATAAGAGGTGTCCTGGGACGAGTGTCCACAGGCGCTGCTAGAAGAATTCTCGATTCTGCCAATCCTGGAGAGATAGGAACCTAAAAGAAGGCTGTATCCATCGCAGCGAAGACGAGAGAGGACACAGCGAGCATGACGAGGGAGCACAAGTTCCTCGGTGGAAAACGAGGGAACCTGTGTGTAAAAATACTTTGAAGAGACAGTACGCCTCCAGTCCGAGAAAAGACGAGAGTGGATACAAGAGATAAGAGGAGAGAGACTACAAGGGATTGCGGAGGGCGCAAGCAGCGCTCCCCGTCTGGCAAGCTCATCAGCTGTGTCGTTCCCCGGAAGAAACGAGTGTCCGGGGACCCATTGTAGCCTGATAGAACAGGAGTAGAAAAAAGACAGTTCCTGCCAGATCTGCCACAGAGTTTGAGATAACAGGAAAGATGGAGGAGAGAACAGGGTGGCGAGGACAGAACGAGAGTCAGACAGGAGAAGAAGAGAAGAGAAATGGCAGACTTTATGGTGTTGCCGAGACCAGCAAAGAGCGCGCAGAACGGCGCAGGCTTCAGCGGAAAAATTGGAACAAACTGGGCCTGCCGAAAAGGAAAGAGTGGCCTCAGTGCCACATACAGAGCAGTTGGCAAGAACGCCGGAGCCGCCTTTTCCAAAAGGAAAAGGAACAGAGCCGTCTGTCCAGAGTACCAAATCATGAGGGGGGAGAGAGTCAAGGTGGGCAAGAGCCGCACCTTGGCAAGAGTGAGGGGGATCAGAGCGAGAGCATGGAGAGGAAAGGGTGGACTCGACCGTGAAGGAAGGAAGATTCCAAGGAGGACAAGGAGGACAAGCAACAAGAGCCTCCCTAGAACAAGTAGAAGGAAGCATGAGCGGGTGAGTGGACGCAAGAGCTCTCCAGGACGATCTGCAGAGTCTTGGTTTCACTCCTAGTCTGGCCAAACCTGAAATTGGAAAGGAGGTTGGGAGACGAAGAGCCCTCTCATAAGATAAAAGAGTGAACTGAGTCAGAGTGACTCGTAGGGGAGGTAGAAAGGCCTCGGTGAGTAGTAGAGGGATAGGGGAGGACGAGAGGCAGCCGGTGATGGCGCGACTGGCCGCTCGGTGAAGGCGTTCCAACCTGGTAAGATTGGTAGCGCTTAGGAAAGGAAACCATCCGGGTGAAGCGTAAGTGAGAAGGGACCGAAGAAAAGATTTATACAGAACAGAGAGGGACTCCTTAGAGGGGCCCCATGAGGAAGCAGAGATACAGCGTAAGACCTTGAGGCGTGGGAAGAATTTGGCCTTCAGCGAAGATACATGCTTGGAAAAGGAAAGAGTGCGGTCGAAAGTGACCCCGAGAGAAGTTGGAGTGGGATTAAAACGGAGGCGGGAGCCGAGTAGGAGGAGGTTGGACTGGAGGTTAGCCTGGTGGGGATCCACTGAGAAGAAGGAGGCCTCACATTTGCTCGGATTGAGAGGAAGACACCAGTACTCAGACCAGCGCTCCAGTCGAAACAGAGCTCCTTGTGTGGCCTCCACCGCAGTGGGGACCGAGGGGGAGGAGGACCAAATGGCCAGATCGTCAGCGTAAAGGGAGCAGCTGACGGAAGAAGGCAGAGAGGCCGGAAGATCATTAATGAAGAGAGAGAAAAGTACAGGGCCAAGAACGGATCCTTGCGGAACACCTCGATGGACTCGAAAGGAGCGGCTTTTGTGATTTTGAAAAACCACACAAGCGCGCCTATCAGAAAGGAAAGATTGAGTCCAACGAGCAAAGCAAGGAGGGAGGCCAGACGAAATAAGTTTGTGGAAAAGAGCGGGATGCCAGACCGAGTCAAAAGCTTTTGAGAAATCGATAGTAGACAGGATCGTCCGAGAGCCCGGCCTGGGTTTGTTAAACCCATCCGAAATGGACTGAGAAAGGAACAGAATTTGATCGAGTGTAGACCGTCTAGGGCGGAAACCGGCCTGGCGGGGAGAGAGAATGGAATTAGATTCCAGAAAAAAGAGAAGACGGGATAGAATGATGCGTTCAAAAAGTTTTGATACGCAGGAGGTGAGAGAGATAGGCCGGAAGGAAGCAGGAGAGTCGAGAGGTTTTCCCATCTTATATATGGGAATAATAGAAGATGTCTTCCAGATGGAAGGAAAGGAATGTGAAGACCAAGAAAGATTGAAGATGTGAAGAAGTAAATCCATGCCAGAGCGAGGAATATGCTTTAGCATGGGATAAGCAACTTTGTCTGGACCAGTGGCAGTGGATGAGGAGAGGTTGGAGGCAGCCGCAAGAAATTCAGCGGGAGAGAAGGGAGAGCAAAAGGACGAGTGAGACTCCACAGAGCACGTGGCTCGGCGGAGCTCAGTGAGGTAGCCTCTGGCTCTGCTACGCAGGGCCTTTGGCTGAGAGACGGAAAAGTGAGACCTCAGGTAAGCGGCATAAACCGAAGCCGATTCCCTGGGAGAAGAACAGTTAGAAAAGTTAGGAGAGGAGGAAGACGAGGAAGGAGAGCCAGCGATAGAGCGAAGAAGAGAGTGCACAGATTTAGGATTAGATTTAGGTGAAAGAGAAGTGCAGGTCGTCTGCCATGCCTCAGCCTTGGCCTTGGCAATGACTGACGAGGCACGTCGAGAAGCGGAGATGTAAGCCTGGCGATCTACATCACTTCTGTGAGCGGTAGCGAAAGCCCTGCGTCTTTTACCAGCCGCTTGTTCCACCTCAGCAGACCACCAGGCTTTAGGAGAGCGTTTGATGCGGCCGAAAGGAATGGAAGATTTGGCCGCATTCAGTGCCAGAGAGGTAAAGAGAGCAGCTGCAGAGGAAAGAGAAAGAGACGAGTATTTCTCTGCAGAAGGACAGTGAGAGTCAAAGTAGGAGGCAAACCCATCCCAGCGAGCTTTCTGAAAACTGAAGGAAGGGGGACGCTCGTTGGGGCGAAAGACCGGAGAGAGAGGGATAGATAGAAGAATTGGTAGATGGTCAGAACCCAGGTCCTGTAGCACCATCCAGGAGCAAGAAAGAGCAAGAGTAGAAGGAGCAAGAGTAGAAGGAGCAAAGGAGATGTCAGGAGAGGAGCGACTGCCAGAGGAGCGATGGAGAAGGGTGGGTGTGTCAGGGTCATTGAGGGGGAGGAGGTCTGAGGAGATGACCCAGTCGAATACTTCCTCCCTGTGGGGGTTGGAAGTACCTCTTGAGTCCCAAAGCGGGTGATGGCAATTGAAGTCCCCCAGAATGAAGAGATTTCTGGAGGAGGGAAAAATTGAGGGAGAGAAGGAATCGGTTCTGCCATCCGTTGGGGAGGAGCGAATAGGGGGGGCATACACATTAAAAAATGACACCGAGGAGGATTTGTTTAGAGAAATGTTGACCCCTACATAATCAGAGTAGGGATCGAGCGAAGAAAGAGAGGTGGTAGAAAGTTCAGAAAAGGATAGGCCCTGTCTGACGAAAATGACAACGCCGCCACTGGCATGCGAGGCATCAGAAGAGAGAATGCCAGACCGGGAGTGGGTTCGATCAGAACGCAGAACAGAGAATCCAGGAATCCGGAAAGAGGAAGATGAGTTAAGATTGGATTCCTGAATGCAGATAAGGTCGACAGGATGAGATGAAAGAAAGTGAAGTAGTTCAGTGCTCCTGGCTCGAAGACCTCCAGCATTCCATTGAAGAACCCTGAGAGAGTCAGGGGGAGGAGAGGAGGCAGGAGGTGCAGAAGTATAGCCAGGAGCAAGGAACGGTGGTGGGAGGGCAGGGGAAGGAGATATAAGATGGGCAGATGGGGGATAAGAAGTTTGGAGACGAGGGTGGGGCAAGAGTGCAGCATTAGCAGAGGGGAAGGGCCGGATTCCACAGTGGAGGTATACGTGTCGGAGGAGTCCGAGGAGGGGGGAGTCACAGTGTTACGGCAGGGGGGCAGCTCCAAGAGTGAGAGCTGCCAAGAGCTCTGAAATTAGATAAAAAAAGTTGTGAGCACCTTAGATGGACCCATTTGGAGCAAGCGCAGCATTGCACTGACTTGCCCCGCCAGGTCACATTTCCAGCGCACACAGAGCAAGGAAAGATGGGGCCAGGGTTAGGATGAACGTTACCGCTCATCAGGAGAAGAAGAAGAATGAGGAGACGAAGGAGGGAAAGAGTAAGGCAGGAGAGAAAAAAAAGTGAGAACAGGCGACCGATTTTAAAGATGCTGTGTGCTGCCTTTCTGCGGTCGTTCAGGGGGCAGCATAGCGAAAAAATGAATGGGGAGTGCCCGGGGTAACTGGGACCCTCGGGAAAGCCAACAGCCATTTCGACCCAACCCAAACGGGGCCGGGGACCGCACCACCACGTTGAGGCGGCTGTTGATTGGTGCAGATTTAGAATATTCTGAACGAATATTTAGAATATTCGTTCAATCGGCTGCGCCCTGTTTACCTTATTGGGTAATGTTTTTAGACATAACCAATCGTTGACAACAAATTAAAAGTGCCATGTTTAAAAAGGTAACCGATTAAACAAAACACATGAAGATTTGCGCCAAGATGTGATAATTTTACAAAGTTTCTAAAGTCTCTAGCAAAGTCTTGTTTAAAATTTTTGCTGCATAAACGGGCTTTGAAACCAAACTTGCTCACAATTACAAAACACAACGATTTTACAGACGTTCATGTACTCACTTTATGAAGGCCATGAAATGCAAAAATTTCAAGTTGAGGCAAAACGCCAAAGTAATTTATATGCTTTTTTCAAGAATAAAGTATTGAAACTATGCCATTACCCACGACTCTTCCGTAACTGTAAGACTGTACGTGTGACCTAAAACCTGTGTTTGCTCATATATTGGTTGGTGATGGCGTAGGCACTAGGGTTACAACTTTTTCAGAACCCCCTATCCCTGTATTATAACTTGATGAACTTTTATAAAAGATTCAAGAAAATCCAATTTTTATTCACATTTGATGTAAAAAGGTCACGCACAAAATGGTTTTAAATAATGCAATTTTTTGGTGTTTTGATTGGATCTTAAAGACATACAAAGCCTTTGCCAAGTTGTATACAAGAAACAAAGAATAGCATGTATTGCATTGTTACGGTTCAAAAATCAAACAAAGAAGTCACTTGGACAAATTAATGTCATTGGAAAGGATAAATCTCAGGGAGAGGTTATCCGTGTTTCTGCAAAATGCCTGCAACTGTTGCATAACTTTTATCGCACGCTCGCAGCATTGGTTGCTTCTAGCAATATTAATGGGTGAGTCATCTCGTTTCCAGTGGTTTTTTAAGCATTTGAGACCTTTTGGGTATCCATCCAAAGCATCTGATAATTCATCAAAATCCTCATTGCGGAACAAGTGGTTGCTAAACCAATGGTCAGCCCATTGGTAAGAAACGAATGAACAGATTTTACGAAGCCTGATTCGAGTTTCAGGCATCAGAATGAATGCAAGGAGTACCAGGATGGCACGAGAATTCCAGCGTGCATTGCTCATGTTAGGAATCTGTTGAAAGTTCACTAAAGGGACTTCATCTTTCTCCATGATGTGACGAAAGACACGTGTGAGGTGGTACAAAAATTTCATGTCATCTCTCCAACCACCTGTTTTCTTGATCTTAGCTTTACCATTGCTGAAAGCTTCCTTTAGTTGATCATATCTGCTTGTCAAATCCTTCACAAAAAAATAATCGATGTCTGGGGATTTGGTTGAGCCCTGCAGCTCATCGTCCATGACTAGACGAAGAATGCGATCAAGTACATGATGCTGGCAACTGATAAACGTTGGCCTGGAACTACCATTCTCTTCGAACATCTGCTGCAACCGAACGACCACTCCAGTTTTCTTTCCAGTGTTGACGCTTGTCGTGTCAGCAACAATCATCAAGATTGATCCCCACAAGTTAAAGTTATCCAAGACACCTTGGATCCCCTTTGCAATGGTTGCAGCTGTACCATCCTTTAACTGAAGCACAGCCAACTTGATTTCCGTAGCTGCATTTTTTAAGACAACAGCTTGATATTCAATGCCTTGTATTCGTTTACCGTTTACGTGCAAGCTCCACTTTTCACGATGAAGTGTGCTAATCAAATGTTGCTTCAGTTGTTCTGCTTCTTCCAAGAGAGCCTTATGAATTCCTTGTTGACTTGGTGTTGGTATGTCAATGCCTTCACCAGAAAGCTGATGGCACAGCTTTGATGTTTTATGGGTTGATAGCTTTGAGCTTATAACAAGCCGCTTTGCCACGCCGGTAGAGTCATGCTTTCTTTTGCTTGCTGATGGTGCAGCTTCGTCTTCCCAAGAACTCTCTTCACTAGTATCAGATGAGTCGGAACTGCTTTCGGAAGAAACTAAATCTACTGAACTGCTTGCAGTTGCCAAATTTGGTGCACTTGCTTCGAGTGTCTTCCTTCGCTTGGATGGGTGGATAGTTTGAACACTAGCAAGTTTGCCAGTGGAATAACCAACCTGGCCTTTACTCTGGATTTGCAATTTGTATAGCTCCTTATCCTCTTTGCAAAGCCATTCGCCTTTCTCCTTAGTCACGTCAAACAGTTCATCTAATGACTCAAAGTCACTCTTCTTTCTGCAAGAGTCGTACTCAAGCAAGAGCTTTTCAAGCTTTGAGCAAATGGCCTGATCTGATACATGGGGGAAGTTCAGTTTTGTGCTCCATAAAGCTTTTACCTCCGCAGCAATTAGACTGATCCTCTTCTTCCGTTCTTTAACAGTGGACTGAAAAAATTTAAAACGCCCCATCACGTGGCTTTTCAGGGGCAATCGGTTCCGATCACTGAGAGGATTTTCGTATATTGCCATATTGCCTCTTCTTGATGGTTGTTGAAACTGCACCAAGTTCTTTCTCCAGGTTTCCTTGTTCTTGTTTGTTGCAATTGAATTTTTCTTGTACATGTTGTATTACCGGTAATTTGAATATTTCAAAGTTTAGGATAAGATACTACTGTTAGAAGTTGCTAATTCTATGCTTAAATATGAATAGAAACAAATTTTTAGTTTCAAAACAAAGTTTAATTCTGAAATATAATGTGTCTGAAGTGAATGATACTGTGGTTTATGATGTCACTATTACATTTTTCTTCATTTAAAGAAGGCGGAATTATCTTTTCATGGTATTATACAGTCATTTCTTATACATAACGGTAAGGTCTAATCGCGAATTTTTCAAAGTGGTTTATGCGTGACCTTTTTTGTTGGCTCAACAAAATAAACATCATTTTCAGCAGTTATAAGCAAAAGTTCATTCATTCCCACCACAGGAAATCAGTTTTGAAAAAAAAAGTTAAAAAGTTGTAACCCTAGTAGGCACAGCTTGGAAAAGAGCAAACTAATCCGGAGTCAAGCACTTATGTTTAAAGTTCTTATGATAGCAGAGTCCCCCATCACTAATGCTAGGTTAAGAATATCAATTCAGCTAGATGCGCTGGCTCCACTCAATGGATAGTTGTGAAAACAGCAATGGAAGATGAATATTTTTTCACACAGCCAATTCTTTTTCGGAAAAAAACCTATCGCTTTTAAAAGAAATCTCGTGAAATCGGAATTATTGGGTTTGGAAAACGTCTTGTTTGTCTCGTTTTCAGTATTGGCATCCTTATATTTGACAAACTTTTATTTGTTAAACTTAGCAATTACTTGAAAGCATATCAAAGTTGTGGGAGAACGGTATCAGGACAAATACCCACCGGACAAATACCCACCGGACATATACCCCCGGACAAATACCCACCGGACAATTACCCCCCTTGCAAAATACCCCCTGGACATATACCCACCAGTTTTTTTTGTTTTGTTTAAGGGTTAGGGTTAGGGTTAGGGTTAGGGTTAGGGTTAGGGTTAGGGTTAGGGTTAAGGTTAGGGTTAGGGTTAGGGTTAGGGTTAGGGTTAGGGTTAGGGTTAGGGTTAGGGTTAGGGTTAGGGTTAAGGTTAGGGTTAGGGTTAGGGTTAGGGTTAGGATTAGGGTTAGGGTTAGGGTTAGGGTTAGGGTTAGGGTTAGGGTTAGGGTTAGGGTTAGGGTTAGGGTTAGGGTTTTTCCTCACATTTCATCTTGTGGTGGGTATATGTCCAGGGGGTATTTTGCAAGGGGGGTAATTGTCCGGTGGGTATATGTCCGGTGGGTATTTGTCCGGTGGGTATTTGTCCGGGGGTATTTGTCCTAGAATCTGGGAGAACACCAATACGATTGATTCGTGTTTTCGGGAAGAACCCATTTAATATTAGAAATACTATTTATGACTTTCTTGAAGCTGTAGGCCTCGTACAAAATCGTTTTCATCGCTGTTGGTGACAAAGCACACTCTATTTTCAAAATTTGGCACGTTGGTGGCAATGCCAACACTCAATGGCACATGACGTGCTTCAAAGCTTAATTTCGGACCGTTTACAGGTAAATTTTCTTGGGAGAAATAGGCTTTGAAATCATAACAAGCAAAATAAGGAAAAAATCTTTCGTTTGCAGGGACACCAATACAGATTTCTCCAAGTTTTTCAAATATTGTGGATGGTTTTTTATGAATACCCCCTGGAAAAAGATCACGAACTGTGATTTTACAAGTTTTGGTGTGACGGTAATAGTCACAATTTCGGTCCCACAGTTTCCCACAATGAATACATTGAAACATATTGCAATAATGTTTAAAATCAACAATGAGACTTAGATGATTTTCCCAAATGTTTAATCTCATTGTTTCAGAATATAATTCACGGCTACGTTGGACCAATTTGGCTACCCCCTCCGCCAATTCATAAGCAACAGATTAATTTTGAAAAAATTCTCTAAGTCTACAAAATCGGATAAATTAACACCAGTGAAAGTATTATACGTAATTTCAAAATGCATGCAACAATCGTTAAATAATTTCTGAGCATCACGTTCATACCGCCACCACCACCAACCAGAACCATGATGAACCGCCAGACATCGAAAAAAGCATAGATTGTTGTCTCCTAAAACGTTCACTAATCCGCGATTGTTTTTTATATGATCAGGAAATGTCACTCTCGCGCCCAAAGGTGCATCTTTTAAACTGTTGGCATAGAAGGTGATATTTGATATTTGCACAATCTTCCATTTGGTGTCCGGTCTACTCATTCCATCACAAAAAGATTCTTGGGCTAAAACATTTAAAAAATCCATCAAGTCTTTGCGGTTGCTGATCAATAATGCAGTGTCCAGCATTTGGGCATTGTTATAACTTGAATGGTAATATTTCAATTCTTCAGTTTCAATATTTTTGAGTATGTAGGCCAGACTATAGTGGATTTTAAAACAATTTTTTTGATGAGTCATAATCTGTTCTGCTATGGTTTCTACTAAATCTTGAACCCATTAAGGATCATAAGATTCTAATTTATGAAATTTGAGACAATTCCAGACTATAGTTGATTTTAAAACAATTTTTTTGATGAGTCATAATCCGTTCTGCTATGGTTTCTACCAAATCTTTAAAATCTCTCTCGTAAAAAACGTTGCATATGTTTTGTACTTTTCCTTTCTTTGTCAAACTTCGAATACTTTCCCAATATTTTTGCATAAAGTCTTTCTCTTCCGGATCAGATTCAGTTAATTCCTCGCTTTCCAAATCCTTGTGTTGATCTGATTTCATGGAGCATTTAAAATACTTCCTTTTTTTGGCTGGTGGTTCATCAAAATACTTGTCGTTTGTTGGGGGTGTGTCAATTGAAGAGGTTGCAGCTTCGTTTAAGACAATTGGGGAATCTTTCGTCACAGACAAACCTTCGATTTGTTTACATTTACGGTATTTGATATTGTCTGCTCTGTTCAGTTTTTTGTTGCACTTCGGACATTGGACTTCACTTGTTCTATAATGAGTTCTTTTTTATGACGTCTTAATTCAGACAGTCGCGAAAAATCTTTCTCACATATCTCACACTTGTGCTTCTGTTGCTTGCCGTGTACATTTTTCATACGTCTTACAAACTTCTTTTCTCGGTAAAGACTTTAGAGCAAGTATTGCATTTATAATCTTCCATTTTATGTCTTCTCTCTAAATTCACTTTTATAGAATGAATATATTTTCCAGAGAAGCTGTTTTATATAGCAAGCTTGATTGTGCAACGGTGTCGAAAGAACTGACAAAGATAAACAGGTGAATTTCATACCATAAAATTTAGTCATTACAGAAGCACAGTACAGAGAAAAAGATTCGAGCTTGGGCAAGTCTGGACAAACCGGAGACAATATGTCCTAACAAACAGCTGAATAAAACGTAATCTTTCTACATTATATAACTTATATTCTAAAAACTTTCGATGGACCAGTCTACACAAAAGCGAAGATCGCATCATGGCTAAAAATAGAATACGTCATGAATGTGCAATAGACATGCAACTACATCCCCACGATCTAGTTAAAAGCTTACGTCACGGATTGCGCAATAAGGATGCAACTACGTTCCCACGGTCTAGTTGAAAACAGAATCCGTCATTGAAATACAGAATCACACCCTGAAAACCATTATGTAAATGAGTAATAATTAGTTCAAATACCATAAGGCTGTAAGTTTTGCACGAAACTTTTTGAAATATTCTACTTGATGTCCACGCCGTGTTAGGGTTAACTCTTTCAAATTAGTGTTAACTCTTTCAGATCTAGAGTTATCTCCCTCCGACCTCCTTCAAATAAAATTAGTGTCTAGATTAGTTCCCTTCGACCTCCTTCAAATAAAATTAGTGCCTAGATTAGCTCCCTTCGATCTTCTTCAAATAAAATTTAGGGTTAGCTTCCCTAAAACTAATCATCATGAAAGCACAGTACAAAGAAAAAGATTCGAGCTCGGGCAAGTCTGGACAAACCGGAGATAATATATCCTAACAAACAGCTGAATAAAACGTAATCTTTCTACGTTATAAGCTAAAAACTTTCGACAACTGACCTCTAGTGATGCAAAACACTTCACTGATTTGTAGGGTCCCAACCCCCCACCATCGTATCACATCATACCCCCTATACCTTCATCAAAAATCCCCTCACTAGTGACCAACAACTCCCCAACTCGTGACCAAAAATTAGTGGCGTCATAGCACCGCCTATAACGTTGCGAAATGACGCATCCTATACTACTAACTCCTGCAAGGTTAAGCAAGTGGTTTCCACATGGGATAAACAAGGCCTTAGAATTAATATCTTTTATTCTGCGTTGAACTCCAGTACGGACTCCTGCCATGGTGGAAGCATTGTCGTATGCTTGGCCTGTACACATCATTATGTCCAAGCCATTTTGCTGAAGCTTATTGAGAATAGACTTAGTAGTTTCGTCTGCATTTTTTTCCTTATTCATAAGATTTTGCATTTCTTTGTCAATTGTTTGATAAACCTGAAGCCTCAGCGCGAGCTCACTCCATTTATCGGAGCAATGTTTGTAAACTTTTGAAATTTCGTGACTAGAAATGCACGGATTAATATCCCAAAAATTTCCAAAAGGTTTGAAAACAAATGGAGAATTATTATTTCTCGATTGAAATAATTTGCAACAGAAACACTATAATTCTGAGTGGCTATTCGAATAAAGCAACCATTATCTGAGAATTTCATCACCATTCTTTAGCGTCTTATAAAACCACTTCTTACTCAGAAAGCTTAAGGATTCTTTCTCTGTGTCTGCTTCTTTGATTACTCTAATCTCTGGCTTGAACGGTCCTTCTTTATTCTGAAACTTTTCGGACCCTAATTTGATCATCTCAACTCTCATGTTATGAGTTAATACTTCTGGCCAAATAGCCACATCGTTATGAGAATAATAGTTATCGTCTGTTTTATCTTTATCTGAAAGTGTTTCATTCATAGGCCGACTTCTTTCAATGATCACTTCGTTATTGTTTTGCTCGAGGTACACTTCTTCTTGCGTCTCAACTTGGGGTAGCAATTCACTGTGGCTGCTAACCTCTTCTGTTTCTTTGGCAGTAGCAATTTTTACAAATTTCAAAATGGCTCCTTCATTCTTTTTTAGTTCCTCTTCTTTTGCTTTTTTTTCTAAAAAAAGCTCCACTTTTTTTACTCTCTTCATAGGCAACAATTAACTTAAAAAATGTGCAACCTAAATCTTGTTAACTGGAACCTCCGGCACAATAGTTAAAAAACAACCGTAATTGCAAATTTTCTGAGTTATGCTAAGTCATCTGTTTCAGACCTGAAACTTTAAATTAAACCTTTCACGAATTTGCTACCAAAGCTAAAAGCTAAATTGACTGAACAATGCAATAGCTTACAAGTTACAACTGACATTCTATTATGACTTCAACAGCATGAGTATCATTATATCGTCATCGAGACCACATAGTGAATCACAATCTAAAAAAAGTTGCCAACTAATTAGATGCGTAACTTGTGTAATTTTTTGGCTTCACTTAGATCAGTGTTAACTTAATTCATTTAAATCTGAGTCTCTCTGAGAACAAATTAATGTGACTGTCTTTGTTCCTGTAAAATATCATCACATTTTGCCGCCCTCAGCAACTTGCCGCCCCTGGATTTATCCATAAGATCCAATGGGTGGCTACGCCAGTGGATAGAATATAATTTTGCAATTTTTGTTTTCTAGTTGTCATATGAAAACTGATTAAAGTTATAGATTCAATGCATTTACGGCCAATGCTTATAAGTAAAAGTTTAGCAATTATTGAAGGAGTCTCGAAAACGATTTGCACACCATCATTCTCACATTAAAGTTAAATCTACTCCGTTTTACGACGCCCATGTAAAGTATCAGTAGTGATTGAAAGTTGCTGAACTTCATTGTTCTGACTTTTCCTTTTTATTCTATTGACATCACAAAATGTTTTTACTGTGGAGTTGCACTAACGATTTTACACTTAACGATCTTACTCTCAATAAACGTAAAACAATCTTGTCTAAATTTTACCCAACACCACAAAAGTCTGCTCAAGCTACTGAAATTTTCTTCAAAAAAATGAAAAACTAACAACTAGCGGTAATAAACGTAAAAGTTTTTAATTAAAATTGTATCAACTTTGATATACCAGTTTTTCTTTCACCCTGATAACTTCCACCAAGCTTCACATCTTCTAGAAGCAAGCTCAAGATCTTATACTTTCACAACATCCCTCCACTGCATGCAATTATTCTCCAGCAACCCTGTATGATTTCAAAAAACCTAGAAAAACTGTTGGTTATGTATTATTTTCTTCTGTAAGTTTACAAAGCTGCCAACTAGTGATGAACAAGCAAATTTTTCTCATTTCCAGATTATTTAAACATCTACCTTCCTTTTCAACACTAGCAGCTATTTTGAAATCTGTGCTCTACTCCTCCAAGATTGTATCTGCTGCTAGTTCTTCCAAACTACTAGTTGTACCAACGTTGTTAAATTATTTTCTTCTGTAAGTTTTCAACGTGCTAGTGATAAATAAAATACACATGCTAGTGATAAACATGCAAATTTTTCCCATTGCCAGATTATTCAAACATTTGTCCTTTTTTTTTATCATACTGGTAACTATTTTAAAATGTATGCTGTATTCCTCTGAGGTTTTCTTTCTTTAAGATCGTATTGCAATAAGACTAAATCCATTGTCTACATATTTCTACCGGAATCGATATAAGCACCCTTTTAATTAATTCTAACCAACTGCAGAACTGATATCAAGATAACACTATCGAGTAAAAGAAGCAATATCGAGTTTAAAAAATATCTCCAATAAATACATTTAGAAGAGCATTCTAAAGATACAACATTCTAGGGGGTCACAAGGTCAAAACAACAAAACAAAAAAGAATTGATCAGACCAAGTGTATTTGATTTTACAAAAACTAATGTTTCAATTTTCAAGATACGATGTAACCGTCTCTGTACAACCGCTGCTTGCGCTCGCAACGGAGTTTGTTTGTAATATATTACCAAAAGCTTCTGTTTTTAAACCGCGATTTAGAAGTTAATGTTTCCGCTTTACAACGGTTGTGCTCATGATAGAACAGAAGATCAAGGTCGTTTAACGAGCTGAAAACCAAAGTAAAATTATTATTAACTGGAGAACGTTCTGAAATGAAGGTACAATACCAAACAAATAAAATCATTTTTAAAAAACACGAACAAATAAAGTCACTTCCAAAAACACGACACAAAAAAAATTATTTCCAAAAACAAATAAAATTATTTTCAAATATAAACAAATAAAACAAAAACACAAAACAAATAAAAATTATTTCCAAAACAAACAAACGGAAATCAAATGCAAATGGATTTCATACAAATGTAAATAGATGTTATACAATACAAACAAAAGTTATACACATGTAAATGGAAGTTATACAACGTAAACGGAAGTTATGCAATGCAATCGGAAGTTATACAATGTAATCGGAAGTTATACAATGTAATCGGAAGTTATACAATGTAATCGGAAGTTATACAATGCAATCGGAAGTTATACAATGCAATCGGAAGTTATACAATGTAATCGGAAGTTATATAATGCAATCGGAGGTTATTTGTAAACTTTGTCCCCGCTCCACAAAATTCTTTCGAAAATTATATCCTACACTACTCATGTGGTACTAGCAGGAATATTTGCCAGTAAGTTTATTTTTGGGGTACTACCGCACAATATTTGTTTTACTTTACCCATTTGATTACTCCCTTCAAAGTGAAAAGCAAACTTAGTTTGGCGCCGCTTTGTCCTGCTTCTCCACAAAAACATAAACTTACAATATTATCAAATATTATTGACTCTATGATGACGTGCAAAAAGTTAAATTTCATCTCTACAATTATTTTTCTTTTTATACATCTATCTAGTAATTTATGTGCACTTGCAAAGGATTTTATGATTTCTAGATGGAAGCATTGACGTTCGTTGATCAGATACCCCTATACCTTTTAGAGTATTGTAGAAATAACAAAACATATTATTAATTCTCATACAAATGTAAAGAACTAGCTGGCTTTGCCGGCGTCGTCCTCAGATTCTCCAGTGAGGTTGGCGATGAGAATATCTGTTTATGGGACTGCACCTGCTTCACCCAAAAAGCAGTTGTGAGAATTGAAGGGTAATGAAAAATGGATGTGTTTTAGACATAACTAATTCTCGTTCCAAAACCAAAAGTACTTTAAAATAAAATGGGGTTGAAAAAACAGTATGGGGGATAGCTATTATTCTCTCATTCTGATTCCTCCATTGATCCTTTTAATCATTAAGATGAAGTAAAATGAACGTAAAGAAAAGCGCTAAAACAGTTATCGTTTTTAAGAATTAAAATAAGATATCAAGTAGTAGGCCTGTTTATTATTCGGTGCGCTTTATTTCGTTATTATATCAGCGATTGAAGTAATTACGTGCACTGCTTCCTGCATAAACTTAATCAGGAGTGCTAAAGAATCCATGCTTCGTCCCAAATTTTAGCCCTAACCCAGTAAATTTATCAAGCTGTTTTTCAATTTACATAGCAAAAATGTTTTCCCGCATTCAATGCAATTTTGCACCGAAGTGCTGTTTCTTTTGATTTCACCAAAACTTTGTGATTTGTTTTTGTTTTCTGCACAAACATATCCAGGGACTCAACAAGAGACATGCCTCGTCCCACATGTTTATCCCTAATCCCAGCAGGTCTGTTAAGGTATTTTCAAACAAAATGGTAAAAATGTTTCCCCCACATACAATGCCGCTATATACAGGAATGTTGCTCTTTCAATACACCCCAGTTTTTCTCTAATCCATGGCAGGGTCTTATCAGACTTATTTTCTGCATGAGCATAGCAAGATGCGACAAAAGACCCATGCATCTCTCTTAATTTTTAGCTCTGACCCCGGTAGACCTACCGACCTTTTTTCAAGCAAAAAAACGCTTCATTGCACAGATGTAATTTCTCACATTGGTATATACTTTTTGTTTTTTTATCAATTTGCCCTTAAAGATTAGATTTCATAAACAATGCCCATAATCCCCACCCTCCTTGATTTTACTTACAAACAAGATCGTCCGCAGGAAGGTAAAAGGAGAGCCTTGCCCCTGGAATCAAAAAATAAAAATAGCCTATATTATACACGCTTACATGGAAAGTAACTAAATGAAAGGGGGTCAAGGCAAATTATTTCAGTCAATAATGTTATGCTTCCTCCAAAAAGTTTATACCGATGCCATTGCTTGCAAGCACTCAATTATTTTCTCAATTTCTATTTTTTTCTCGCAATATTGCAAGAGTACAAAACCAAAGTGGACTCAGTAATGGTGATCGTTGAATACGTTATTTGGTGTTAGGCCTACTGTATTTTACGATTTGGTGCAACTCCTTTGATGATGCTATTTGTCACGTAACGTTCCTTGTCTGCATCTCTGTGCAGTTTTCCCGGCTTAGTAAGAAAGGAGCTTTGTCTTCCCCAAATGTCGAGCATGCGATCCCTGTATGCCTATTTATTCATTTTCAAGCAAAATGTAGCTCTAGAGTTGCGATTTCTTGCAGTGGCATACACCTAGTGACCTATCTTTTTTTTTGATTTTTTCTCAAACTTTAGATTGCATCGACTGCATTCCTAATACCAACTTCTATATTTTAAAATTAAAAAAAGTCAATTTCACAAACTTCTACAAGTTTATTTGACTATGTGCCTTGTGGCATAAATTTTAGGGTGACCATACGTCCTCTTTTTGGAGGACATATCCACCTTTTTGGTAAAAAGTAATTGATCTACCGAGGATGTTCAAAAATGCCTTTTTTGTCCTCCTTTTTAATAAAAGCTAATTTGGTCATCCAAAGTTGTTCAAAAATTCCTTTACGTTTACCCTGTGATTAAAAAATTATGTCACTGCATATTAGTTCAAGTGATAAAAAGTCTAACTGGTAAAGAATGATAAAAGAGAGTTTCCTAACGATCTACCTCAGACTGACTGTTGGTTTAGGTTTGAAAGAGTAAGATTACATTGAAAACGGTAAAAATACAGGTAAGTTTCCAAACTGCATTGCTTGCATTTTACGCAGCGGAGATACGGAAATAAATATTGTTTTGTTGTTCTGGTCGACTGACCTAATTTCAAAGAAACCATTTCGGTACATATTTATTTTAGTTTAAAAATTCAAACAATATTTTCAGTTAAACTGTTTATTAATTATCATTGCTGTGATTTTTAAAAAATAAAACCAAAAGCTAAAAAATAAATGCGGCATGCCAAAAAGAAAATCAAAGTTTACTGAAGAACTTCAACAGAAGTATCAATTTTTCAATAAAAGGACAAGATGAGTTTGTAGCAGAATGCATTACTTGTGGCTACGGAACTTTTGTTTCTGAAGCAAATAAAGGCAAACTTAGCCTAGACATGCATGTATACAGTTCAAAGCATAAAAAAGCTGTTCGATTTACATTTTTTTGTTCATTGGCATAATAAATTTAAAAAATAAACTGGTGTATTTATACTAATTATCAAAAGCGGTGAGTGCCCAACAAATGTCCAGAAAAATTTTCCCAGCCTTGCAGAACAACTTGTAGGGCTGATAATAATTATTATCAAAAAATGTCCTCTTTTTGGTAATGAAAATATGATCACCCTAATAAATTCAAAATTTGCGCTTGAGCGCCCAAGTGATTGATGTACTTGCAGCAATAGGCTCTTTAGTTGTAGGCCTACACTATATTTTCGCAATTGTCGGCCTATTTGTATGATCTAAAGCCTCTGGCTCCGTAAATATTCCTTGCTCACAATATAAACGCGACTGTGGGAGGGCAAACCGACTCGCAGTCCAGTTCTTTCTGTTCACTTAACACGCTATACATGTAGGTTAGGTTTGAGGTTATGGTTAAGTGGATCTGGCAACCCTGATTACCACTATTGTCTGCTGCTGTTTTCACCGAAATCGTAGCAGACCGCATTACTACGTCACAGAGCTTTCCTTGAAGCGTTTAAGAAAAACAGTAGAGAAAAGTTGCTTACAATAAAAAAAGACTTGAAGAAGAATCGCTTCTTGTGTTGCCAAAAACACCTTGGATCGTGTAGAGCAGGGGTCTCCAAACTACGGCCCGCGAGGTCATTTTGTCCGGCCCGCCAGTAGACTTCCAGTAGCCAAAAATGATCAGAGTTCAGCAAGATGTACCCGAGGCATTTGCCCGAATCCACCGAAAATAAATCAATACTTGATAAACACGCAACTTCACATGTGTACATATGTCAATAGTAATATGGCGCTAAATGCAACTTTTATCGATCTTTCTAGTTCTGCATGACGTGTAAGCGACTGTGTACAGGCTGTTATGTTAAACTAGGCAGCTTCACGTGGTTTTTACAGGTAAAAAACACACCTGAGAACTTTTGTTGTTTTAAATAACCCATAATCATGTCAGTTCAGGGAAAAAAGAGGAAAGTAGATTCAGAGTGTCGAATATTCCAGGAAAAATGGAGCATGAACTACTTTGTGATTGAACCAGGAAATAAAGCACTGTGTTTAATTTGTAATGAGATTATTGCTGTTCTTAAAGAATACAACATTCGGAGACATTATCAAAGTAAGCATTCCTCAGCCTATTCTCAGTTCACTGGTAAGCTTCGTTCTGACAAATTAGAAACTTTGAAAAAGAACTTATCATCACAGCAGTTTATATTTAAGCGGAAAAAGGCCGAGAATGAAGCTGCAAGAAGAGCAAGTTTTCGAACAGTACACCTGCTAGCAAAACATGGAAAACCCTCTACTGATGGGGATTTGGTCAAATCTTGTATGATTGAAGCTGCACAGGGAAATGTGCCCAGAAAAGGTTGACTTATTTAAGACTATTAGTATTTCTGCAAACACTGTTGCTCGTAGAGTGGAAGACATTGGGAGCAACCTCATGTCTCAACTAAAATCCAAATCTAAGGAGTTTGAGTACTTTTGTATTGCACTTGATGAGTCTACTGATATAAATGGCACTTCACAGTTGCTGATATTCATTCGTGGAGTTGATTCCAACTTTGAAATAACTGAGGAACTATTGTCTGTATCCAGTATGCATTGGACAACCACAGGTGAAGATATTTTTAAAGAGGTTCACAAATCTCTGACACAGCATGGCCTGGATTGGAAGGGGCTCAAGTGTGTTACAACGGATGGTGGTAGAAATATGTGTGGAACAGGAAAGGGGTTAATTGGACAAATTAACAGAGCTGTTGAAGCTGTGGGATGTTCGAAGCCCATGGTTATCCACTGCATTATTCACCAGCAAGCCCTCTGTACCAAAAATCTAAATTTGTCCAGTGTTATGGATCCTGTTGTTTCTACAGTAAATTACATTCGCTCTCATGGACTGAAACACAGAAAATTCCGTGACTTTTTGGAACAAATAGGAGCAACACATACTGATTTACCCTACCACACATCTGTTAGGTGTGTAGCGTGTCGCGCCTCGCACTTCATCGAGCTGCCATGCCAAACATCTTTTTGTCTTTTTTTTACATTTTTTTTATTAGTTTGCTTTCAGTGGCTTGGCACCTTGCTCCCACTGATGTGTGTGATTCTAGTTGTTTAATGAAAGAGCTGTGTTTGCTACTTTGCAACTTCGTGCGTCCCCAGTTTGACGCCCAGCTTGCGCACCTTTGCTGCTTTACCCTATGATTTTGCTGATGAAGTAATGTTAACTGACGAAGTATCTACCGTCAGGTTTGTAGCCGCTCGGCTATCTCCGTTTCAAGTATATCGTGCTCCTATAGTCCGCACGCCTGGCGATGTAACCTCACGCCAGGAATCTAGCCTGCATGGCTTTCCGGCAACCTAGCCGTGATATTGCAACGCGTATTGTTTATTATTATTGTATGCGTCTAAAATCACACACATTTATTTTTCTTTTTTATTAGGGCTAGATTATGTTTATTTTTATATTCTCTTGGTAGCTCGGTGATCGGCTTGCCTTTCCCGCCATTAGGTTGTTTATCCATTATTTTGTGTTAATGTGACGTGTGCAGTGTCCTGTTTACATAGACGTGTGCAGCGACCCAATTCCTGGTGTCGCGTGCAGATTTTGTTACCGACCATGTGGTCGGAGATATTGTGCTCTTTCTTCGTCGATCGCCGTGGCGGACAGACGTGTTCTGGTTGTCTGTCATGTTTCTCGTTCGTTGTTGATCGTCGTGGCAGAAGGACGTGATTTTTGATTATCTGCCACAGCTTGCGCGAATTGATGGAATAAAATATTGCTGTAGTGCTTTCTTCCTTGTAACTGCCATAGTTCCCAGCAATTGGGATTCAGTCAGCACGTTATTGCTCAAGGATCTTATTTCCTACAGGTGGCTCAGTTGTGGGAAAGTTCTCTCACGTTTTTTTGAACTTAGAAGAGAGATTAAAATTTTCTTAAATGAAAACAACCACCCTGAACCACTACTCACCAATGTTGAGTGGCTACGGAAACTGGCATTTTGTGTAGACCTGATGACACACCTGAATGACTTTAATCTCAGACTACAAGGCAAAACTTCACTTCTCTGCAATATGTACACTGAGGTGAAAGCTTTTAGGCAAAAACTTGATCTCTTTGCGACCCAATTGAGCAGAGATAATTTTCCACACTTTCGAGTTTGTGAACAGTTCAATCAAGAAGCAAATTTGCCATTCCCAAGCAAATTTGCACATGATACCATTTCAACCCTAAAGCTGCAATTCAGACAGAGGTTTTCTGATCTTGATGCCCATGCAACTGATGTAAGGATCCTACAAAACCCATTTGACTCTGATGTTGAACTGTTAAAACCTGAACTTCAAATGGCAGTAATTGACCTTCAATCCAATGACATGTTGAAGGACAAATACAAGGAAGTGGAACTTATAGAATTCTACAAGTGCCTTCCAAGAGCTCAATATATGCATTTAAAAAACTTTGCTCTTGGATTAATTTCTGTTTTTGGTACCACCTATCTCTGTGAGAAAACATTTTCCAAGATGAAATATGTTAAATCCTGCTATAGATCTGCCTTGTATGATGAACATTTGGAATCATTGCTAGTGATAGGAACCGCAAACTTTGAGCCACAGCTGAACAAAATTATTTCTGGAAAGAAACAAGTACATACTTCCCATTGAGGTAGGCCTAGTGACTATAACTAAATCACTTTGAACTCTACCAAGTGATTGATGTCATTTTATGACATTTATATGTAACAAAGCAAAATAAATCATTGAAGTTCTATTTGTTTGTTTGTTTCGAGTCAATTATAATATCATATTTTAACTTTGTATAATCTGTCCGGCCCTCGAAGATATTGTTTCTTTATTATCTGGCCCACCTTCAAAAAAGTTTGGAGACCCCTGGTGTAGAGTGTAGATCATTTTATTAGAAGCAGTTCGTTGATATTTTCCGAAAAAGCTTTTAAGCCCATTTCTGTGGTTATTACGTTTTGAGAAAATTAAAAAACTAATTTTACTATCAAGTATTAACTGTGACGCCATGAATGATCATCAAGGAATAAAACTTTTTCAAGTTGGTAAATTGGTACTGGGTCTCGTTTGAAAAAAGCCACTTTTCTCCATCAAGAAAAGCAAGTGATAAAATCATGTTTTGTGATGACGTCACCAACCCCCTATGACACTTACCCTGAATGGCGATAAATCGTGCCGAGTTTGATGTTTGTACGTTCAGTAGTTTCGGAGGAATTGCAGGCCTAATATTTAATAGCTTGATCATGAAAATAAATAACGGTTACCTTGGCGCTTTCCCACAACTTAGAGATGCTTTCAAACACTTGTTAAACCTAACAGATGAAAACTTGTTAAGTTTTAGGATACCTACGCTGAAAAGAGGGCAAATAAGAGGTTGTTATGGACTCGATAAACTTGGGAGACATGTAGCTGCTATGCGCAACCCCTATAACATTTTTAAATTTTTTTCTTTTTCAAAAAACAATAATTTTGTTTCGAAACGAGATTTGGTGATGTCAAGAAACAATAACCTTTTGTTACTGCTTTCACAACTATCCATTGTGTGAAGTCGTCTTAGCCGGCTGAAGCAATGTTGTTTACCTCGACATTACTTAAGGGGTACCTGCGGGCGACGCTGGCAGAGCTGGATAGTACTTGAAATATTGAGAACTGTTGCACAGTTGTTTCAGTAGCCCAGTAAATGTTTAAGGAAAATCCTTTGTTTCACCCTCATAACATACTATTGTCACCAATGCATGTATAGGATGTGAGTACAATAGTAAACATACTGCCAATAAAAGCCACTGCTTACCGAGTAAGCGATTTTTCTTTTGTGTTGTTAGCGATGATGACGTGAAAAATCTAACCTTTTTGTAGGATATTTTTTCTAATTTATTCTTTTTTTCATCTCAAACTTTCGGCAATACTGTCTCACACTAGCGCTAGTGGATATAAGAATTTCTAACGGGGTTAAAAGATTTAGTTTTTGAGTATTTCTTGCTTTTGAGTATACCCTAAGAAAAAAATGACTATTCACTCCCTGTTTTTGTCACTACAACTCAGATTTTAAAAGTTTATCTGAAATTAAATGCATAAACGTATTTTCTTTGGTCTAGCAAAACAAAGCGTCTAATCAACCTACCCTGACCATCGTTATCAGGTAGCTTAAGGATATTGTAACTTTCCTTTGACGATGTTTCAAAAACTCGCAGCTCATAATGAATTGAATTTGCTGTAATGTTGCTGTTGCTTACCTGTTTTTCCTTATGCGCACCCAAATGACTACGACAAGAAAAAGTACAAGCACTGCTACACCAACTCCAATGAACAGCACAGGTTGCCAAGTATCTGCAAAAAGACCAAAATAAAGCTGAAAACAAATTTACTGAATATACTAGATCAGTGTATTACATTCTTCTATGTACATAGCATAGTGCTATTTATTTTTTGCAATTGAAAAGTTGTGAGTGAAATATACATCCCTGAAATATTTCAACAGACGCAACTGAAACATAGACACTGGTGATTATGTCACGCGGTCACTGCAGCACTGCTAATTCAAACAAAGTGAGAGGTTATTACGTCACTCGGTCACTGCAACACTGCTGACTCAAAACAAAGTGTGAAGGTTATTACGTCACTCGTCAGTGCAGCACTGCTGACTCAAACAAAGTGAGGAACAAACACCCATAGAATTTTAAGGAAATTTTTTAATTTAACACCAGGGTTAATCATGATTTGACGCAACTTAATCAAAATTATCTTTCGTTTGTGGGCGACATTATATTTTGTAAGTTTGTAACCGGCGCGATGGTGTAATGGTTAGAGCGTCCGCCTCGCAGTCGGTAGACCTGGAGTTCATTTCCCTTGTCGAGTCATACTAAAAGACATTAAAAAATGGTATTCACAGCTTCCCTGCTTGGCGCTCAGCACATAAGGGATTGTGTGGAGAACAAGCCGGCAAGCTTGCTTGTTGTGTCCTTGGGCAAGGCACTTAACGGGATGCCTCCGTCTTTATGTGGCAGACAGATGGTGGGGCCAAGCAGTCTACCCGTTTGTTTATCGCACTTACTAATATCGTTTTAGAAAAGTTACATTTTCACTCTTTGCTGAAAATAGTGCGATATTTCAGAGGTCAAAGATCGTAAATTGCGTGGAAGCCTCTTTTTTGCCTTCGGTAACAAGTCGTCTAAACTGTGCCACGATGGTTTTGGGACCAGACTCCTAAACAATCACGGCATGAACAGTCATTTTGATCAGTTTCAAGCTTGAGTATATTTACTTTTGTGCATATAAATACATAATCGTCCGTATGATAAGTAGTGTATATTGAGCAGGCCATTGAATATGCCCTTATTAATATTTGACAGCGCTTGCGTTTTCATTGTTTAGACTGTTTTGCGCTAGATTATGCTATTAATAGCATTCTCTAAACTAGGTAAGCTCTATGATATTTCCGCAATGACAGTAAGCCGACTAGATTGTTAATGTAAAAGCGACTTCATCCCACAGCTGCTAACCACTGGACAAGAAAAAGAATGTTGTGCTTTTCATGTGTCATGGTACTCGAGCTATGCGCTATACTGGAGAATTAGAGGGTGTACAACTCAAAATATTTCCCAGATTCTTACAGCAATCAATAGTTCTAACCACGGATGTGGAAGCGGTGGAAACGATTCTTTTTCTGTGGAAGGGGAAGCGCGAAAATTTTTCCGCTTCCGCTTCCACATAGGTTATTCGACTTGAAGAGTAACTTGGCAAAAAAGTTTTGTCCATTTCCCAATGTGGATTAAACGGTGAAGTTGCACTATAAGTCTGAATGAACGTGCGATGTTACTAGTGCGAGAGAACAAGAAAAAGTAATACTAGCATCACATTTTATATCGATTACGGGAAAGAAAAATGTAGTTTGGACAATGAAACAAAGCCAACAAAATGATGATTTGACTAAACTTAACTAACCTTGGTTAGGGGGTTGAAAATGTTGAAAAAGAAATTACTCACGACGGAAACAATTTGACCAGTCAACACCAGTGCTCTTCAACAGGGGTTTTACAAAACATGCAGTTGTGTTTCGTGAGTTTTAAAGGTTCTATGAGGGGACCGCGAAGGTTCTTCGTTTATTACTGGTGTTTATTTGTTATTTCAGTATATTGATTTCTTATACATATGTAGTGGTATTCCGTGTATATAAATAGTTATGGAATCTTGTAGTAGCAAGTTGCAGACTGTGACGTAATACTGTTTACAACTTTAGGAACGTCTGAATTTGCTAATTCTCATTGTTACGTAATAGTGCGTCTGTAATTTCAGTTTTGCTGTTGTTGTTGTTGTTGTTGTTACCCGACCCCTTCCGAGGGATCGGTTGATGGCGGAAGACCATGAGATCCCAGAAGCCGGGTAACTCCCCAGGGCCTGGACCAGAAGTCGTAGAGAGACAGAAAATTGCCAAAGAGCGAGCGATGCAAAGAGTCCGTAGCTGGACAATGCAGAATGAGGTGAGAGGTGTCCTGGGGCAGGTGTCCGCAAGTGCTGCAAGAAGAATTTTCGATTCTGCCAATTCTAGAGAGATAAGAGCTTAACAGAAGACTGTGTCCGTTGCAGCGAAGACGAGAGAGCGCACAGCGAGCGTGACGAGGGAGCACAAGTTCCTCGGTGGAAATCGAGGAAACCTGTGTGTCAAAAAATTTAGATGAGACAGTATACCTCCAGTTCAAGAAAAGACAAGAGTGGATACGAGAGATAAGAGAAGAGACACTACAAGGGAATGCTGAGGGAACAAGTAGCCTCCCCGTCTGGCCAGCTCATCAGCCGCGTCGTTGCACGGGAGAGACGAGTGTCTGGGGGCCCATTGTAGCCTGATAGAACAGGAGGAAAAAGGGAACAGTTCCTGCCAGAGATAAAGGTAAAAGGAAAGATGGAGGAGAAGACAGAGTGACGAGAATCAGATAGAAGGAGAAGAGAAATGGCAGTTCTGTTGGTGCTGGCGAGACCAGCAAAGAGGTTGCAGAATAACGCAAGCTTCAGTGGAAAAACTTGAGCATACTGGGCCTGCTGAAAAGAAAAGGGTAGTCTCAGTGCCACAGAGAGAGCAGTTGAACAGAGCAGTGCCACAGGGAGAAAAAGAATTGGTTCTGCTATCCTTCGGAATAGAGCGACTAGGGGGAGCATAAACATTAAGAAATGAGAGCGAGGAGAAGTTGTTTAAAAAGATGTTGACCTCTACATAATCAGAGTGGGGGTCAAGCAAAAAAAGAGAGGAGGTAGAATGCTCAGAGAAGAATAAGCCCTGCTTGACGAAAATGATGACGCCTCCACTAGCGTCTGTGACATTAGTAGAAAAAATACTAGACCGGGAGTGGATGCAATCAGATCGCAGAGCAGAGAACCCAAGGATCCGGAAAGAAGAAGATAAATTAAGGTTAGATTCCTGGATACAAATAAAGTCAACGGGATGAGACGAAATAAAGTGTAGCAGTTTAGTGCTCCTGGCTCGGAAACCCCCAGCATTCCATTGAAGAACTCTGAGGGAGTCAGGGAGGAGAAGAAGAAGCAGGAGGTAAAGAAAAACAGCCAGGAGCATAAGGCGGTGGTGGGGGTGCAGAGGGAGAAGATACAAAGTGGGCGGAAAAAGGATAAGAGGTTTGAAGGCGAGGAGGGGTGCGAGTGCTGCATTAGCACAGGGGGGGGGGCCAGATGGGCCAGATTGAGAAATGGAAGTATACCTGCTGGAGGAGTCTGAGGAGGAAGTCACAGTGCTGGTAGGTGTGGGATCTTCAAAAAAATCTGGGACGCAGCAGGTAGGGTAGCTCCAGGAGTGAGAGCTGCCAAGAGTTCTGAGTCTAGAAAAGGGAGAGCAGTGAGCACTTTAAATGAACCCAATTGGAGCATGTGCAGCATTGCACTGACCTACTCACCCTGGTCACATTTCCAGCGCACACTGAACAGGGAAAGACGGGAAAAGAGTTAGGATGAACGTTGCCGCTCATCAGGAGAAGGAGAAGAATGAAAAGACGGGCAAGAGAAAGGCAGGAGAAGAGAGAAGACAGGCCGATTTTAAAGAGGCTGCGTGCTACCCTTCTGCAGTTGTTCAGGGGGGGCTGCACGGCGAAAAAATGGTTTGTGTGGTGGGGGAGTGCCCGGGGTAACTGGGACCCTCGGTAAGACCAACAGTCATGTTAACTCAACCCAAACGGGGTTGGGGACTGCATCACCACGTTGAGGCGGCTGTTGATTGGTGCAGTTCAATTTTGCTCGCTTTACATGTATATATTAATACTATACATATACGACAGAAATTTTGCACTTCACTATCCAAAAAGATCGGAGTCAATACGTGTTTTGGGGGCGGACAAAAGGTCCGCAATGATGATTAGAGTTAAAGTTAACTCAAAGTCAGAGTTAGTTGAGGATAGAGAGGGAAAATTAGCACTATATGGTGTAATTTGTTGTTGTGACGACAGGCTATTCTCGAGAGCTGTAATATGTGGTGATACGGTTTAGATCTGAAAAGCATTAAGTTAACCATTGTAAAAGTGATTGTAAGTAGTGAAGGAACTTGCAATAACTGTCTACTTGTTGAAGTGTTTAATTGATTTTTGAATTGTAGTAACGAAATATTTGATTTTCTTGCAAGCAATTCGTGATTTCTAAATTTTTGTTGGTGGGGATTCCGTGACAAACGCAAAAGTACATTAGGGGTTCCTCGATGACAAAAAGATTGAAAATCACTGTTCTACATTCAACACGAGCTCTAATATCTAAGAAAAAAAAACACAGAGTAGTTTGGAACAATTAGCTCAAGCGAAGTAGGTAAAGTAATAGCAATGAATGAAGGTTTTTGTCTTCTCAAAATGATAAAGTGTAGGAGAAGGCAGGCAACAGACCCACAAAAGTAAAAAAAATTGTCAACGGTCGTTTTCTCGTTTTTTGTTAGTGGAAGCGGAAGCGGTTGAAAAATAACTGCTTCTACATCCCTGGTTCTAACCCAACAATTGACATGACTACTGTTACAAAAGACCACACATCGTACAAAGTTTTAAATTGATTATTATTCAGGGAAAAGAGAATAAGGTATAAAGCTACTAAACTAAGAAAAATGTTTTTTATTACACTCGTTTTTATGTTATGTTGTTATGCAAATTAACTATAACAAAAAAATAAACTAAGGGGATTTTTGGAAAAATCAAGAGATGTCCGAACAGCATCAATTACCTGTTTCTGGCTTTGTACTTTGAGTGATGTACTTTGACGTTGATGGCTGGAATCGAAGTGAGCATCGATGTGTACTAACAGTGGATTCTGCAGTAAATATAATTCAAATAGATATAATATAAGTTTCGGCCAAGTACCCTTTACTGGCCCACGATCATTTTGTTTGTGTGAGGTCTACGGATGTGGCAATTACTGCGCGGATTCTGCAAGAGCTGAATACGACAGTCACTGCGCGACCCTGATAGAGTTACTGTTATATCGCTCACTATGTGCCCCACAACAATTCTTTTTAGCATGACGTCTCAAGTGTGAAGTCGTAACAGTTTGGTCTCTGTCGCTATATTAGCACAGACTATAAACTTTTCACATCACTGACACTGATATGTTGTAAGTAGTAAAACGTAAACTATTTCTAACGAAGAGGTTATTGCGTCCGTTAACACCTAATTAATTGAAGAATGTTTTGGTACCTGAAGCACGTTGGCAAATGTAATACGCATCCCAGGTATCGCAACGAACATCGTTCCATTTGAAATTTTTATCATAAGCTTCTCCCATTTCCATTACGACGCAATTTTCCTTGTTTTCGTGATTGCTTGGTTCACCCTCATACCAATCTGAATAAGTTACAGGAGTTCCATCCGTCCATTCAAAGCCAGCATTGTTGTTGATGTTATTTCTTCGTCGTAAGCCAATGTAGAGAGAATAAGACCCTCCTATAAAATTGCAAAATTTTTTGTAACGAATTTTCGTTGCTTGTAAGTCAATATTAGCCCAAACTACTATCATTATAATGCATTTTGGTTTGAACTTGTACGATTGTTAACTATTATCTGAATGTTTATTTAAGTTGTGAACTTGAAGCTGGTAGCCCAAAATGTTTCATATTGGCCTACTTTTTATATTGATATAGCCCTATTTTCCGCTTGTTTTAAAAAGAAACTTTTTGATTATGTTTTGGTACCTGTACTGCTGAAAAATATATTCTGTGATTGTCGATAAGATGGCAATAAATCTAGCAACAACCAGCAATAGAGTTTTACTTACCAGTTATATTTTCAATTTCTTTGACCAGAAAATCTCTGATAGCTTTTTTGTTAACAATAGCTAGTATTGCTTGTGATTTATTGCAACTTCGTACAGCTTCGGGATAATTTTTGGCAGCATTATTTCTTTCAATGTAGTATTCGCTAGATTCGAACTGGATAAATTGTTTCTCTGTCGACAAAACTGGGCTTATACAAGCAAGAATCATACTCAAATGAAAAGCGTTTGGCATCGTGCATTACTATATACAGACTGAGTTTCTGTTCAAATATCAAAATAACATGATGTGCAGGTTGAACGTTGAAACTATGCAGTGAGCAATGATTCTTCAAATTTGTTTTGAGGTTGTTGATTGAGATTTCGAAAGCGGTATTAGCTGACTGAATTGATATTTTTTACCCCGATGTTGGTAACTGGGACGTTGCAAGCGAATTTTTCAGTAGTTTTGTAGACATGAATCACATAGTTTCGTTTTTTGATGACAGCAAACTAACAAAAAATTAATAAAAGCTACATTTTGAGGGAAAATCAAAAAAGTAATATCCTTTTATGCAATCACATTGCAGGCGAGAAAATTTATTCTGCTTGAAGATAGCTTGATAGGCTTGCCGGGAGTAGCAACAAGTTTGGGGAGATGTGGCCCCTTTTACGCCTCCTTTGACTAGAATTATGCCGGAACTTAGGCGCAGTCATAGAAGTAATCGCTATTTTGGACTCCATCCCCAACTTTAATTCTGAGCTCTCTCTCCGCGTTCTTGTGGCCTTGGCTTATTGATATGAACTCACAGCATGTTAAACTTTTTGGTATTAGAGCTTGCCCATTTTTGTGTCTTACCGACCACGGAGATCTTTTTAGAAAAGAAACTTTTTGAAACTCCTGTCATATTGTTTGAAGGTAATTTTCTTTTATCTCCCCTCTATAAATACACCAGTTGATAAGCCTGTCATGAAGCTGTAAACGTAGGCTGCTACAATAACTACTCAGACTTGTTATTGCTGACTTCTGATGGTTTCGAAGCAATATCCTAATTCGTGTTTAAAAAACTCTTTGCTCCCTCTTTTTAGGAACTGCCCATAGACTATTTGGTAAAATTCTCAACGACTTTTTTTTAGTAGAACAACTTTACTTTTTTCTCTGTTGCTTTAAATGTTGATTTCATGATAGCCATGTTAAAAACACCAACCTTGAGCTACTGCTTTCCTTCTGTATTGGATCTTCATGACTTCCTTCCTTCAAAACACATGAAGATCTAATCACTATAGAAAGCTGTATCTAATTATATGACACCTTTTTATGCTTTATCTATATATATAAAACTCAAAGTTTGTCTGTCTGTATGTCCGCTAAAGAAATAAAACTGGAGACATTTAGATACAAACAAACATATGAATCTTATATAACTTTTTCCAGGGAAGCCAAGTACGGTATGTTGATTTCGATCAGAAACGTCTACGGGGGGCTACGAGCCTATATTTATTCAACCTATATTAGAAGACTAGAGTTGTCCAAAGTTTTTGTTAGGTACCACAAACAGAAAAAAATTTGTGACAAAAAAAATGCAAATTTGATGGTTATGAGCGAGACTGCACATTTAAGGTTTACTAGCAGTTTTACCCATCGTTGATCGGGTAAAATGTAAAGACTGATTAAATTTTTACATTGAATAACCGTATTTTAATGTGTTTTCATAATTTCAATGTAAAAATTTAATCTGTCTTTACATTTTACCCGATCAACGACGGGTAAATCTGCTAGCAAAGTGGAAAAGGACGTTGAGATTTTGTTTGAACCCCAGCGACATTATGAAAAATTATGCCCTCTTTCAGCAAAAATTGGGTAATTCACTTAAGCCGGGAGTTCTCGACCAGGGAAATTCCCTACTACGGAAAAATTTTCAATGAAAGAATTTTATCTAAAAAATTAAACGTTTTTGCTTGAACGAGATGTACGCAAACAATTGCGCACATGTCCGCCATTTCTGTTATTGCCGGTATATATACCGTCGCGGGAGCGATCGCATTAAGATCGCTTGCCGGTAATTATACCCGCGCGGGATCGAAAGAGTATGGTTATTCAATGTAAAAATTTAATCAGTCTTTACATTTTACCCGATCAACGACGGGGAAATCTGCTAGTAGCCTATAAACCCGAAAGCATGATGAATGTTAAGTTTTTATTTGCGAGATTACGACTCAAGAGTTTGGTGACACTAGAGCAGGGATCTGGGAGCATTTTCTAATCATACTCCAAAGTTATTTTAAGAACAATGTGATTACTCCACTAATATTTAGGATCCGAAAAGATTATAACTAGGGCCAGCTAAAGTCAATAAAGTCACAATTTTTTTAGGACCTTGTTACATGATCAAACGTGTACTAACGTTCGTTTCAGGTGTTCAGGAGTCTGTTTTGGTAGATTTTATAAGTCAAAATAAAGTCAAAATTTTGCATAAAGTCAAAACTTGTCAAAATTGTCTTCATCAAAAATTCCCTTACAAAAACGAACAAATTTAGTTTTGTTTATATTTTTTTGAATTTTTGAGCTGCTATTAAAATTTTATGCACAGTTTTATTTGATTTTAAACTTCTGAAATGGTTGCAATGGTAAAAATGCGTGCGGTAATTGAGAAGGAAATAGCACTTGTTATGCATCAAATCGCCATTGTTGATGCATAAACACATAATTGTTAGACAATTATTCTATTCCTATAAAACTTTTGCGCTCTTTTCACGTGATCTTTTTAAGTCGTAGCTTGCAAAGCAAAGAATGCCTAAACAAGCCAAATCTTCTACAGCGAAAGTTAAGCAAATTTGCCACGAATATCCGGATGAGTTTTCGGCAACTCCTGCCCGCGACTTGCGATGCAACCCTTGCGACGTGTTAGTCAAATGCGACAAAAAGTTTTTTGTGGAAAGCCACCGAAAAAGTAAGCAACACCAAAGAAAATTGGAGACGAAGAGCAAATCCCAAAGTAAGCAAACCTTTTTACAACTCGATCAAGTAAACTTCAAGGAACAGGTTGTCTCTTCATTCTTAGCTGCAGATATCCCCCTTCATAAACTGAACCATCCTTCTTTAAAGTCTCTGTTTGCTACAATTGGAAAAGTATTGCCTTCAGAGACTGCAGCCCGGGCATGTGTTGCTAAATTAGCATCCCAAAAAGAACAAATTCAAGAATTAATTCGTGACAAACAAATTTTTTAAATTGTGGATGAAGCAAAAATTGCTAAACAAAAGTATATTAGTGTGCTTGTGGGCCGCTTAGATGCCCCAAATCAGACATTCCTCGTTGATTGCCATCCACTTGACAGCGGTAGCAATGTTAATAGCAGTATTATTCTGCACACTGTGGATGACATATTGCGACAAGTCGAAATAAAACGCAAGAATTTTTCATTGTTCTTGACTGATGTTGCTCGGTACATGTCTTTGGCTGGAAAGACATTAAAGGAATTATACCTTTCTTTGATGCATGTCACCTGCGCTGCGCACTTACTACATAACTGCGCTATGCGTGTGCGTGCTCATTTTAAAAATATTGATGAAATAATAGCAACGATCAAGGCAGCAACAATCAAAAACAAAGATCGCAAGAAAGATTTTCATGATGCTGATCTGCCATCTCCTCCTGACCCTGTAATTACAAGATGGGCAGCTTGGCTTAGAGCTGCCGTATATTACAGTGAGAACCTTCCAGCTGTTCGTACCGATTCTAGGACAAATACCCCCGGACAAATACCCACCGGACAAATACCCACCGGACATATACCCACCGGACAATTACCCCCCTTGCAAAATACCCCCTGGACATATACCCACCACAAGATGAAATGTGAGGAAAAACCCTAACCCTAACCCTAACCCTAACCCTAACCCTAACCCTAACCCTAACCCTAATCCTAACCCTAACCCTAACCCTAACCCTAACCTTAACCCTAACCCTAACCCTAACCCTAACCCTAACCCTAACCCTAACCCTAACCCTAATCCTAACCCTAACCCTAACCCTAACCCTAACCTTAACCCTAACCCTAACCCTAACCCTAACCCTAACCCTAACCCTAACCCTTAAACAAAACAAAAAAAACTGGTGGGTATATGTCCAGGGGGTATTTTGCAAGGGGGGTAATTGTCCGGTGGGTATTTGTCCGGGGGTATATGTCCGGTGGGTATTTGTCCGGTGGGTATTTGTCCTGATACCGTTCGTACCATTGTCAACAATTGGACAAGTGCAGGCCTCTTAGTCAGCAGAGCAAAAGACGCTATCAATGTGGAAGATTTGGTGCCGGACTTGGTTAAAATATGTCAATACCGGACTCTAGCAGCCAACGTAGAGTTCTTAGAAGGAAGTGCCTACACGATAACGGAAGCATACGGACTGCTGAAGAATATGCAATTCGATCATGATCCGTGCGCAATTAAAAATTACATTAAAAACGACTATCCAACTCTGATTTAGAAACAATAATAAACTGTACCAACTTGACAATTGACCCAACAAGCTACGCACTATTGCAAAAAGCCCAGCCAATCTCTGTTGCTGTTGAGAGGTCTTTTTTCTATGTTGAGTAAATTACTGAGAAAAGACAGAAATTTTGATGTTAAGAACGTAAAAAAATATATAATGCTGTATTACAATAAAAAGTCCTGGTAATTATACTGTGTGGCTTTCGTTAAAAACATCATAGACAGACTGTTAATGTACAGTACAGTTGCGATAACAACGCATTTTTGTATTACACACTAATTGATACCGGTACACACAATGGCTCGTTATCCTAGGTTTTGACGTCATGCGTCGCTTTGTTGCATTAGCTTCAAGACTGAGTGATTGAGAAAATGATTAAAGTAGGCTACCTTCTTCTTTAAAAACTTATGTAAATTGCGGATTATAAAACATTTTTAATTAAAAAAGTGCAGCAAGACAAAAATAATAGGCGAAAGCGGTTAGGTCAAAATAAAGTCAAAATTTTGCTAAAATAAAGTCAAAAATATATTTTTTTTGGTCAAAAAAAATGGCCCTAATTAGAACCAATCAGTGTTTTCAATTCCAGTTGAAAGCGAAAACTTTTTTAAAGATTGATTTGGTAAAAGTTTTTATATTTTCAATCCAATTTTAAAGATCTTTGGTAAAAATCTTTTTTGTTTCGGAGATAAACTTTATGAAATTAAATTTTGTGTTTTTTACCTCCAACTTTCTTAATTTTATCCCATTTGAGTAATTTACTTCACTTTCCCAACTTCTGCGCTAGAGCAACCTCAAAAAATATCATTCCAAAAATTACAAAGAAACAAAAATTGGTTTGCTTTCTCAAAAAAGTCTTTAATAAAAATATTTCCCAAGAAGATGTCGCAAGAAGTGAATAGCCCACTTAGTATCGGATTAATGGGAGAGGTGATAAGATGTGCGCTCATCAGGGCTTGCGGTAAGAAGGAGTCTTGACATCAAAATATTTTGTTGAAAAAATCTATATTACAAATTGCAATTTTGTTGGTTTGATTTACTTCCTGCGAAACTACTGAACGTACAAGCATGATACTTGGCACGATTAATATCCATTACGAGTGAACCTTATAAGGGAGTTTGTGAGGCCATGATGACGCCACAATTAAAGATCGAGTTTTTAAATTAGCACTTCCTGACTCAGAAAGCCACTTATTTGCTTAAGCAAAAGCTAGCGTTCCACTAACCAACTTCAAGAAATTTCGCCCTATTTGGAACTAAGACGACGTCTGATTAACGATTGATTGCAAAATATGGTTCTTCCTTACCTCAAAAAGTACTGACCGTAGAAAAACGGTTGAAAGTTTTTCGGAAACTAATTGACGAGGTGCTTACTATGGACATAAATTATCTTGAGAATTTAACTTTTATCAACATTGCAACTGGCGATTAAGCATGTAAGCGTTTTTATGGAATGCTTTTTCCTTTTTTTCTTGTACGCTTCAAAAAAACTACCGTTTTGTCTTAATGTTATGTCATCTTTATGCTATCTGGTACCACTTCAGCGAAAACAGTAGCGGCCATCAGTTGTATTTATTATCCACTGTTAAACCACTGTCATTTTGAAAGTGAATGTTTATAGTAGATCCTATTATTCACATGCCGACTGCTAAAGTAGAACGAAATATTACAGCACTAACCTACTTGCACTAAGGTGGTGGTTTGCCAATAATGCTTGTAGTCAGGGGATCGAGTTCGGTGCGGTGATATTTTGAAGAAAAGTACAGTACAAAATTACGTGCGGTATTTTCTGGCATACTACCGTTCGGCACGGATATATCGTGTTATTTTTTCTGTACCGTAGCCTACTCTTCTTGGAGGCCCAACCAAAAATCTCCCAAGGCTTGCTTTGTTGAAACCAAAAGTCTCACAAGGTTCCAACTTTACAGCTATAAAAAAAATTGCATTATTATAGCGTAAATTTTAATTAATTGCTACAAGTTTAATCTTACTTGAGTATATTGACCTAGAACTTTTTTGAACTCTGTATTTTATGACCTAGCAAACATGTTTTGAAGTACGGTAGCTCTGGAGAATTTTCCAGATTAGTTCTGTGATGTTACAATTGCGTTTGGCAATAGTTCAGTAATCATATGGCAGTTTTTGTTTTTTCATAAAAAATCCATAGAATTACAGTATCTTTTGAATCTTGTAGAACATAACGTTTTGTATCTATAGAGCGTTGTTGCGATTATCAGTTGATCTAGATTCTAGATCATAGATCCCAGTGAAATTGTGTTACTCGAGGAGGAGCTGTATTGTTTTAGATTGTAGATTCTAGTTTTGAGTGATATTCCAGTGGGATACTGGAATAGTGCTTAGAGAATAGTTTTATTCGAGTGGGTTTAGTTATTCCAAGAGTAAATGATTAACTATTGTCCGAACTCAGAAGTACTCATTAGTGCGGTATTGAGTTTACTTGGAGAATATTTTGGGTGGATGATTCCCCTTGGTGAGCTTCAGGTTTTAGTCAGCGATTTTGGGAGTTAATGAGTTTGGTTGTGTTTCCAGTTGATTACTGGAAGAGAATAATATCAGTGGATATTATTGGATTATTACAGTGGATTTATTGCCGTGGATTTATCAGCAACGACAAGCACTGTCTTTGTGAAATATATTTTTTGTATCGAGAAGTGTTTAACACTTAACCCTTTCAAGCCTGAATTTTTATTTTACGTTCTTGAAGTTTGTGAAACCGCATTTTGTTTTAGTAACTAATACTTTTACAATTAAAATTAAAATAATCGAACTACTAAACTAGCTTGGGGGGGTGGGGGCCTGGGACACATGTGTCCCATCAGACTTCAAGGTTGGAACACATATGTCCCGGTAGACCTGAAAACTAATAATAATGAAATCACAATATTTAAATAATCAGGAAGAAAACTTTTATTTATGGACTTTAGTAAAACAAGGAAGGCAATATGGCAACTTGCATTCCATGCACATAATTTTGGTGCGCTTTTCCTTCTTTTGACGGGCACAAGCAGCACATCTTCTTCGCGACTTTCTTTGCTCTGGAATGTGCTTTCCGACTAACGTAAGGTGGTTGTTGCGCAGAGATGGTCGTCCAACACTTCGTCGCTTAGCACAATGCATTCCACCTCGTTTGATCAAACACTCTGCAAGATCTACCAAAAAATCCAAAAAAGGCATCTTGCAGTTTCGGTGCAACTCTTTATATATGACCCACGAGTTGACTGCAGTAATCATGAGTGATCGGTACAGAGCTTTTTTCCACCGTTTGTTAGATCGCCTGTCAAGGTCATAAATTCCCGCCATTTGATCAGCTCGATCTACTCCTCCCATTACTTGTCTGTAAAACTTGATTGAGTCAGGACAGTCAATTGTCTTTATGGAACCGTCTTTCTGCTTTTTTGACACTTCACCTACTGAGTTTGAGTGGCATTTACTAAGAACAATTACTTCCTTGGTGTCCATCCATCTCGCTGCTATTGTACCATTGCCATTCCCACGAAACCGATATTCGCCTCGTTTCAGCTTATCATCAAATTTTGGAAGATTTTTCCTGTTTTTCACCACTATTCCCACAGCTGGAAACTTGCTGTTATCCATAAGCTGTACTGAGGTGAAAAAGCGGTCAAATGCCAAAGTGACATCATCTTTGATAGTCACTGCCAGAGTGTTGACAACTCTTTCACCGAGGGTTCCAGAACATGCTCCAGTTTCCTTTTCAGCATACACATTCATATCGTATGTGTATCCAGTTTGGGCATCACACCTCATCCATACTTTGATCCCTCTCTTTAATGGTTTTATGGGAAGGTACTGCTTGAAAGAGCATTTTCCTGTGAATTTTGTCATGGATTCATCGATGCTCTGGTATGGACTGTCTTGTCTGTACTTTTGAAAAGTCAGTTTTAAGCAATTGATGAGATCTTCTACATAATACAGCTTGTCTGCTTCGTTGGGTTTGTCATGATAGTTTATGTATAACTTGGACATTAGTATCTTGAAACGGTCTCTTGAAAAAGCAGTTTTTAGAAGCTGGTTACCCATCGAAGGATGCGTTGACCAGTAGTGGTTGATCGATGGAAGGCGCATATAGCTCATCACAAAAAAAGGATCCAAATAGTTTCATGATTTCGTGTTTGTTAGTAGGATGATATTTTGCTTTTTTGTTTTGAAGAAAAAGTTTCATTCGTTCATTGGTGTAGTGGGCAATTTGCATCAAGAGACTTCCTGGAAACAGTTTCAAAAAAATATCAATTGCACTGGAAGAGTAATGACATAAATCAGGACGTATACTTGTTGGCCTCAGAGCAGTTGGTTGGAAACGTGGAGTAAACTGGTTTCCAGCAAGATTGGTCCAAATAACAACATTAGGAACCGATGTACTGGCAGAATCATCATCAGCATCTGGAGCATCGATGTTAGTTTCAGATTCGTCACTACTACTGCAATAATCAGAAATTGCATCAGTGGAAGCACGACTGGTAGTAGGTGGTCGCTCAGCACACATAAATGATACATCAGATGAATACTCATCAGAAGTGCTTGGAAAATATTCATCTGAATCACTGACAGTTTTGTCTGATTCAGAGTCATACTCCGGTACCATATCAGCCATTTCGTTAGCAGTCAACTTATTAGCCATTTTAAAATAAAAACTACGTTATGCAAACTTATAGAATCTAAAAATACTGCTTCTATTAGCAAATTTGTCAATGCTTTTATTAGCTATATACATGCCTGATGGGACATATATATCCCACAGCTTAGGTCTGTAGGGACTTATATGTCCCAGTGGAGCTACATATCAAAATTTATTGCCAAAATATGGATACTTATTTCTGCAAACCTATTCAAACTTTTAAAAAGATTAACTGTTTTTTGTTTGAACATCATCCTAACATCTAACTACTGCAAATAAAAAAAATTCTGAAAAAAGCATCTTGACTTTCAGCAACAGCTAGCTTCCACTATCAACTGCACTCGGCCTGACCACGTTTTCAATCGCGCAAGCAAATAAAATCAGTCAAGCATACAATAATGTTTCCAAAATGTCGAAACTAAACATAATAAACGTAGATTTGGGATAGAAATAGTCCATTTTTGTAAAGGCAGTGCAACAACGGGACATACGAGGGTCAGTCAATAAGTAATGAGACTTTCTCAATAACTCAAGTTTGCAATGACTGGTAATCAAAAAATGCTTTTTTATTTTTCAACATAGTCTCCCTCCTTTGCAACACACTTGTTCCATCTTGATATTAGATTGTCTATTCCTTTGGCATAGAATTCCGTGGACTGGGTCCTTAGCCAGTTGCTCACAGCAGCCTTCACTTCTTCGTCAGTCTGGAAGTGAATTCCTTTCATACTCTCTTTGAGTGGGCCGAAGAGGTGAAAATCAGATGGTGCAAGGTCTGGGCTGTAGGGTGGGTGTGTTAGAAGTTTCCAGCCTAAATCTTCAATTTTGGCTAGGGTTCTTGCTGCTGTGTGGGGCCTTGCATTATCCTGAAGAAGAATCACACCTCTTGATTGAAGTCCCCTCCGTTTGTTCTTAATGTCTTTTTTCATTTGAGTTAGCAGCTCACAGTAGTTCTCTGAGTTCACAGTATTGCCCCTTTCCAAGAAACTGATAGTGATCGGCCCATTTCTGTCCCAGAACACAGTGAGCATGACTTTCCTTAAACTTTTCTGAGATTTGAATTTTTTCTTCACTGGGGAAGAAACATGCTTCCACTCCATTGATCGTCGTTTCGATTCAGGTTCATAATGAAAAACCTAGGTCTCATCAGTTGTCACTATTCTCGACAGAAATGCATCTCCCTCCTTTCTGTATCTGCGTAGTGATGCTCTGGAAGCCATCAGGCGTTGCATTTTGTGATCATCCGTTAACATCTTGGGAACCCAGCGACAGCTGACTTTTGAAAAATGCAGCTTCTCACGCACAATTGCGTACACTGTGCCATGAGAGATGTCCAATTTTGTAGCAATTTCATCTAAAGTGACCCTTCTATCAGATTTGATCAGGTCTTCAACTGCCTGTACTGCTTCTGGGGTAGAGACATCCACAGGTCTTCCACTTCTCAAATCATCAGTAATGCTTTCGCGTCCATTTTTGAATGCTTGCACCCATTTGTAGAAGTTTGCTGATTCTAGGACAAATACCCCCGGACAAATACCCACCGGACAAATGCCCACCGGACAATTACCCCCCTTGCAAAATACCCCCTGGACATATACCCACCACAAGATGAAATGTGAGGAAAAACCCTAACCCTAACCCTAACCCTAACCCTAACCCTAACCCTAACCCTAACCCTAACCCTTAAACAAAACAAAAAAAACTGGTGGGTATATGTCCAGGGGGTATTTTGCAAGGGGGTAATTGTCCGGTGGGTATTTGTCCGGGGGTATATGTCCGGTGGGTATTTGTCCGGTGGGTATTTGTCCTGATACCAAGTTTGCTCTAGACATACAGGAAGGACCATATTGTCTTTGCATTCTAGACAGAATCTCACATGATTTTACACTCTCTGCCAACAGAAATCTGATGACTCCTCTTTGTTCCAACGATGAGCTGTTTGCTAGCCTAGTAGTCATTTCAATTTATCATCACACCTACAGTAATCTGAAAATAAACAAGTTTTGTTGTAAATGAGATGACAACTCCATTCATAATCATCACATAAAATTTGAGTTCCTTAGCTACAAAAACACAAAAGCAATTGAGAAAGTCTCATTCCTTATTGACTGACCCTCGTATATGTCCCAGTATTACCGAAAAGGTTAAAGGCTTTCTTAATACATTTGTGTTGTTTTGTTTACCTTAGTGAAGAGTGAACGTCTATAAAAGTTAACATAGCAACAAAAGAGGTCTACGATTTCGTTTCAAGTAAACTATCATTTTAAGAATTCCAGTTTTGCTTCGCTTCATGCCAGCTGTGTTTTATATAAGAAGTAGAAATTTTATTGTTTTTCTTTTTCATGTTTACCTAATTTATACATCAACTTTCGATCAGAAGCATAATTTATATTTTTAACTAAAGCTGCTGCGGCGGCAAGTTATAATGAAAACTGCACCGACAGTTGTTTAAATGGGTCGACCAATGAATTTTATCGGCAACAAACACTTTCGTTATGGAGTAAACATGGCTACTTGTACAGTGGGAAAATGTCTATATGAATATACGCCAAAAAGCGGGTCAGACATCCATGCTACGCTTTTAATTGCTCACTTGAAAAGAAAACATCCAAACCTCTTCTCCAAAGCCAAGGTGTCAAAGAAGAAGAAAGAAAAAACAAGGTGTCAAATATAAGTTCTTGTTTTGAATCACCATTCCAAGGTAAAAGCAGTGCGACTGCAGAAAAACAACCTGCAGCAATGGTTAAATTTCCTATCACAAGCCAAAATATTAAAAATATGGCAGTTAAGCTGTCATCACCAATGTTCTTCTTCTTTGCACCTTTGAAAAATCCGGCATCGCAAAGATGCTTGCTCAGATGTTAGATTAACTGAATCTAAAACTTATAGCTTCCAACATATACGAGCATGAACTATTAAGGCTTATCAGAAGATGACAGAAATCAAACTGATATTTGCTGGTAACATGGTTTCGGTTGAAGTAGAGTTGGGTACGTAAAGAAAGTGTTACTTTATTTGAATAAATTTGCAAGCAGTGGCGGATGGTAATTTGCGAGTTATCACCGCAGCTGTGAACGAGTGACACAAATGAGCGACAGCTGCTGCACTATGTAAAGCATTGTTAGCTGCTTGGCCAAACTTGGTATTTTGGAAAACCATATTTACAACCTCACGACAGATAACGGATCCAACGTTTTAAAAGTTGGGGAGCTGATGAGTAGTGATTTTGCTCTGCCCAAAAATTTTGCTGATCAGAATGACGAGGATGAATGTGATGTAACTGAAGCTTTCGACAGTGAACTTTTGGAAGACGTTGTAACTGCTACAGATGGAATTGTTATCGTCAGGTGTGCTGTTTACACATTACAACTCAGTGTGCATGACTTTTTTTAAAGATAATTCCAGCGCCTAAGAATGGTGTAAAAAGTAAGAAATATCGTGTAGCGCAACGGCAGGCACCTGGCTGAAGTCCGGCGTCATACGGCAACTAGTCACTTCTATCATGATAGCTACTGTCGTAGATTCCATTTGGTTTATAAGTTAACACTGGTGTTGGTGACTTTTGATTTGTGGTTTGTAACATCGAAGTTGCAGTGGCTGCAACATGCCTTTCCCGCCATCGATGAGAGAGAAATGAGCTTGCCGGCCGAAGTGAATGAAATTTCCGTCAAGACTTCATTTGGAAGGCGGTCTTGAAGTTTGGGCTCGGCGATTCAACGATGGCTTCTGTTGCTTGTTTGAAGGCGCTGCCGTCCAACTATATCGGGGGAGATGTAGCTTCTTTGTCGGGGTCACCATTGTAGCGCAACGGCAGGCACCTAGCTGAAGTCCGGCGTCAAAAGAGTGCACTCCATACGGCGACTAGTAACTTTTATCATGATAGCTACTTTTGTAGATTCCATTCGGTTTATGAGTTAACACTGGTGTTGGTGACTTTTGATTTGTGGTTTGTAACATCGAAGTTGCAGTGGCTGCAGCAATAAACGATAAGTTTAAAACGTTTTTCATGTGAATGAGTATCAAATTGCGAGTTTGGTGTTTATTTATTAAAAGAGTAGAATGAAATTTTTTTTAATTTTGAAAATAGCAAGTCATGAGTTCAAATTTTTTGTGTGAGTCAATACTTGGTAAAGACATTAAGGTGAAGCTCAGAATATAGGGCCAATAAGAAAAACGCGTTTCGCGCCTACCACGAGCTCATGCTCTTCTGTAGCAAAGCTAATCAGAAGCATGATTCTAACGCTACAGTGACTTTAAGATTTCTCTCATTAGGTGCCGAAATCGAGGTGTTGCTCTGTCAACAAATCTGATATCTTTAAAAAATTTCCTTCTAGGTATCGCCTGGATCCTCTTTCAACGCTACTGCTGACCACGGTTGTTTCAAAATCCGATTTAATTATGCTATGTTCCAGGCCTACCTTTGTGAAAACACTTCACAGTAATTTTCGCTGACGAATATATTTAAGCCGAATACTGAAGTAAGAAACACGGAAACAGCTTTAGACAGTCAAAGTTCTTGTCTGCAGCTGTTGATTCGACAAAAAAGTCAAGGTTTTGTTTAACTTTAGAAGTAGTGTTGAAGGTGGTAGTTTGGGTGCCTTGAAAGTATTGTAAAAAAAGGACGTTAGATGTTGCTTATTTGGACGACCAGATTAACTCCCATAAGTAATGTAGGCCTTCTACTAATAAGTTATTTGTTTATAGCAGCAAAAATCTGGATTTTTACATAGAAGAGTAGGGTGACCATATTTTCATTACCAAAAAAGAGGACATTTTTTGATAATAATTATTATCAGCCCGATAAGTTGTTCTGCAAGGCTGGGAAAATTTTTCTAGACATTTGATTGACACTGGCCGCTTTTGATAATTTAATTTTTATAATTAGTACGAATACAGCAGTTTATCAAAACTGCAGACAGTGACACTGTTTCGACCTATCAGGTCTCTTCAGTGCAGTTGGTGACCGACAAGAAGCTAGAGGCTTTTAATAAAGCATAGCTTAGACCGCCACACTTGCGGGATCTATACTAGATCCACTTGGTGGAAGGTCTGTCAGTATCGTATAGATCCCTCAAGTGTGGCAGTCTAAGTTATGCTTTATTAAAAGCCTCTAGCTTCTTGTCGGTCACCAACTGCACTGAAGAGACCTGATATGTCGAAACAGTGTCACTGTCTGCAGTTTTGCTAAGTGCATCGCTAGCCTCTTGCATTACTATACAGCAGTTTATTTTTTTTAATTTATTACGCCAATGAACAAAAAATGTAAATCGGACAGCTTTTTTATGCTTTGAACTGTCTATATGCATGTCTAGGCTAAGCTTGCCTTTATTTGTGGCAGAAAAAAAAGTTCGGTAACCACAAGTAATGCATTCTGCTTCGAACTCATCTGGTCCTTTTTGAACGACTTTGGATGACCAAATTAGTTTTTATTAAAAACGGAGGACAAAAAAGCCATTTTTAAACATCCTCAGAGGACCAATTATTTTTTACCAAAAAGAGGACATGTCCTCCAAAAAGAGGACGTATGGTCACCCTATAGAAGAGGTACTTTTTAAGCAGTCAGTCAGCAGTGCTGGTACGGGCAATCGCTTTAACTTACTGATCCACAGCAAAGTAAACGCTAGGTAACAGACAAATGGAAACGACCAGCTAAAATTTTATGCTCATGTTATATTCTCACGCCAAGAAACTTACGCCAAATCGAAATCAGTTTCGAGCGAGCCATAGTTGTTTTGCAAGTAGGCCTGTAGGTCTCAGGTAAAGATGGAAAAACTGGTAAAAAAAGCAACCGTTGTGTAAGATAATCTTAAATTTCTAATATTATTTGCGTTATATTCGCTATCTAAGTACTAATCACCTAACGTTACAAAACAAACAAAAAATTAACAGCAAAACATCAACTGGTCTTGCCATAACATCAAAGAGTGTAGGACAGATTAATTAAGCATTGCTTAGGTCTAATGTTGACAACCATTGATTCCTATCACCTTAAACAATTTTTAACATTGAATTTCTTTCTTTTATTCGTTACTTGCTTCCGTTGCTATAATTACCATATTGACGTAAAATGTCGTTCTTTAGCCCATTCGGTAATTCAAGGACGGGGGCTAGGGGGAACTTACCCACATTGAATCATAACAGCTTATGTTAAACGCTTATATGGGACGTAACTCAAAGAAACAGAAAACAAATTACAGCAGGCCTAGTTTATATTATTGTTATATCCCCACAAAAGTTTTTGCCGACGCCCCAGCAATGATTATCATTTATCAGTGCTTCGGTGTGGTTTTGTTGCAAAATACAAAGATATTTCACGCGTTAAATTTAAAATAAAAAAATACCTGGTGCTTAAGAGGATTTTAGGGAAGCACTGGTCCATAGCAAGCGTTACCACGAGGTGATGAATGTTCAATGTTGCATGTCCTTCGATTGCAGCAACATTTTTTTTCAGTTAAGACGTTAAAAATTCTAGTTAAGACATTCCACTGTTAAGTCTCGGTTTTCTTGTGAAATTGTACGAAAGACTTCAATAATGGTGTTTACATGCAGGGTACTTAAAACAAAAGAAATACCGCGGAGAAAAAACGAGAAAATTTGCTCGTTCCGTTTCTGAGAAAAGCACTTCAGGGCCTCTAGCTTTGTGTTGCAAACAGGTGGTGTGGTCCAGTGTAAAGAGTCATCCAATTGAAGGACTCGAGACGGTGCGAGTCCAATAACTTTCTAGTACGAATGCTTTGGAACCATGACTCGAGTCGTGTCCGAGTTCTTTTTAAGATGCTTGAATTGAGTCTGTCAAAGCACGAGTCTTTTTGAAATCAAGTTGACCAGATCTTGAGTCCTCTTGAGTCTGAATCCGATAGAAAGCTAGAATTTGCAAGTATTTCATATTGGCAGTAACTGTAAATCGCTCTGCACTTGCCCACAAATAATCAACTCTTTCAAAATAAAGAAAAACTATTTAGAAAACATGATAAACACATACCCGAGTACTGAATACCCCAGATGAGCAAGTCAGCTGCGATCACCAACAATAGCTATTACCGACCAAACGGTAATCACAATTTAAGGCAAAAACGTATTGTGGACGAAGCAAAACGCGGATTTTTTAGATTTCACAAATCTAAAACTAAATAAAATTGAGGTTACTTATCCGTTATGCAGTAGACTAGAGGTTTTTATGTCAGTTTGATGCTATTTTGTTCGACGTTAAAATCTAGTTTTACTCAAACTGTGATTTATATTTGTGAATGCGGTTCGGCAAAAAGAAATTTTTACTTTATTGATTCGAGTCATTTTTAACTAAACTCGAGTTGAGTCGAGTCCGAGTGAAATTTGTAAGAGGACTGGAGTCGAGCCAAGTCCACGCTCTTTGTAGTGAAGACTCGAGTCGACTTTGAATTCTTCTAGAATTTTTACGAGTTGACTCCAGTGATCACAACTCTCATTCAATCAACAGCGCACTTCGCGTTACCTCAGCCTGACCACAGATGACTTGCTCTGACTGTATATTTAGTGACTTTGGTCTGAAATTAATTGCTAAGTATGAGCTCCCAATCATGAATGGCATCATCAGTCTAAGAGCAAAAAATTATTTTAGCAAATTGTAAAGCTAATCATACGTTTTAGTTTGTTACGTTTTTAGTTTTTTAAAGTTTGTAATAACCTTTCTAAACTTTGTGAAGCTCGCCAAATTGCTTTCACACTTGAAATGACTTTAAATCAATGACGTGGCCAATTTATTAGCTTGCCAAAAGCAAATTTTGGGAGTTTAAGAAAGGGTCAAAAATATAATTTTTGGTCTTACCAGTCCTCAATTTTGGTCGACAATCTTTTTTGGAGATTGAAGATCTTTAGCTGTTATATTTCGAACTACATTCTTACTGTAAAGGTGTCCAAGAAGCTTGAGAGCCATAGACCTTTTGATCTCTCTTCCTGGTTGCGTCTGCAACCGTTATTATAGTGACAGAAAAGGGACCAAGAAACCATTTCGTGGTGATGATCCTGAGCTTGGTGACGTCGGTGACCTTGAGCTGGAAGAAACTTGAAAAGAAAGAAAAATATTCACTCAATGCAGGCTTATGTTTAAAATTTTGGTTCTTGTTTTGTAAAATCAAATAAAGCTTGAAGATTATTTACTATATTTTTATATGTTCATACAGTCAAAGATTTACCAGTCTTTGCTTTGAGAACTGAGGAGCTCAAGAGAGATTGATTGAACGTGCTGAGATGTCAAGCAACAACAAAAAAAGAAATTGCCTTTAATTTTTTGCTCCACCCTTCCTCTCCCTCATCTTTACGAAAATCACTGCTGCTTGTGTAGAGATGTTTGTTTTTCTTTGTTTCATTTTAGTTCTGGTCGATAAGACTGTTTTGATTTAACAGTCACTTTGTTTGGCATCTTTTCTTCTTTTTGTTACCTGGTTTTAATATGTCTGTGCGAGCGCGATCTTACGAAAGATACTTTCAGTTCTAACAACTGTTGATGCTGGTCTAAACCAAGACCAAGCGTGGCTTAACTCTATCTGATTGATTTTGGCTCAATCGCAAACCGAGCGAAGCTGACAAAATAAACACTAACCCATGGCTTCTTGTTTAGTCCCTGGTCAGACGGACTAAACATCCAGCTTTGTGTTTGACAACAACTGCACAAACCACTCAACAGATAATGTCAGCCATTCTTTTAATTTGCCAATTGGTTTTAGAAAGAACATTCTTCACAACTTTGCATGCAGAAAAAACAGCAAAATCCTGGGTCTACTTGGATATGTCTGCATGCAGTGATAACACTAAGAAATGGATGAAACAGGCAGGGCCGAATTAAGTTCAGTAAGGGCACTGCTGGTGCACCTTTGTTGAGAAAGATCCTAATAGCAATTAAGCTCCATAGTTTCTCAAAAGTATTAGCTACTACCAGATTCTGCCAACGTCGCCCTGCAAGGCTATCAGGGTTAGAAATATTGGTTTAGCCGGTTCCCGGCGCGATGGCGTAGTGGTTAGGGCGTCTGCTTCGCAGTCGATAGACCTAGGGTTCATTCCCCATGTCAAGTCATACTAAAAGACTTAAAAAATGGTATTAATAGCTTCCCTGCTTGGCGCTCAGCACATAGGGATAATGTAGAGAACAAGCCGACAAGCTTGCTTGTTGTGTCCTTGGGCAAGGCACTTAACGGAATGTCTCCGTCTTTATGTTGCAAACAGGTGCCAAGCAGTCTACGCGTCGTGGTGGCCCCAGCCTAACTGAAGTCTTGCAAACCGAGCATGGGCGCTAGCGCAGTGTATGTACATCTTCTTGCATAATGCTCACGACAAATACCTCGAACGATGAAGAAGAAGAAAAAGCTTTTTGAGCTGAAGATAAGAACAATTTGTGCTAAATTGTGCACAACTTTACATCAAAACCAGCATTTTTTCTCCTTTTGCTGCACGTAACAAAATTAACTTAGGGATTAAGATTACTCAGACGTGGAGCTTGATTGTGCTACAAACGTATTCTAATGGGGAGTCCAACTACAAGCAGAGGATTCTGCACGGTACGGTACGTAATGGATTTCCGTACTTCCAAAAAATATTGTACCCAAATTTCATACTTTACTAAAATACCTTACGTCATAGTACTTTTTCCGTAACTTTTTCCGGGACGTAATACCGTACCTTTCCGTACCAAATATATTGCTGAATTTTTGTTCTTACGTAACAGCAAATGTGTACTGAGGTAAATTTTAACAGAAGTGGAGAGGCTTCGCTAACTTTACTTCTTCTGGAGAAAACTAGGCAACTCCACCAATCTCCAATCAACTACTTCATTTAATAGTAAAGGACATCAGCTCGATAATACACTAATTGAAATTACACTTAACAATCAAAATAGCAATGATATTGATGAGATCAACTTGCCATCATCAAAAAGTAAAAACAACAACGAACGAACAAATTGTAAAGAGAAATGTTTAAACGTATTTGAAAGCCGGTTCAATTATGTTGTAAACGAAAGGTTCAAGTGTTGGAACGCTGAAAGATTATTACCTCAATGATGTTTTGTTCAAGCGCAAGACTCTACTCATTTAGCACGTACTTTAGACCCAAAAGAGGTCTTTCAACGCTAGCTTGAGTAACTGGTAAAGCAAAAACAACATTAGCAACACGTTTAAGATTGGACTCTGCTTGCTTGTCTCACCATTCAAATACGTTAGGCTTCATGAGGAAACGGGCTTGGTTGTTGAAGCACTTAATTATCGTAGTTACATTTTGCTTCTCCCGTGGTGATTGTGATAAGCTGGCATTGCACGTATCCAAGTTGGCGAGCATCTCATCAAAAATATTAATTTCAGCTGCAGGAGTAATTTCATTTTGAGATTCTGAGGATGAGTCTAGATATTCTACGTCAGTTATATCAATTGACTCCGGGAGCATTTGCATGCTCCCCCACAATGCTTCCAAATGGGCTTGCGCAACTTTTTCTTAGAATATTTTAGAAGTATCTGATATTTGGATCAACACAAATTGCAACCAAAAAAGCAAAGTTAGATTTGTTTCTCTACGTTCCATGGCATGAATCATAGCCAAAGCCAAAGAAGATGCATTGTTCACACTCTTGCCCGTTTCCTCATGAACTTACCAGAAGTTAATTTCTTCAGCTGAATTGCAGTGGTCGGATCATAAACTAGTTGTAAACATTCAGTAAGCTCCTGTACGGCAAAACAATCAGCGTCTGACAAAAAGAGAAATTCATTCGCCAAAACGATTTGGCCAGTAAATCCCTGACAAGCAACATACTTTTGAGTATTAAAAACTTTGAACCCAACGGGTCTCACAATCCAGCCTGGAAAGAAGTTTTCGATTGCGCTTGAACAACTCTCTGATATTTTGCTTGTAGATCTTTTTAAGCGGTATTTCTTACTTTTTACACCATTCTTAGGCGCTGGAATTATCTTTAAAAAAAGTCATGCACACTGAGTTGTAATGTGTAAACAGCACACCTGACGATAACAATTCCATCTGTAGCAGTTACAACGTCTTCCAAAAGTTCACTGTCGAAAGCTTCAGTTGCATCACATTCATCCTCGTCATTCTGATCAGCAAAATTTTTGGGCAGAGCAAAATCACTACTCATCAGCTCCCCAACTTTTAAAACGTTGGATCCGTTATCTGTCGTGAGGTTGAAAATATGGTTTTCCAAAATACCAAGTTTGGCCAAGCAGCTAACAATGCTTTACATAGTGCAGCAGCTGTCGCTCATTCGTGTCACTCGTTCACAGCTGCGGTGATAACTCGCAAATTACCATCCGCCACTGCTTGCAAATTTATTCAAATAAAGTAACACTTTCTTTACGTACCCAACTCTACTTCAACCGAAACCATGTTACCAGCAAATATCAGTTTGATTTCTGTCATCTTCTGATAAGCCTTAATAGTTCATGCTCGTATATGTTGGAAGCTATAAGTTTTAGATTCAGTTAATCTAACATCTGAGCAAGCATCTTTGCGATGCCGGATTTTTCAAAGGTGCAAAGAAGAAGAACATTGGTGATGACAGCTTAACTGCCATATTTTTAATATTTTGGCTTGTGATAGGAAATTTAACCATTGCTGCAGGTTGTTTTTCTGCAGTCGCACTGCTTTTACCTTGGAATAGTGATTCAAAACAAGAACTTATATTTGACACCTTGTTTTTTCTTTCTTCTTCTTTGACACCTTGGCTTTGGAGAAGAGGTTTGGATGTTTTCTTTTCAAGTGAGCAATTAAAGGCGTAGCATGGATGTCTGGCCCGCTTTTTGGCATATATTCATATAGACATTTTCCCACTGTACAAGTAGCCGTGTTTACTCCATAACGAAAGTGTTTGTTGCCGATAAAATTCATCGGTTGACCCATTTAAACAACTGTCGGTGCAGTTTTCATTATAACTTGCCGCCGCAGCAGCTTTAGTTAAAAATATAAATTATGCTTCTGATCGAAAGTTGATGTATAAATTAGGTAAACATGAAAAAGAAAAACAATAAAATTTCTACTTCTTATATAAAACACAGCTGGCATGAAGCGAAGTAAAACTGGAATTCTTAAAATGATAGTTTACTTGAAATGAAATCGTAGACCTCTTTTGTTCCTATGTTAACTTTTATAGACGTTCACTCTTCACTAAGGTGAACAAAACAACACAAATGTATTAAGAAAGCCTTTAAAGTGTTAAACACTTCTCGATACAAAAAATATATTTCACAAATACAGTGCTTGTCGTTGCTGATAAATCCACGGCAATAAATCCACTGTAATAATCCAATAATATCCACTGATATTATTCTCTTCCAGTAATCAACTGGAAACACAACCAAACTCATTAACTCCCAAAATCGCTGACTAAAACCTGAAGCTCACCAAGGGGAATCATACACCCAAAATATTCTCCAAGTAAACTCAATACCGCACTAATGAGTACTTCTGAGTTCGGACAATAGTTAATCACTCACTCTTGGAATAACTAAATCCACTCGAATAAAACTATTCTCTCAGCACTATTCCAGTATCCCACTGGAATATCACTCAAAACTAGAATATACAATCTAAAACAATACAGCTCCTCCTCGAGTAGCACAATTTCACTGGGATCTATGATCTAGAATCTAGATCAACTGATAATCGCAACAACGCTCTATAGATACAAAACGTTATGTTCTACAAGATTCAAAAGATACTGTAATTCTATGGATTTTTTATAAAAAACAAAAACTGCCATATGATTACTGAACTATTGCCAAACGCAGTTGTAACATCACAGAACTAATCTGGAAAATTCTCCAGAGCTACCGTACTTCAAAACATGTTTGCTAGGTCATAAAATACAGAGTTCAAAAAAGTTCTAGGTCAATATACTCAAGTAAGATTAAACTTGTAGCAATTAATTAAAATTTACGCTATAATAATGCAATATAATAATGATATATCCGTGCCGAACGGTAGTATGCCAGAAAATACCGTACGTAATTTTGTACCGTACTTTTCTTCAAAATATCACCGCACCGAACTCGATCCCCTGACTACAAGCATTATTGGCAAACCACCACCTTAGTGCAAGTAGGTTAGTGCTGTAATATTTCGTTCTACTTTAGCAGTCGGCATGTGAGTAATAGGATCTACTATAAACATTCACTTTCAAAATGACAGTGGTTTGACAGTGGATAATAAATACAACTGATGCCCGCTACTGTTTTCGCTGAAGTGGTACCAGACAGCATAAAGATGTCACATAACATTAAGACAAAACGGTGGTTTTTTTGAAGCGTACAAGAAAAAAAGGAAAAAGCATTCCATAAAAACGCTTACACCCTTAATCGCCAGTTGCAATGTTGATAAAAGTTAAATTCTCAAGATAATTTATGTCCATAGTAAGCACCTCGTCAATTAGTTTCCGAAAAACTTTCAACCGTTTTTCTACGGTCAGTACTTTTTGAGGTAAGGAAGAACCATATTTTGCAATCAATCGTTAATCAGACGTCGTCTTAGTTCCAAATAGGGCGAAATTTCTTGAAGTTGGTTAGTGGAACGCTAGCTTTTGCTTAAGCAAATAAGTGGCTTTCTGAGTCAGGAAGTGCTAATTTAAAAACTCGATCTTTAATTGTGGCGTCATCATGGCCTCACAAACTCCCTTATAAGGTTCACTTGTAATGGATATTGATCGTGCCAAGTATCATGCTTGTACGTTCAGTAGTTTCGCAGGAAGTAATACAAACCAACAAAATTGCAATTTGTGATATAGAGTTTTTCAACAAAATATTTTGATGTGTCCTTTTTACCGCAAGCCCTGATAAGCGCACATCTTGTGATCTCTCCCATTAATCCGATACTAAGTGGGCTATTCACTTCTTGAAACATCTTCTCGGGAAATATTTTTATTAAAGACTTTTTTGAGAAAGCAAACCAATTTTTGTTTCTTTGTAATTTTTGGAATGATATTTTCTAAGGTTGCTCTAGCGCAGAAGTTGGGAAAGTGAAGTAAATTACTCAAATGGGATAAAATTAAGAAAGCTGGAGGTAAAAAACACAAAATTTTATTTCATAAAGTTTATCTCCGAAAAAAAAAAAGATTTTTATCAAAGATCTTTAAAATTGGATTGAAAATATAAAAACTTTTACCAAATCAATCTTTAAAAAAGTTTTCGCTTTCAACTGGAATTGAAAACGCTGATTGGTTATAATCTTTTCGGATCCTAAATATTAGTGGAGTAATCACATTGTTCTTAAAATAACTTTAAAGTGAGATTAGAAAAAGCTCCCAGATCTCTGCTCTAGTGTCACCAAACTCTTGAGTCGTAATCTCGTAAATAAAAACTTAACATGCATTATGCTTTTGGGTTTATAGGCTATAAAGCATAAAAAGGTGTCACATAATTAGATACAGCTTCCTATAGTGATTAGATCTTCATGTGTTTTGAAGGAAGGAAGTCATGAAGATCCAATACAGAAGGAAAGCAGTAGCTCAAGGTTGGTGTTTTTAACATGGCTATCATGAAATCAACATTTAAAGCAACAGAGAAAAAAGTAAAGTTGTTCTACTAAAAAAAAGTCGTTCAAAAGTTTACCAAATAGTCTATGGGCAGTTCCTGAAAAGAGGGAGCAAAGAGTTTTTTAAACACGAATAAGATATTGCTTCGAAACCATCAGAAGTCAGCAATAACAAGTCTGAGTAGTTATTGTAGCAGCCTACGTTTACAGCTTCATGACAGGCCTATCAACTGGCGTATTTATAGAGGGGAGATAAAAGAAAATTACCTTCAAACAATATGACAGGAGTTTCAAAAAGTTTCTTTTCTAAAAAAGATCTGCGTGGTCGTTAAGACACAAAAATGGGCAAGCTCTAAAACCAAAAAGTTTAACATGCTGTGAGTTCATATCAATAAGCCAAGGTCACAAGAAAGCGGTAAGAAAACTCAAAATTAAAGTTGGGGATGGAGTCCAAAATAGCGATTACTTCTATGACTGCGCCTAAGTTCCGGCATAATTCTAGTCAAAGGAGGCGTAAAAGGGGCCACATCTCCCCAAAACTTGTTGCTATTCCCGGCAAGCCTATCAAGCTATCTTCAAGCAGAATAAATTTTCTCGCCTGCAATGTGATTGCATAAAAGGATATTACTTTTTTGATTTTCCCTCAAAATGTAGCTTTTATTAATTTTTTGTTGATTTGCTGTCATCAAAAAACGAAACTATGTGATTCATGTCTACAAAACTACTGAAAAATTCGCTTGCAACGTCCCAGTTACCAACATCGGGGTAAAAAATATCAATTCAGTCAGCTACTACCGCTTTCGAAATCTCAATCAACAACCTCAAAACAAATTTGAAGAATCGTTGCTCACTGCATAGTTTTAACGTTCAACCTGCACATCATGTTAATTTGATATTTGAACAGAAACTCAGTCTGTATATAGTAATGCACGATGCCAAACGCTTTTCATTTGAGTATAATTCTTGCTTGTATAAGCCCAGTTTTGTCGACAGAGAAACAATTTATCCAGTTCGAATCTAGCGAATACTACATTGAAAGAAATAATGCTGCCAAAAATTATTTCGAAGCTGTACGAAGTTGCAATAAATCACAAGCAATACTAGCTATTGTTAACAAAAAAGCTATCAGAGATTTTCTGGTCAAAGAAATTGAAAATATCACTGGTAAGTAAAACTCTATTGCTGGTTGTAGCTAGATTTATTGCCATCTTATCGACAATCACAGAATATATTTTTCAGAAGAACCGGTACCAAAACATAATCAAAAAGTTTCTTTTTAGAACAAGCGGAAAATAGGAGTATATCAATATAAAAAGTAGGCCAATATGAAACATTTTGGGCTACCAGCTTCAAGTTCACAACTTAAATAAACATTCAGATAATAGTTAACAATCGTACAAGTTTAAACCAAAATGCATTATAATGATAGTAGTTTGGGCTAATATTGACTTACAAGCAACGAAAATTGCTTGCAATAAATTTTGCAATTTTATAGGAGGGTCTTATTCTCTCTACATTGGCTTACGACGAAGAAATAACATCAACAACAATGCTGGCTTTGAATGGACGGATGGAACTCCTGTAACTTATTCAGATTGGTATAAAGGTGAACCAAGCAATCACGAAAACAAGGAAAATTGCGTCGTAATGGAAATGGGAGAAGCTTATGATCGAAATTTTAAATGGAACGATGTTCGTTGCGATACCTGGGATGCATATTACATTTGCCAACGTGCTTTAGGTACCAAAACATTCTTCAATTAATTAGTTGTTAACGGACGCAATAACCTCTTCGTTAGAAATGGTTTACGTTTTACTACTTACAACATATCAGTGTCAGTGATGTGAAAAGTTTATAGTCTGTGCTATTATAGCGACAAAGACCAAACTGTTACGACTTCACACTTGAGACGTCATGCTAAAAAGAATTGTTGTGGGGCACATAGTGAGCAATATAACAGCATCTGTATCAGGGTCGCGCAGTGACTGTCGTATTCAGCTCTTGCAGAATCCGCGCAGTAATTGCCACACCCGTAGACCCCACACAAACGAAATGATCGTGGGCCAATAAAGGGTACTTGGCCGAAACTTATATTATATTTCTTTGAATTATATTTACTGCAGAATCCACTGTTAGTACACATCGAAGCTCACTTCGATTCCAACCATCAACGTCAAAACACATCACTCAAAGTACAAAGCCAGAAACAGGTAATTGATGCTGTTCGGACATCTCTTGATTTTTCCAAAAATCCCCTTAGTTTATTTTTTGTTATAGTTAAATTGCATAACATAACATAAAAACGAGTGTAATAAAAACATTTTTCTTGGTTTTGTGGCTTTATACCTTATTCTCTTTTCCCTGAATAATAATCAATTTAAAACTTTGTACGATGTGTGGTCTTTTGTAACAGTAGTCATGTCAATTGTTGGGTTAGAACTATTGATTGCTGTAAGAATTTGGGAAATATTTTGAGTTGTACACCCTCTAGTTCTCCAGTATAGCGCATGGTCCGAGTACCATGACACATGAAAAGCACAACATCCTATCTCTTGTCAGGTGTATTGCAGCTGTGGGATCAAGTCGCTTTTACATTGACAATCTAGTCGGCTTACTGTCATTGCGGAAATATCATAGAGCTTACCTAGTTTAGAGAATGCTATTAATAGCATAATCTAGCGCAAAACAGTCTAAACAATGAAACGCAAGCGCTGTCAAATATTAATAAGGGCATATTCAATGGCCTGCTCAATATATATTACTTATTATACGGACGATTATGTATTTATATGCACAAAAGTAAATATACTCAAGCTTGAAACTGATCAAAATGACTGTTCATGCCGTGATTGTTTTGGCATCTGGTCCCAAAACCATCGTGGCACAGTTTAGACGACTCGTTACCGAAGGCAAAAAAGAGACTTCCACGCAATTTACGATCTTTGACCTCTGAAAGATCGCACTATTTTCAGCAAAGAGTGAAAATGTAACTTTTCTAAAACGATATTAGTAAGTGCGATAAGCAAACTGTTCACATACGCTTCTGACTTCATCCTTTTGACGCAATACCGCCAGTGATAAATGCGCTACATAAAGCTTTTGATGAAACATCTTTTTTCAAATCTTTGTCAAAGTTCTAAATCACCAGCAATTTATTTGTTGATTTATTGAGAGCTACTTGAATTTTATTTACTGCAGAATCCACAGTTAGTACATATCGAAGCTTACTTCGTTCCCAATCATCAACATCAAAGTACATCACTCAAACTACAAAGCCAGACATAGGTAATTGATCCTGTTTGGTCGCTGTTTCATTTTATCTAAAATCCGCTAAGTTTATTTTTTCTATTTAGATGTAGGTAGGTCAGGTTATGTAACCCAAAAGTTCTGAATCACCAGCAATTTATTTGTTGATTTATTGAGAGCTACTTGAATTTTATTTACTGCAGAATCCACGGTTAGTACATATCGAAGCTTACTTCGTTCCCAATCATCAACATCAAAGTACATCACTCAAACTACAAAGCCAGACATAGGTAATTGATCCTGTTTGGTCGCTGTTTCATTTTATCTAAAACCCGCTAAGTTTATTTTTTCTATTTAGATGTAGGTAGGTCAGGTTATGTAACCCAAAAAATGGGCCCTACTTAAATTTGGTTTGGGCGACACTCAGTAAATGACCATTTTGTTTAATTGACAATATCAAAAGCTCAATGCCAATATGATGTTAAGTCCAAAAGCAGAGGCGTATCGCCAGGACGGTAAAAAGAGCAATTATTGTCCCCAAAAATTTATTAAAGCCGTGCTTTTAGCTAAATTTCCAAGTGGCCAACTGCGGGGTCTTTAAAAAGATGAAAAAGGTGGTTGCCAAATCCAGTACAAAAAACTTTTGAACTTTTGAAATTTATGGCCGGCCACGAGAGTAAATCCAACCACCTCTAACTGCTCGTACAAGTCACACTGCGCACCTCATAACCGCAATGAATTTCAGTTTTATTTTCGACAACTCACAAAATGTGATGTCGCCCACAAACGAAAGTTAATTTTAAGTAAGTTGCGTCAAATCATGATTAACCCTGGTGTTAAATTAAAAAATTTCCTTAAAATTCTATGGGTGTTTGTTCCTCACTTTGTTTGAGTCAGCGGTGCTGCAGTGACGAGTGACGTAATAACCTTCCCACTTTGTTTTTAGTCAGCAGTATTGCAGTGACGAGTGACATAATAACCTCCTCACTTTGTTTGAGTTAGCAGTGCTGCAGTGATCGCGTGACATAATAACCTGTGTCTATGTTTTAATTGCCGCTGTTGAAATATTTTAGGGATGTATATTTCACTTACAACTTTTCGATTGCAAAAAGTAGATAGCACTATGCCATGTACATAGAAGAATGTAATACACTGATCTAGTATATTCAGTAAATTTATTTTCAGCTTTATTTTGGTCTTTTTGCAGATACTTGGCAACCTGTGCTGTTCATTGGAGTTGGTGTAGCAGTGCTTGTACTTTTTCTTGTCGTAGTCATTTGGGTGCGCATAAGGAAAAACAGGTAAGCAACAGCAACATTACAGCAAATTCAATTCATTATGAGTAGCGAGTTTTTAAAACATCATCAAAGGAAAATTACAATATCCTTAAGCTACCTGATAATGAGGTTCAGGGTAGGTTGATTAGACGTTTTATTTTGCTGGACCAGTGGTTCTCAAACTTTTTGCGATGCGACGCATTTAAAAAAGCTTGCGAGACTTTGCGACGCACCAGACAGCATCCTACAGTTTAGTTTGCCGTACTGCGAGATAAATGTGACCCATAATCTACATAAATAACTGCCCCTATGCAAATGCTCCCGAGATTTTGGATTGGTCTGTCATCTTCAATCGTAAAATTACGCTCTTCTAAGTTTGTAACTCATCTTTCCTGTTTTCGTCCAACATAAAACTGAATGCTTTATTCTTCATATATTTTTCGCCAATTAAGTTAAACTTCTGCAATTTGATTCTTGAATAACAAGTCAACCGTTGCAACAGTGTATTAAAAACACTATTGTGAAAATGTCAGAAGAAAGTAAAAAAGGAATCTACGATCAGAGTTCTTTTGACGCAATAAAACCTAGACTTAATGGCACAAAACCAAAATATCCGGCGACGCCTTTGGAAAATTGAAACGACGCACCGGGGCGTCGCGACGCACAGTTTGAGAACCACTGTGCTAGACCAAAGAAAATACGTTAATGCATTTAATTTCAGATAAACTTCCAAAATCAGAGTAGCAGAGACAAAAACAAGGAGTGAAAGGTCTTTTGTTTTTTTTCTTAGGGTCAAGCAAGAAATACTCAAAAACTGCATCTTTCAACCGCGTTAAAAATTCTTACATCCGCCAGAGCTAGTATGAGTCAATATTGCCGAAAATTTGAGATGAAAAAAAGACTAAATTAGAAAAAACACCCTACAAAAAGGTTAGATTTTTTATGTCGTCATCGCTAACAACATGAGAGAAATATCGCTTACTCGGTAAGCAGTAGTTTTTGAAGGCAATGTGTTTACTATTGTACTCACAGACTATATTGATGACAACAATATGTTATGGAATAGAAACAAAGGATTTCCCGAACATATTTTCTCGGCTACTGGCCCAGCCTCCTAAAATTGTTCAAATCAGAGCAGCCTTGGTGCCGGTCCCAAGCCCGAATAAATGGGGAGGGTTGCGGTAGGAAGGGCATCCGGAGTAAAACTTTACCAAATGCTTGGAGAACAACGACCGTTGCAGGTGACTGGACACAAAGAGTTACTGGTGGACATGCTACTTGAATGCAAAAGAGAGATGGAAAGCAGTGGAGAAGAAAGAAGGAGAGAAATGAAGAGAGGAAGAAAGCTAAGAAGATCAAGATGAGGGTTGCGACGTTAAACATTGGGACCATGGCCAGTAAAGGAAGAGAAGTGGCGGACCTTATGGAGCGAAGAGGGATGGACATACTGTGTGTAGGAAACTTGCTGAAAGGGGGAGAAAGTAAGATGCATAGGTGGAGGATATAAAATGTGGTACTGTGGAAGCGAAAACAAAAAGAATGGTGTGGAAATCATATTGAAAAGGGTGCATGTGGAGAGGGTAGTGGAATTGTGGAGAGAAACAAACAGAATAATATGCTTGAAGATGAAGCTTGAGGTGTTATGTTGAATGTTGTCGGTGCATATGCGCCGCAGGTGGGGTGCATACGTGAAGAAAAGGAAGCATTTTGGCTGGACGTAGATGAGACAGTGGAAAAGATACCAAAGAATGAAAGAATCGTGGAGTGAGCAGACCTGAATGGGCACGTAGGAGAAGGGAATAACGGTGGTGAAGAATGCATGGGCTGACACAGATTGGGGAAGAGAAATAACGAAGGACAAGCTGTGGTAGATTTTGCTAAGAGAATGGAACTAGCGATCACTAACACCTACTTTGTAAAGAAACCAGCACACAGAGTCACCTACAATAGTGGCGGACGCAGTTCGCTCGTGGATTGCGTTATGGTGGGAAGACGAAGGATCAACGAGTTGGTGGATACAAAGGTTATTGTCGGTGAAAGTGTAGCAAAATACCACAGAAAGTCGTCAGTGCGATAATCATCTGGACAAAGTGGAGGAAAGCACCAAAACCAGGAAGAGAATAAAATGGAGGAAGCTAAAAGACTCGAAAGTGAAGAACAAATTCAAGATCGAAGTGATAGAAAGCGGAAAACTTGGTGGACAGGAAGACTGGCAAACAGTAGCTGAGATGATACGGAGCATTGCCAGAATGGAACTGGGTAAAACATCGGGAAAAATTAGCACGGCAGGTGGACTGGAGATGTGACGGTGGAACCAAGAAGTCCAGGAGAAACTGAAGGATAAGAGAAAAGCTAAAAAGGTATGGGATACCATAATGCAAGCAAGTTGGCCTATAAAACTGCAAGAAAACAAGCTAAGAGAGAAGTGGCAAAGGCAAGAAACAAGGCATACGAGCAGCTGTACGAAAAACTGGAAACAAAGTAGGAGAAAAAGGAGTTGTTCAAGATAGCATAGCAGAGAAACAGACAAAGCAAGGATGTACAACAAGTAAGAGTAATCAAAAGTAAAACTGGGGAGATGCTGATGGAAAAAGAGAAAGTGAGACAGAAATGGAAGGAGTACTTCGAAAGCTTACTTAACCAGAAAAACCCTAGAGAAAGAAGAGAAATGAGAACAGAAGAGAGAGAAAGGGACGTGGAAAATATCTCTGGAGAAGAAGTCAGGACTGGGTTGAGGAAGATGAAGAAGGGAAAGGTTCAAGGACCTGATGATATACCAGTGGAAGCATGGATCCCTCTAGGAAATAAAGGTGTGAGCTTCTTCAAAAAAGCAAACTTCTTCAACAACTCTTAAGAGAAGAAAAGATGCCAGACGAATGGAGGAAGAGCATGCTCGTACCTTTGTACATAAGTAAAGGAGGCATCAAGAAATGTGGAAATTACCGGGGGATCAAGTTGATGAGCCACACTATGAAACTGTGGAAGGGGGTAATAGAAGCAAGGATAAAGGAGGAGGTAACGATCGCTGAGCGACAATTTGGGCTTATGCCAGAGAGGAGTACAACCGACGCAATCTTCTGTCTGAGGATGCTGTTGGAAAAAAGACTGAAAAGCAGAAAGCAGTGCACTGTACCTTTATTGACTTGGAGAAAGGATACGACAGGGTACCCTCAGAGAACCTGTGGGAATACTTGCGGTTAGCTGAAACATCAGAGTGCTACATAAGGATTATCAAGGATATGTATGACTGAGCGACAACAACTGTGAAAAGTGCAGCAGGGTTGACTGAGAAATTCATGGTAGGTGTTGGACTTCACCAAGGCTCAGCACTCAGCCCATTCCTTTTTATCCATCGTCATGGACAAGCTGACGAAGGAAATCAGGAAGGACGCACCATGGGATATGCTGTTTGCAAATGACATAGTGCTGTCTAGACAAAATCATAGGGATCTGGAGGATGATTTAGAAATTTGGAAAAACGCACTGGAGAGAAGAGGCCTAAAAGCGATTCGGAGCAAGACCGAGTATTTGAAGGTCGGGGGTGTGGATGATGGAGAAGAATTGAAGCTGCAAGGAGAAAAGATAAAGAGAGCGAAAAATTTCAAATACCTGGGTTTGACAGTAAGTAGCTATGGAAGATGCGAAGAAGCGAGGAGAAGGATCCAAGCAGGATAGATGAATTGGAAGGAAGGTGTCTGGAGTTCTGTGAGACAGGAAGTTATCAGCAAGGGCTAGGGGTAAAATGTACAAGAGTGTTGTTAGACCAGCCATGCTTTATGGAATGGAAACGGTGGTAGAGACGGAAAAACAGGTGGGAAAATGAGAGTTGCAGAGTTGAAATGGTGAGATGAGCATTGGGAGTGACAAGAAAGGACAAGATAAGCAACGAATACGTGTGAGGGACCGCGAAAATCACAAAGTTGGGAGACAAACTTTGGAATGCAAGGTTACACTAGTATGGACATGTAAAAAGGAAAGAAGAAGGCTACGTGGGAAAAAGAATGATAGAGATGGCGGTGCCAGGTAGAAGGAAAAGAGGAAGACCAAGGAGAAGGTGGATGAATTTGGCGAGAGAAGACACGAAAAGGGTTGGAGCTAGGGAGGGAGACGAAGTCGTTGGGGTCAAATGGAGAATACTTTCGCGCTGTGGCGATTCCGAATAGGGAGAAGTCAAAAGAAGAAGAAGAATTTGGTAGACTAATGAAACAACAATGCGACATCCTCAATATTTCAAGTACTAGCCAGCTCTGCCATCGTCGCTTGCAGGTACCTCTTGAGTAATCTCGAGGCAACAACCTTGGTTCAGCAGGCCAAGACGGCTTTACACAGTGGATAGTTGTGAAAACAGTAACAAAAGTTTAATGTTTCTTGACAGCATCAAATTTTGTTTCCAAACAAAACTATTGTTTTTTAAAAAGGAAACAATTAAAAAGTATTATAGTGGGGGGTTGACATAGCAGCTACCTGTCTCCCAAGTTTCTCGATTTCATGGTGTCACGTTTTAATAGAATTTTCGTTCTATCTCAATCTTTAACTTACTTCTGAAAAACTGAGGGGACTTATCGCTCGAATAATTAAGTTTGGTTGCAATTTAATAGCTAGAAAAAGATTGGCTTCCACTAAGATACTTCCACGCACTTCTCGATCAAGAATAGAACTAATATATTCGCAAATCACTTTAAAACTTCGAATTCCTTTGCTTGTCAAATACAGAAACTAAAGCACTTTACTATGTAAATATCAAAGAGTAAACAAAACTGAAAAACCACCAGAATGATTGCTTGAATCTTGTCACAACAATCACCACAAAACAACGCCTTTTTACTACACTCTACTTTGCGTATTAACTACTTACTCTGACTGTCTCTCTCTAAATGAATAAAAAATCTCACCGCGTTATATATACAACTGGAAAATAATCTAGAAATTGCCAAAACAGTATCACGTAACATAGAAAAAAAGCACTGTTAATGAATTATGTAATTGTCAAACAAAATAAATCTTCGAGAAGAAACAAGATTTACTAGATTACACTGGAACTTAGTCACGTAGTCAACCACTGTGACATCGGAAAAGGCGTGAGAGTTACAAATCTATCAATAAATACGAAAAAAAGGTCTTTTTTTTGAAAACAGTTTAGTAAGTTTAGGGCTTTAGACAATTCAGATTTACAAACAAAAATAATTATGGCAGAACAGAATGACAGATAACAGCAACTATACATATATAAAAAACTATTCTTTTAGCGCAAATTTACTTATTCGTGACTCATGAAAACGTTTTATTTGCCCTCTTTTCAGCGTAGACATCCTAAAACTTAACAAATTTTCATCCATTAGGTTTGGCAAGTGCTTGAGAGCATACTTAAGTTGTAGGAAAGCGCCAAGGCAACCGATATTTATTTTCATAATCAAGTTATTGAATATTAGGCCTGCAATTCCTCCGAAACTACTGAACGTACATACATCAAACTCGGCACGATTTATTGCCATTCAGGGCAAGTGTCATAGGAGGTTGGTGACGTCTTGACGATGTCATCACAAAACATAATTTTATCACTAGCTTTTATTAACAGAAAAAGTGACTTTTTTCTAAAACGAAAGCCACTACCAATTTATCTCTTGATGATCCTAGATGACGTCACATTTCATACTTGATGGCAAAATTAGTTTTCTCAAAAAGCAATGACCATAGAAAAGCGGTTAAAAGCTTTTTCGAAAAATTTCAACGAACTGCTTCCAACAAAAAATCTATACGATCTAAAGCGGTTTTCGCAACACAAGAAGCGATTCTTCTTCAAGTCTTTCTTTTGTTGCAACCACCTTTTCTCTACTGTTTTTCTTAAACGCTTCAAGGAAAATTCTATGACAGGAGTGGCCAACCCGTGGCTCGCGAGCCGCTTGCAGCTCTTTGGGTCCTGGACTATGACTCTTTGGATTCATCTTTTGTGTACAGTGATGGAGTGCAGGGATGTGTAACTGCGGTGCGATACGTTAAATTTTGTGGCCGGCGGAAGGCCGCACATGCATAATATCGTCTTTGAAAATGATCTCCGAAAAAGAAAAAAGGTCATCACCCTCTCTCCTGTAATCTGGAAAAACCTAGTAAGTCTGTTTTTTGAAAACTTGAGAAAATGAAGAAAAACTGTTTGGTGTAAGGATTTAGCTACCGCAGTTGGGAAGAAATTTTACTTTCAAATTTTGTGTAAGGATAGTTAAAATGAGTCTTGGTGCATTTTATATTTTTGCATTTGCATGTTACCATGATTACAAATCGACTTACTAGGTTTTACCAGAGCAAACTAACAACTTCACCACAAACATTTATCAGCATAAACCTAGTAAGTCAGCAACATTTGTTTATTAATAATAGCAATTCAAGTTAAAACATTAAAACGCTACACTACAAAATGAACTTGTAACCTAGTTATTGAAAGTGTTCAACTAAGTCAACATTTTCGTCGTTGATAGGAATTTCGAGCCAAAATTTTTTCTTTGCTGCAGGAAACGAATTTGCCAGTTTGAGAATATTCTGGCGTTTTATGCTTGAAATTCCCCTGGGCTTATCTTTTTTGGGAGGAACAATGTCTAAACTGAACTTGGGTTTCAAGAACTCGACTTGATTATATTCTTCTTCAAAGCTTTTCTTGAACCACATCGCACGCGAATCCTTGCGGAATTCTACCACAGATAATGAATCGAGATGAGGGAGAGTAACATTTTTAGATTTTCTATTGCGATGCCCATCCTCGAACTCATAAAAATCATGGTAGTGCATTATAATGGGCTTTATTTTTGACCCAGCCTTTTCACAGACGTCCACGAAATCGGGAAAGGTGCAAACCTCCGGGCACTTCATTTTTTTTCCTATGCTGCCATGAACGCTGTCCGCCCTCATAAAAGGGTGGCCTCTTTCAAAATATTTCATGGTGACAACCTGAGGTCCCTAAACTTGGTTTACACACCAACACAATGCAGTGAAAAGAATCCAGTTTTTATTTTGCCCAACGCAATTGTCGGCCCAGAATATCACCTTCTCCACTTCACAAAGATTTATGCATCGTATGTAAGTCGAAGCAACGTCAACTCCTAATCTCCCGGAGATTGCCTCATGCCATAATAGCACGTAGTCACCGTCTTGTTTCACTGAAGCAAAGGTCTCATTGAACACAACCAGTCTGCTGACAAAAAAATGTTCTTTAACAGTCAGTTTTGGGAGAAGTATGACCTTTTGCATATCAGCAGTATAGATGGCGGTATTTTGCATATCACCATCTCGATCTTGGCTGTAATAGGCACGAGCTGCTCTATATTTTCTATCATGCTCTTTGCCAGCTTCACAGTCTGCACAGTCATCAACAATGTGCAATTCACCATGTGCTTTGCAGTGAGCTTGATATTTTGCACAAACATCACAATCATCTTGTGCTGGTTTTCCAAAGCCGATGTTCTCAGATTTAACTACCCGCTGGTACACGATGTAACTTATGTCACCATGTTTGGACTTATAATCTTCCCACATAGAAGTGATGGTCAAGTGGGGTTCAAGGTACCGCTTGTTTGGAGCATTTCTAAGCTTGTAGTGGCTAACTTGAGGACGATATGACATAATGTGCTGTCGAATTAACTCTTTTTCTGTTTTAGTCTTTGGAGGTTTCTTCCCACGATTGTCCTTTATCATAGCCTCTACAGTTCCAGCTTTTTTATGCTTGATAAATTCTGTGATGATACCATCTGTCTTTAGGCCTAAGGTTGCAAGAAACATAACTTTGCAAACTGCTTCTTTTGATGTTGCAAGTGGCAACAAGTATGATAGAGAATGTGAACGCTTATACTGTATTGCTCAACTTCAGCATTTGCCCTATTCCTTACTGGAGCAATATAAATGTGGCTATCAAGCCACAACTTTCTTTCTGGAAAAGTTAAATCCCAAAAGGATCTATTTATGTTCATGCGCACTTCATCGGTAAACTTTTCTTGGCACTTTTTTCGGCAGGTCTGCTTGCATCCGTTAAGGAGTAGATATTTTTCTTGATTGTGAGCTGTTTGGTCCTCAACTGTACGTCGTCTTCTGTAAATAAATTTAAGAATTTCAATCGTCCTCTTTGAAATACACAGCTAGAGTATTATATTACCAAGCTGACATTATTAAAAAAAGCTAGCTCAAACAAAAAGATAAATAACTGCATATATAAGTTAAAATTTGTTCGATTTCACTATGACAAAACATCACATTAGCGGTTCTGTACATTTAAATCGCCTATTTTTTTTTTGATGCACTACGGGTAGACTCTATAAGTAATATTAATACATGAACAATTTATCACTTTGCATAGACTAAATTATTTGATCAAATTTTGGTAATTTGAGTTGCTCATTCAATCATGTCATGCAACACTTACAGTAAAAAAATTGAAGGGCACAGAGCAAACATAGTGTCTACAATCACACTGCACATCCTTAAAAGTTTATGCATGGCACCAACAGCACTAATGCAAATAACGGCTGAATAATGCTATACTTAGGCCTATAGCAAACTTACTTTGGCTTAGAAATATCAAGCTCATGTTGAAGACCTTCATCCATTTCATTAATATTCTGACAATTGTCATTTTCAAGACATATATCCACAGCAGCAGTGGTTTTATCAAGAGGGTTGACAAAGGTACCTCCATCCATATCAATGTGACCAGTAGCAACTTGGTTATTATTGGATATCTCAGTCTCAGGAACCAAGTTTGGCTGTTTCAGTGTTTATCTTCCTGCATTCTTCTCTTCTTCAATGCCAACTCCAAAATCATTTTTCCTCGAGAAGCCATTTCACTAAGCAATCACCAACACAACCAGATAATGCAGCACCAGTTTTTCAAGTTTTAAAAATTCTTTTTAATATTATCACTGTTAAGTTATAACTGCAAAAATCAATACAGTATTATCACACAAAATTACCAATTATGATGATTAATTGATACCAACTTTAATTGAGCCAAATAATAATACTATTTTATTTTTGGTTGAAGAAAAATATGTTAGCTATAATTGGTTGATGCAAAAAATGCTGTAGAAATAAATAACATTTCTGCAAGTTTTAGTTGCTGTACAAATGTAAATGAATTTAAATTCTTGCAGCCAATTCTCATTCTAATCTCTTTACCCTAGACCATAGATTATAAATCTGCACCTAGGGGATCATTCTAGAGAAGACCCAGTTACTGGTACTTTTAGTGGCTTTCCAACCATACCAACACTAAAAGAAAGACAATATCCAACCGATATCATGACATGTGACTTTGATGATTAATTGTGTTTTGCTAATTCCAGCAGTTCAACATTTAATTTTATTTTAGTTTTAAAAAGGAGTAAAAATAGTCACCGAATAGACCACACTAAACTCACTGAGAGCCAAAAATTTATCAAAACAAATTTTAAAAAATCTGGAAACACCTAGCAACTTCACTTACTGCATTTTTCCAGATCAAAATGTACAACAAGACAAAATTGGCTTGACTTACTAGGTTTTTCCATATAGAAATTAACCAATAGAAAGACATTTTTCACATTTTGAATAGATGAACAGATGTGGAAAAACCTATCAAATCCAATTTAGAACCTAACTCATTTTTCACAAAAAACTGAGTTACTAGGTTTTTTTAGATTACAGGAGCTCTGTTTTGACAGAAAATGCGTCAATTCAAACTTAGGACAGCCTCCATCATTTTTGGCTCTTTGATACAGCATAGGTTGGCCACCCCTGATCTATGACGTTGTAATGCGATCTGCTACGATTTCCATGAAAACAGCAGCAGACAATAGTGGTAATCAGGGTTGCCAGATTGGATTACTTTTTATCCACTTTGCGAATGCGGTTAGTTTTTATTTATTGTGTTGCTCAAAAGTGGATTTTTCCCAAATATTAATGTTAGTCTTTGAAACTTTTTGGTAACGACTCATGAACGGTTTCAGTTATAGTAATTCCAGGTTTGCTTATTCATTTGAAAACTTAATTTGGAGAAAAACTTATGGAAAGCGCTTGGATCTGGACTAAGTTGAAGTATTGAGGATATGCAATGGTCAAGCTTTTCTTTGAATGGCTGGTTGTAGAGATAAAGTTTTACAGGCAAAATGCTTTGGATTCGTCGACCAGCAATCTGATGACATTTTATGAGATTAAATTAGTTGTATTGGTAGCAAAATCGGTAGATATTTGTTGATAATCTGGTTATTTCGGAATAAAAGTGACCATGCTAGTGAGAGAAAAATTTATGTGATTTTTCGAGTCTTTTAACACATATAAGTTCGACCACAGTAAAATAGAGAAAAAAGTGAATTAATCTTCGACATAGGCGAAAGCCAGCCAGGAAAAAGACGGAACAGCTACAGTATTAGATTATTATGTCAAAACCCTTCCTGATTTCGACATTATGCAGAGAACAAAAAGGCTAGCTCTCAACAAATAGTTCAGAGCTACTCTAGAACGCCACATATTGTGATTTATTCTAATGTTTTGATGTGATTCTTGAGGGAATGAGCAAAACATAAAGAATTAAGAAATACCTTTAAAAACTTTCAACAATGTTTGTTAAAAAAATTGGAGTAATATTGTAGGAGTATAATTTTTGAAATGTTTTGTCTCAAACAATGGTGTAGCTTGTGGCAGCGGTAGCACCAGAAAAACATTGAGGTAAGATTTTTTTAATCTAAATCATCAAAATGCAAGAGCTTTGCCAAAATTATGATACCTGTATTTACAGATTTAGGCTGACATATTCTTTGTCTTGGATGTTAAATCTCTATTCCATCAATGGCATTTGAGTGACCCATTTGTAGATTAGTTATCACTGTAGCAGTGTGTTAAAATTTTTAAGGTGAAGATCTTTTTTTGGAGGTCCAGTTGGAGTATTTGGAAAAATTGGACGGAGATAGAAGTGAAAACCTTTTGCATTAAAGATTCAGGTGCAAAATTGTTGAATCTATGACCCAATGTGATTATATCTATAACCCGTTTTTTACATATCGTAAAACGTGTGACCACTTTTGCTTTTCTCCAGATTAAGATGCCATGTTTGACACAGTCAATTAAAAAGGTTTGCCATCCCTGGTTTATGTTATTGTACTTTTTAGGAAAAAAACCGTGCTGGCTTGAATGAATTGGCGTCGAATGTAAATGATTTACTGGTTGCATAAATTTTTATGTAGTCCACAGTATTAAAAGTTTTAAAAAAAACTGCAAAAATTATCCTATTTTCTGACTGCAGCAGCTCAGTCAAAACATTTTTACACCAAACTAGCCTAGCATGGGGGATCAGGTTGAATACATTTATGAGGTGTAGACAATGCCTTCTGTACCCCGGATACATTTTTGGTCAAATGGGGGAGAGAGAATTGTCATCACTCTATCCATGGCCTCAACCGATATTTATATGTGTTACGTATTATTCTACCATTGCTTCCCAAAAACTGCTGAATTAATGCCATTGTTCAGTAATTTTGTGACAGATGCTATCAATAATTGATTTGCAATCATCATTTCTCTTTTGTCGGTTCTAAATCAGTTTAAAAAAAGTTTAATTTTTTGAAACTTATCATTTAATGTTGGGTGCGTTTTTAGGCCACTTAAAATGTTTTGGGCACATGGGGGCGCTAATTTACGATTAGTTTGGGGGCATTTCAAATATTTATCTAACAATCCTCGCGGCTACTACTGCATTCTTTCATTTTGAAAGCAAACCTAAATTACTGATATGCTGCATGCTAAAGTAAAATGACATATTTCAGCACTGACATACCGGTTTACATTTGGATTTTGCATCTGCAGGAGCGAAAATTATAAAAACTAAATAGCAGATGAATTCCAGGTTAGAATACCTTTGTAAAGTTGTGTCACACGCATGACTAATCTAAACCCTAAACACATATTTGTCATCTGCAGCACAGTGAAGCAAATGCAAAGCTTTGACGGGCAATCTTCTGGATTGCGAATAAGTTGCTCGTCTCTTTAACACAAAAACCAGGTTGATGAGATCCACTAAACCATAACCTCAAATCTAACCTATAACGTGTTAAGTGAACTGCAAGAACTGGACTGCGATTCGGTTCGCCCTCCCACAGTTGCGTTAATACTATGAGCAAGGAGTATATACGCAGCCAGAGGCTTTAGATCATACAAATAAGCCGACAATTGCGAAAATATAGTATAGGCCTACAACTAAAGAGCGTATTGCTGCAAGTACATCAATCACTTGGGCGCTCAGTCACAAATTTTGAATTTATCCCACCACGCACATAGTCAAATAAACTTATAGAAGTTTATGAAATTGACTTTGCGGGAAAGTACGCTTTTGATTTAAAAATATGGAGGTCGGTATTAGGTACATAGTTAATCCAATATAAAGTTTGAGAAAAAATCATTAAAAAAGATAGGTCACTAGGTGTATGCCACTGCAAGAAATCGCAACTCCAGAGCTACTTTTTGCTAGAAAATGGATAAGTAGTTATACAAGAATCGCATGCTCTACATTTGGGGGAGGCTTGACCCCTTTCTTGCTAAGCTGGGAGAACTGCTCATAGATGCAGACAAGGAATGTTACGTGACTAATAGAATCATCAAAGTAATTGCACCAAGTCGTAAAATACAGTAGGCTTAACAACAAATAAAGTATTTGACGACCACCATTACTGAGCCCGCTCTGGTTTTGTGCTCTTGCAATATTGCGAGATTGAGAAATAATTAAATGCTTGTAAGCGATGACGTCGGTATAAACTTTTTTCGAGAAAACATAACAATATTGGCTGAAGAAATTTGCCTTGATTTTGTTTTATTAAGTTACTTTCCATGTAAGCGTGTATGATATAGGCTATTTTGAGTTTTTGATTTCAGGGGGCAAGGCTTCTCCCTTTCCTTTCCTGCGGACGCTCTTGTTTGTAAGCAAAAGCAAGGAGGGTGGGATTTATAGGCATTGTTCATAAAATCTATTAAGGGGAAATTGTTAAAAAAACAAAAGGTATATACCAATGTATGAAATTGCATCTGTACAGTGGAGCTATTTTTGCAAAAAAATTGGTCAGTAGGCCAGCCGGGGTCAGGCCTAAAGATTAAGAGAGATGCACGGGTCCTTTGTCGCTTCTTTTTACGCTCATGCAGAAAATGGATGTAATAAAGACCCTGCCTGGGACTAGAGAAAAGTTGGTATACGAGTATATTGAAAAAGCAACATTCCTGTATATAGCGGCATTGTATGTGGGGGAAACATTTTCACCATTTTAGTTGAAAATATCTTAATAAGCCTGCCGGGATTGGGGATAAACATGTGGGACGAGGCATGGCTCTTGTAAAGTCCCTGCAAATTTTTGTGCAGGGAACAAGAACAAATTCACAAAGTTTTCGTGAAATTAAAAGAAAACAGCACTCCAGTGTAAAATTGCATTGAATGCGGAGAAGTATTTTTGCTGTATAAATTGAAAAACAGCTTGATAGATCTATCGGGTCAGGGCTAAAATTTGGGACGATGCATGGGATCTGTAATGCTCCTGGCTAAGTTTATGCAGGAAGCAGTGCGCGTAATTACTTCAGTCGCTGCTAAAAAAAACAAAATAGAGCGCACCAAGTAGTGAAACAGTCCTACTATTTAATATCTTATTTTTGCATTTGTAAAAATGATAACTGTATTGGTGTTTTTCTCTACGTTCATTTTACTCCACCTCTACGTTCATTTATTCAAAGAATCAATGGAGGAATCAGAATGAGAGAATAATAGCTATCCCCATAATGTTTTTTCAACCCTATTTTATTTGAAAGTACTTTTGGTTTGGAAACGAGAATTTGTTTGTCTAAAACACATACATTTTTTATTACCTTTTAATTTTCACAACTGCTTTTTGAGTGACGCTGGCGCAGTCTAATAAACAGATATTCTCATCGCCAACGTCACTGATGGAGAATCTGAGGACGACGCCGGCAAAGCCAGCTAGTTCTTTACATTTGTATGAGAATTAATAATATGTTTTGTTATTTTTGCGATACCCTTAGAAGGTATAGGGATATCCGATCAACAAACGTCAATGCTCTCACCTCGAAATCATAAAATTCTTTGTCAGTGTACATAAGTTACTAGATAGATGTATAAAAAGAAAAATAATTTTAGAGGTGAAATTTAACTTTTCGCAAGTCATTACAACGTCAATAATATTTAATAATGTTGCAAGTTTATGTTTTTGTGGAGAAGCAGGAGAAAGCGGCGCCAAACTAAGTTTGCTTTTCACTTTGAAGAGAGTGATCAAATGGGTAAAGCAAAACAAATATTGTGCGGTAGTACACAAAAACCAACTTACTGTTAAGTATTCATGTAAGTACCACACAGTCCCGTAGCACTACAACTTTGGGCCCCCCCCAAAGTAAGTGCAAGAGCCCCTGCGCACAGGTCATATCACTTTAGAGGTGTAAAATTGAAAAGCTGCATTAAGAAAATACACCACAATTTGTACATAAGTAAACAAGCTAATGTCAGAATAAAGCATGCCGATACCGAAGGTGCAAGTCATAAAAAATTCGGCACCGATGCCAGAGTTCAGTAGGACATTTATGCAGACACTGCGAAACGAAAGCAATGACACTGAAAAACATGAAAAAGTTATAAAAACACAGTATCATTTAAATAGTCTGGAGCGAACCTTTTTGTTCGCAAATGCTGTTATGACATTGTCATAATCAAGAGATCGGGCGCAGTCATTTTCGATTGACAACATGGCTAATGAAGATAGTCTACTGTCTGTCATAGACGTTCTATTAAAAGTTTTGATCAGTTTCAATTTGCTGAAGCTTCTTTCAGCGCTGGCAACAGTCACGGGGCAAGTTAGTAAGATTCGAAGTGCGATGTACACATTCGGATACAATTCAAATAAATGAGTCTTTAGAAGATAGTTCAGAAAGTCTTGAGCCGTTTTGAGATTGCGTTTTTTTTGTAAAATTAAAACAAACCGCTGTAGCTCAGCGCTCATTTCATCAGAATCAATGTCACCGAACTTTTTTTGGAACTCTTTACAGCAAGTAAGAAGAGCATTTTCTTGTTGCACAAGCAAAAGTTTGTCTCGTGTGTACAAAAACGAAAAGGCGGAAGAAACCTCACGTAACAAATTAAAGCGCTCCTTTATTGACATAATAGCCTGGTCTACTAATGGATAGAAAAAGTTGCTTTTAAATTTCAGTTCAGGAGTAGCTCGTTGTTCCTCTTCACCTTGGTAATCAAACAATCTTCTTTTCTTTCCACTTCTTGACGGAGGAAAAGAAGGATCAATATCCAATTCCTGTGCTATTTCAACAGCAGATGTTGCGGCACTGTCATAACCCGTTGTGCGATAGTTTTGCAAAAACTTTTCAGTTGCCTGGATTTCCGTTTCCATTGTATGAAGGGAGACTCCATACGATTGAAGAATCTTGCTTGCTTTATTGACTTGGAATAGGATATCATACCAAATAAACACCGACAAAAGAAAACTCCATTTTGATAAATGAGCTATCAACGATTTTGTTTCTGAGGCAGCTCTTCCATCTTTTCTTTCTATGGAAATGGCTTCCAAGTCTTTCAGTGCCAGCAACACCTCTTTTAAATTGTATCGAAGAGGTTTGATGCATTTAATTCTGCTTTCCCAACGAGTATCAGATTGTGACTTTATGGACAGCTCCACATGTTTCTTCAAAATTTCCCAATGCTGAGCAGAGTAAGAAAACAGCACATACAACCTTGTAAGTACTCCAAAAAATGCCAATGCTTCCATCGATGAATTAGCACTGTCAACAACAACTAAGTTAAGGGTATGGTTTGCACAGGGCACGTAAACAGCTTTGGGATTGATGTCTAGCATTCTTGCTTGGACCCCAGAATGTTTTCCTTTCATGTTAGCACCATTATCATATGACTGATCTCGACAATCAGACAATTCGAGTTGCAGTTCGGTCGCTTTTTCTAAGAAAGCGTCCAACAAGCCTTTCCCAGTACTGTCACTTATTCTCAAGTAGCCAAAAAATGTTTCTTTAACAACAGCAGCTTCTTCATTACATAGTACATAACGGAGAATGACAGACATTTGTTCATGATGTGACATATCTGGAGTGCAGTCCAAAATTATAGAAAAATATTTTGCCAATTTCAATTGCTGTAAATTTTCTTTTTCAACTTCTGTCGCTAGCAATTCAATTAGTTCATTTTGTATGGTAGGACTCAAATAGTGATCTTTAGTGTTTTTATTCTTGATTCTGTCTTGAAGCTCTTTTAGGATCGGATCTCTTCTTGCCAAAAGCTCAAATATACCCAGAAAATTTCCATTGTGAGGAGATCCTAAGACTTCTTCAGATCCTCTAAAAGCAAGATTCCTTTCCGATAGAAACAAGGCAATGTCGATAAGTCTCTCTAAAACATTTCTCCAAAAACGTCTTTCATTGAAAAAAATATTCATCTCGCGTTTGTCGATAGTGGATCAATTTCTTATCCCTTCAGCTAGCAACATCCATTGACTGCAGCATTCTTGGTGGGAAATGCCGTTTTCATGGTCTTTCAGTTTTTTCGAAAAACCCTCCCATGTATTTATACCACTACAAAAGGGGCTTAGTGTTTTTCCAAATAGCTTACAACAAAAGCAAAAAACTTGATCTGATTCTCCAGAATAAACTAGCCACGACCGTGAAACACTTTTACCATTAGGTAACACACGTTTATAATGGTTGGAGGAAAAACGTCGCCTTGGAGTTGTGTTATTATATGGAAAATTCATTATTAGTTGATGTGGTCCACGCTTTACTATATCACATCGTTGAGCATCAGAAATACTTTCAGGCCATTTACATGGGTCATCAGGGATAGGGGTAAATTGAGATTCAGATATTTTTGATATTGAAGGTTGCGTATTGGCAGGTAAATCACAACTTACATTTTCTGGAAATTCACAATCACTTTGATGCTGATCGTCATAGTCTTCTTTTTCTTGTACACTATAGTTTTCTTCATCCCTCTCGGTACTAGTGCCAGGTCTACTCTGCTCAGTAATCTTGAAAAAATCTGTCATCTTGGGCAATTTCGCTACAGCATCTCGAGCAGTGGCTGCTTCTTTTCTCTTTTGAGCACCACTTTTTGAACGTTTCATTCTATACAATGTCAATAAAATACTTTATCTGCACTCTGCAGTGTATATATATTGTCCCGGTATTTATAGCCAAACAGAATTCCAGACCATTCTATGATTGTTGCGTAACAACGGCATTGTTACATCAATCGAATATTCAAGATTCTACCAGAAAATCAATGGAAATATTCTAGATTCTGCGAGATAAAATGACGTTGCATTCACTTATGATGTCACAAGCCAATTTCTTCCTACAGTTTAAATCGGTTGTAAACAAGTCTGCTGAACTGAAAATAGTCACGTAGCCAAAAAGTAATTTCAGACTAACTTGGGCCCCCAAAGTTGGCCTGGGCCCCCCCCAATTGGGGGGTTTGGGGGGGCGGATGCTACGTCTCTGGTACCACATGTGACTGTGCACAATCTTTGGCATTTTTGTTGGTTAACCTATGACTTTAAACCTCTCAAGTTTTTTCACCAGAAAAAGAGGAAAAGCATCTCATTTTTGAGAAACAAGTCAGTTTCGATTCGAGAGCTAAACACACTGGCCAAAGTTTCTTTACTGGATTTGCAAACAGGTTGTGCTGGCGGTAAATGTAAACTACGTTTCTGACAAAACGTAGGAACACTTTTGCAATGCCAGTGGAATTATGGCAAAACGCAGATCAAAACGTAGGCCCATGGGTTATTGCGACGTAGGCTTCTAGCAGAACTTTGCCATTATTGTAAAAGCTGTCAAAATACCTATACTACGAAGTGCAATTTCTGTGTGTCGATGTGCGCTTGTGCTTTAGCTCCTCCAAATCTACTGCTCATGCAAAAACTAAACTTGGCACGACTGATTACCTCCTTCATATGAGTGTCATAATGGGGTTCGTGACGTCATCGTGACGTGGTAATCAAAGATCATTTTTTTAAATTTACATTTTTTGATGGAGGAAAGTAGTTTTTTGCTCAAACGAAAGCTAGCTCTCAACTTACATTCTGCAAATATTTTGTTCTTTTGGGGTCTTGATTGCATATCGTGTACTCCGTATTTTCTCAAAAGCTACTGATAGTGGAAACGCAATTACAAGATTTTTTAGTAGTTATTGACAAGGTACTTTTGATGAAAAAATTCTATAACTTTACTTGAATTGACGATGCAACAAGCCATTCTTATTTTTAAGCATTTTAAGCATTCCAAATATGTTCCTCTTTTCTTTAAACGTTTCAAGTGCTTCTACAGCGACACAATACTTGGTACCATCATAATGACAAAAAGCAGCACGCAGCAGCAACATGTATAGCTTTCAATTCACTGTTGTTTTAAATGCAAACAAGTGATATGCTGCCTGTCAAAGAACAATGACACGTTACAGTATCAACATAGTGGTAGGTCAAAAAATCTACAGTTTTTGGTAATGCTATCGCAAATTACAATAGTTTTGTTCAGGCCTTTCGCACGCCCGACTGATTTTAATCTCAAAGACATATTAATCAAGTGTAGCGCAGTCGAACAAATTAACGATTTTCCTCCTAAATCTTCCGTGGATCACCAAAATTATGGTCACCATTACCACAAAAACCTGGTCCTTAGATTATACCTTTAATACATATTCTAACCTATGGCAATAACTTGCTTGTAAGTGCTTTAATTTGTGTTTCTCGTAGTTTGTACTTTCCATAGCTGCGTTTATGCCAGGACGAAGCAATTGACGCGCAGCCAGAGATGATAAGTCAAACAAATAGACATAGAATTACCATAAATCGCAAGTAGTATGCCAAATATTTAATACCTTACTTCAAAAATTACGCAGCAATTACTTTGGCGCCCCCCCCCCTCTATAACCCACAACTTTGTATTTATACTTTCGAGCAAGTGGAGAAATAAAAGTAAAGTTTGTGAAATTATCGGATATTTCAATTGTGAGCAAGTTCACTTCATAAGTGCATGCTGGGAATAGGACGAATGAGACGTTGGCAGGGACTTCAAAAACTTTGGGTGGAATATAGCGGCTATGAACAACAACCCCTGACGTTTTTCTACTCGATTCCCATCAAAAACAAAGAACTTTTGATTTTGCTACGAGATCGGCTACGTCAAAAAGATATTAGCGTTTCGTTACTGTTCTCGGCATTACTGATAGGGGCCCTGCTATTGTAATAACTAAACTGCAAGTGCTTCATTTCCGGTCACTTTGCATGGCTGCGTTGATGCCAACACCACGCAACATGCGCGCAGCCAGAGGCATTAGATCGTACAAATGCGCCTACAGTTACGAAAACGTAGTAAGTAGTGGGCATAATTCTAATAGGCTATTCTTGAACATACATATCAACTACCTTGGCGCCCTTCTACTACTTTGATATGCTTTCAAGGGATAAAAGTTTGCCAAAACTAAAGACATTGGTGAAAACAGGACAAATAAGACGTTGCCAAGGACTCGAGAAACTTGGGAGACATGTAGGGCTACTTGCAACCCCCATAACGTTATTTTTAATCAATTCCTTTTCAATAAACGTTGGTTTTGTTATGGAACGAGATTTGGTTTTGTTACTGTTTTCACTTCTTTTCACTGGGTGAAGCCGTCTTGTTCTGCTGAACCAATATTGTTAACCTCGACATTACTGATGGAAGTCCATGCGGACGACGCCGGCAAAGCCGGGTAGTGGTTTATAACCTGTAAACGTTTGATAAGCTGTTTTGATAATCTCACAATATCGAAAAATCTAACAAAAATCATGGGCATGCTATAAGGTACCTCCAAGAATCCTACCGTATCATTTATGATGGGCCAACCGAAAATAGTTCCAAACTAGGCTCCAATAAAATGATCAAAAAAAGGAGAGATTCAAGCATCCTTGTTGGACTTATAAAAAATGAAAAAAAAATCTTAAAGAATAATAATTTGGTAAAAATTGAGTTGAAGTATCTACCCCAACCGCAAACACACTTTTACTGAGTTGCTGATTTAATTTGATAATTTTAAAGACTAAGGTTGAAATTATGGGGTTAACACAAAATTTCCACATACAACCCTAAAGGAAATGACAGACAAATTTACTCCACATTGCTCATTTGTTTTTGTTATTTTGAGACTTAAAGTTAAAGTTGTGTGACGAAATTGCAAGCGACCTATGACACAAGCTTATGATTGCCAAGATTAAATATCTGCATTAATGTTATTTATTTATCCATTGGGCTTAGTGGCTAAGGCTAGTGTTGACCTACTTCTGCTCACTCAGCGAAAACCTTGAAGCCTCATGTCAAATCAAACGTTCGTGTATTGATACGGAAGATGACTAAGATATAGATCGCTGTCTTCTTGCATCTATATTGTCTCTTTAGCTAATGTATTCTGCTTAAAGTCTGATATTTTGCAGACAAAACCCTGGTTTTCACAAGTTTAAACGGTTAAATAGTTACCCGAAATGCTTAAGCCTAAGCACTGACCAGGCTAAGTAAATACTTAAATTTTGGATTGACACTTATTTGATAATAGAAAATAGTTGTAAGATGTTATCTTTATACACCTTTATACGTCATAAGTCCTCAAGTATTATAGGCTAAAAATAGAAATAAAAGCATAAATTAAGCAAGATTTAAAATGTTTTGGATTTGTAGACCACATGATTGCTTGCTGTTTTACAGTTCTTTTTTGCCGATCACTAGGTTAACTACTGATATTTTTAGCACCACTTTTTTATGACGTAAATCAACCAAAAAAAGAAAAAAATCAGCCTGTGCTAGCCAAGACTTTCCTACAGACAAATTTTGATGAGGTTGGCAGTGTGAACCTAAATTTCCGTTTATGCCGTAATTCCATTCTAAGAAAAAGGAAGGATAAACTCATTTGCCAACTCAAAAAAATCAGTCATGAATCACTAGAAGAGATCAAAGTAGTGTAAAAATCGACCGGTACTTGAGTAAAATATTGTTACTCACTCAAAATGATATTCAAGTAAAAGTAGAAAGTAATGACAAGCATTTTTACTTGAATAAAAGTAAAAAAGTAGACGCTCTGTTTGCCTTCAGTATCAAGCGGCGAAATCTCGTCTCAAAACCTGTTCTAAATATCGGTGAGAAGTTTTATTCCTGGTTGTGAAAACCGCTGTTTGCGAATGCAGCCTAAATGTAATTAAATCATAAAAGTAGAGAGTAGTCTCATTTTTCTATCATTTTTGTCCGTATTTATCCAGTGGGTTTCAATTGGGAATGTTCATACCTCTTGTGGTGCTGGAAAAATTAGTTGAGTAGGAAACTTCACCTGCAGGCTGAGGTATCACTAAACGGACTGTCTGCTCTGGGTTGTACTATTTTAAGGGAGGACACTATTTTTCGAAAGCTCTTGAAAGAACCCAACAAAATTCAAATTGATGACTTTTTCTTCAAGTGAACATCTTCTACATAGAGATTGAAGTCCTGATTTTGGAAAAACTTTTTCGCTGTATTTCAGGTTGAAAACTTTGAAATCCGTCACAGGTAGTAGTGGGATTCAAAAAATTAAACAACAGGTTGTCTTTCTCGTAGCACACTAGATGGGGCCAATATACTGTAAGTCGAAAGGTATTTCATATTGCTATTTAATAATCCGTTCGCGGAACTCATCAAATTCCAAGTATAGGTTTAGCACAAACGGATAAGAATCGGCTAAATCCTACGACTCGTCCACGGTGATGCGGGCGTTGAAGGGAAGAAGTGGGAGGAGAAAAGATTTTCGCAGATGCAAAATGCAAAATGATCTGAGAAGTCTGTGGTTTAGACCCGTAGCGTAATATAGACATAGTACAGACACGTAGAGCTATTTTTGATAGGAAATAATACTTTATGTTGTAGGTCCGTTTTATTAAATTTGCTTGATTGATGGCTTATTCTCGCGATGTAGTGCTTTCCAATGGTTAAAAGTCGTCAAAACATGGAACGATTTGATGAGCCCTAATTTTAACACAAAAAAATTCGATTTTCATGACGTTTACCATCTAAAATCGCTAGAGCAGAGTTTCCATATCTAAAGAGGCACGAACCCTAATGCAGTGGATTTCAATCGGAAGCCATTTGATCCCCCAAGGGAAAAATTATTTATTCCTCGAAAAAATTTGTTCTAGTGAAATAGTGGAGAGAAAAAAAATTGGTGCAATTCCTATTAAATGATTCACATATAGATTACATTGTTTCAGTTAAGGCTTATAAATAATCTCCAAAAGAAAAGAACTGGCAAATACGTCAATTTAAACTTGAGAAATATTGATCGCCAAAAAGTATCTTTTTTACATAAAGTTTCCTTTTCGGAAATCCGCCTTTTTTGAAGAAAACATCCCTGACTTTTGAGCACTTTTTTACATTTCTCCCAGATGCTTACTTTAACTATAAAATTCTTGACATATCAGTCAAAATTGTGACGTCTGGCGACTCAACACAAGAGCTTGCTAAAAAATTCGGTGGTGGAGGTTCACGACGTTTTGGTAATAATCTTTTTCCTTATTTTCAATGACCATCCCTTGATTTTTGGTAAGAATCAGGAGTATTAAGCAAATTTTAACAAACTTTGCTGAGGTTGAGCTTATAGTTGATTTTTTGAGGTGAACTAGAGAAAACAGCTATAAACAGAACTTTTACAAGCATAAATCTTTTGCTGGTGACTATTTTATAGCACAAGAATAGCGGGTGTTTTGTAAACAAACGAATAATTGTATGCTCAAAAAGATAAAACAAACCGCAAAAAAAATTAAACACTATAGAACATGTGAATTTATTTCTGGTGCAAAAAACTTTTCAAAATCAAAAACCTTTATGACAACATGGCTTACTGACGGTAACTCATAGCACCTTGTCTATAATTGGCACCAGTTGGTTTACATGATTCGAAGAAAAATGTTTGCTTCAACGAAGGATTTGCACAAACTAGGAACTGGAATTCAAAAAAGTTTTTGTGCTAGCTTACCACATTTCAAATCAACAAGAATTAGATTTTTAGTATCTACTTTAGTAAAAGTCGTAACTACACAAGTAGCATTACTTTCAACTCAACTAATAGTAGAAACAGAAAAAATAAAACTACTCAAATTAGTAGCGCGTTACTGAAAGACCTGCTTTTCACTTACATTATCTGTGCATTACACAGTCGCCAGTTATCTAAAAAATTACAAAAATTGACTATAAACAAACGGAAAGTAAAAGCTAAATAATGCTAGATTTTCAAAAAAGGCCAGAAAGTACAATACATTGCAAAAAAAATGCTAAACGACAGAAAAAAAGGGCAAAATCTATTTATATAAAGGCTAAGTTGGCAACATTGGCGTGAATACTGCGTTGCTATCAATTTTTAAAAACATGTTGTTTAGACGAAGCAACATAAAAAAAGAAACAAACAAATTAGAAGAAGGTGGACATGTTCCAATGAGCCTGACTGGATCAACATCAGGTAATGCTCGCAAAAAAAGAGTAAAAATGTTAAGTGAAGTTAGGCTTATGCATGATGATTGAAATAACAAAATCCTACAAAAATCTTTTGCCAACTTTAAAATAACTGGATTGCTGGTGCAGTAGTTAGAGTGTGTTGTTGTTGTTCTTGATGTTGTTGTTGATGTTGCTGCCTTTATCCGATTCTTTCTTCGGGGCTTGGGCATCACTGAAGACCATGAAGCCTCAGGAACCAGCTACTCTCCAAGGCCTAAACTAAACGTCGAAAGTAGGTGAAGAGTTGTCAAAAATAGAGCGGCGCAGAGTCCGTAGCATAAAAGGGCAGAATAAGATAAAAAGCGTTACGAGTGGAATAACCGCAGGTGCTGCACCAAAGATTTTCAATACCGCCCATACTAGGGAGAGAAGGTGCAAAAGAAGGCTGTATCCGTAGTAGCGAAGACCAGAGAAAACAGCGTGACGAAAAAGTATAACTTCTTTTGTAGATTTGTGAGTCAAAAGATTTAGATAAAACAGTGCGCTTTCATTCTGAAAAAAGAAGTAAGTGAATACAAGAAATAAGAAGAGAGAGACCACAATGGGCTCTAGATGGCCGGAGCAGCAAACCTCGTCTGCATAGCACATCGGTTTGTCATCATCCTGAGGACATTATTAGCCGGGGACCCATTGGAGCTTAATAGAAAAGAAAGAGAAGATGGATAGTTCCTGCCAGATGGGCGAAAAAGTGTGTGAAAGAATAAAAATGGAGAAGAGAAAAGTAAGAACAGATAGAGAGAGAGAGAGCCTAAAGTGGGAGAAGAGAACAGAACTGGCTGATTTGTTTGTATTGCCGAGACCAGCGGAAAGCTGGCAAATTAGCCTAGGTTTCAGGAGAAAAACTTATACACACTGGGCCGGCCGAGTAGGAAAGACGGCTTCAACACCACGAAGTGAGCACTTGGTAAGGCGCTGGAGTGTCTTTCAACAAAAAAACACAGAGTCCATCAATCCGATTTATGAGATTCAGTGATGGAAGAAAGATAAAGTGAGCAACAACAGTACCTTTGCAAGAAAGAGGACGGTAAAAGTGCGAGTTTGGAGTAGAACGGGTGAGTTCCACGCTAAAGAAAGGTAAGGTCCAAGAAAGAAATGGAGGTTCGGCAAAAAGATCCTGCTAGGAGAAAGAAAAGAGTGCATTTGGGTAAGTGGTCGCAAAGTGTCCCTGAGAAAACCTGAAGAGCCGTGATTTCACTTTGTGGTTAGGCTGTCTACAAATAGAAAAAGAGGGTAAGAGAGAAATCGCCCTATCGTATAGGTTGCGGCAAAATGAGTCAGGGTGACTCAAAATAATAATAAATGAGGACAAGCAAACAACTGATGGTGGCGCAACTGCCCGCTCCGTGAAGGCGTTCCAGTTAAATAACGTTGAAAAGGAATACCATCCGGATGAATCATAGGTAAAACATGCCATAGAAAAACTTTGCACTAAAGAGGTGGGGAGTTTTGGGGGACCATGAGGAAGCATAGATAAAACGTAACACTGTTAGATAAGGGATGTACTAGGCCCTCAATATATACGCATGTTTGAAAAAAGTGTGGTCAATGGTGACCCCACCAAAAGTGGGCGTGAAGTTGGAGTGGAGAGTGAAATTGAACCAAGAGATCAGTAAGAACAAATATAAAGGTAAACCGGATGGTCAAGTGGTCATTATAAACAGCTAGAATTGTCCTAATGGCCGGCTTGGATTTGTTAAATATATTCGTAGTGGACTGCGAAATATGATTATTGATTATATTATAAGAATCCAATTGATTATATACAGTACAAACCGGCTTGAGAAGAGAGAATAAAGTCAGGTTTTAGAAAGAAGGGTAAACAGGGTAATGTGACGCATTCAAACAACTTTAAATTTCACCAGGTAAAAGAGATAGATGGAAAAGAAACCGGTGAGTCCAGAAGTTTTTGCATTTTATAGAGAAAAATAACAACGAAAGACTTTCGTTGAAATGAGTTATTCCAAACGGATGAGTTAAATTGCACAAACGCACGCACAGACAGAATTTGCCACATCATCTAGTGATGTTGAAATGATAGATTCAATGTTATTTAATGCCTTTTCATAAGTCATAAAATCATAACTTTTAATTCAATTCTGAACTTTCTCGATTGCGAAATCATCATCAAACCTGAGCTATAGTCACCTATGTTTATTTAAATTCTTCTTTTCATAACAATAGAGTCTTCAAAAAAACCGAAAGTTGAGGAAAAAGTCGTGAATCCAAGCAGTGAAAAGCAGAAAGGTAAATCGATTTAGCATTCATAAATATTTCATGTTACATGAGGACATCACAGCGAATGATTAAATCTCACCGCAAAGAAACCCAAGCAATACTCAAAATCTAAATATGTAGTTGCGCACTAACATATTAATTTGTTTGCTTGAAAAAACATTTGTACACTGAGTTATCAGTGATAGTTACACCATTAACCTGAAAAAACTATATGAGGCTGTCCATAAAAGTACTAAAACAAAGAAAAAAGTAAGAAAACAACAAAAAGGGCGGGACCTAAACCGAACCAACGAGATTCGATGTGAAGCATAATGATGTAGTAGGTAACGGGCGTAGCATTCTGACTTTTCTTTTAGATAGACACTCGTTCTGAACAGAGAATTTTTGTAGGAGAAAAGGAGGGAAAGCATCGGAATAGCAATTTGTTGTGGAAATAAATTTTTAACAAATTAAAAGTCATTTTAACTTGTGAAACATCTTAAGCTTCGCGTTTTTGACTTTCATAAAGCCCTTTTCGAAAATTAAATCCGTAAATGTGATGTAATAAATTAAAGCAATGAACCGTAATTTCAAATAATACACATTATGAAAATATAATACTTTTAACAGCTATAAAAACGTAGCCAACTTTAAAATAAATAAATTGCTAGGAGAAATTGGATGCAAAAATCTTTAAGCACATCAAAATTAGGATTGCAGCCTTACAGAAATGGCAAGAACTTCAAAATTATGCCAATAGTCCAATATGGAATGTGGTGTTACAATTACGTGAAGTAAGTAAAGTTGTTGTAAAAAAAAACTTTTTGTTAATATGTATTTAGCAAAAACGAAGCTCCACTTGCATAGCATCGTTTATTAAGGCTAGGGCTATGACGTTTTATAAGTAAAGCTTCATGAATTTTTGCTTCATAATCTGAATTACATTTCCTCAATATGGTAAATGAAATAATGTTATATTGTAGATTAGAGCTGGTGGGGCATGGCAAAATGTGATCCTTAATTGCGCTTTTTCTTGTATTTCCAAAGACTCATACCCATAGATAGTAAATCGGGAAAATTGTATGGGTTAAATAAAGTCCATAAAATAAACAATCCAGCACCGCCCTTAGTAAGCATGATCGAAACACCGGAATAAAAACTTGCAAAATTTTTGGATTCGGTTATTAAATCTTCCATTCCCCATAAATATATGTTGTCATCAACCAATCACTTTATTGAAAAATTAAAAGAGGTAAAAGTTAATCACATCAAAATTTTGGTTAGCTTTGATGTAGTTTCACTTTTCACTAACGCACCACTAGAAAAAACTACTCAAATTATAGCAAATTATCTATTTGATAAAGACACCCCGAACACACCACCAATGGAAAAGCATGCTTTCATCAAGCGTATGAAATTGGCCACTCAAGGAATGTTTCTATACAATGGTGAACTATTTAAACCGATTGACGGAGTAGCAATGGAGTCAACTCTTGGATCCACATCAGCCAACTATTTCTTAGCAAATTTGGAAAATAAGCTTTTCAATCATACAAATGGCTTTTACCCGAAAATTTATTGACGATATGTGGATGACATTTTTGCAATTTTCGATGGCAGTTTATCGATAACAAAATTTTTGAATCTGTTAAATAAACACCATTCAAACATGCAGTTTACCATGAAAAAATTAATGCAGGCGCTCCTGTTTCTGGATGTTCATGTTCAAAGTCGAGAAAATGAATTAGATGTAAGTGCGTGGTGAAAAACGACTAATACCGACATTTTATTGAACTTTAATGCAATAAGTCGAAATGTTTGGAAATCGAGCCTTGTACCGTGCCTACTTAATCGAGTTAAATCTATTTGTTCTAGCCAGCTTTTATTTGAAGTCCAGATTGGAGAGTTGAAGTGTTTATTTTATGATATTAGCAATAGGACTTGTTTTTTTGATAAAAATTTGTAACAAATTTAAAGCCAAACTTGATGATATAGCTTGTTCATGAAATAAGTGTAGTAAATAACGTGGAGTTATGTCCTATTTTTGTTCAGCATGTTGGTGAAACGTCAATTCGTTTCGTGAAAGCTCTTTCTGGATTATGTTTAAAACAATTTGATGTAAGGCTGATTCCTCTGTATCGCACAAATAAAGTTGAACAGTATTTTTAATTAAAATCAGCAACGCCTCTGCCACTATGCTCAAATGTCGTTTATAAATTTACTTGTTCGTGTTATGCAAACTTGACATACATTGGTGTGTCTTCCTGACATTTGATCACCAGAGTAAGGAAGCATCAGAATTTAGCAAATACAAGAAAAAGTGCAATTAAGGATCACATTTTGCCATGCCCCACCAGCTCTAATCTACAATATAACATTATTTCATTTACCATATTGAGGAAATGTAATTCAGATTATGAAGCAAAAATTCATGAAGCTTTACTTATAAAACGTCATAGCCCTAGCCTTAATAAACGATGCTATGCAAGTGGAGCTTCGTTTTTGCTAAATACATATTAACAAAAAGTTTTTTTTTACAACAACTTTACTTACTTCACGTAATTGTAACACCACATTCCATATTGGACTATTGGCATAATTTTGAAGTTCTTGCCATTTCTGTAAGGCTGCAATCCTAATTTTGATGTGCTTAAAGATTTTTGCATCCAATTTCTCCTAGCAATTTATTTATTTTAAAGTTGGCTACGTTTTTATAGCTGTTAAAAGTATTATATTTTCATAATGTGTATTATTTGAAATTACGGTTCATTGCTTTAATTTATTACATCACATTTACGGATTTAATTTTCGAAAAGGGCTTTATGAAAGTCAAAAACGCGAAGCTTAAGATGTTTCACAAGTTAAAATGACTTTTAATTTATTAAATTTGCTTGCTTTAAAAACAGTCTGGATTTTAAGATGCTTTACCTCTCTGCCAAAGTCAAATACATTTTTGGAGGTGATGGTATGGTGGTAGCCCTTTTGTCCCTTTTTTTGAGACAATGACAACTTTTTCAGATATAATTGCGGTGTTGCTCTCACTTCGAGTTGCTCTTTTTCGTTTTGTTGCCAAGGCCCAAAGAGGATATGCATCTTGCACAATGCCCCACAAATATGCTAGTGGCTGTGAGACAAAACAAAACGAACTAAGCAAAAATCACTCTAATCGGGTAAACCCTGTAGGCTACAGGAAACTGTGGATGTGAAGTAACATTTCTTACCCAAGTTAACTGACTGGTAGCTTTAGCCGGCGAAGCCCATGTAACAGCTCATGAATCCTGAACGGATTAAACCGTGAATGTTCAGTTTGATTGAAGCCACCGTTACTTTCAAAGTCCATCTCCCGCAAAACGAAAACGGTTTTCAACGCAGTTTGAAAGGTCTCGCATTCATAACGATTGTAAAATCCAAACGTATAAATCCTACATTGAGGACACTTTCCATAAGTTTACCGTAGACTTCTGCGAGTCTCGTAACCGGAGAATAGAAATGATTTCAAAAAACAATAAAAAATTTTTAGATCTGTACGCGGCTGTAAACAAAATTGCAAAAAAGGAAGAAAAGGCTTGGAAAACAACAGAAGAAAAAGCAGAAGAAACTGAAACCGGTATAAATATCTGAAACTCTTATCGTGTTGCACGTTACATGCACTATTCTCATATAGGCTAGTAGTTGCAAACTTGCTTATATGCTACTTTTTAAGTAGTCACTTCAGTCAGAAATAAGAGCAGCAAGTCGAGTCATTGAAGGAAACAAAATATGGCCTACTGAAACAATGTTGAAACTTGCGCAGAATGTTCAGTTTACTGCGGAAACCAATTAAAAAGTAAAAATTCATGAATCCTACCACTAAAGCTGCTCTTTGTGGGAGATATTTACGTCACGGCGCCGCTAAGCATCTTAATTTTATGTTAAACAAAGCACAATATTTTTAAGTTTATGAGTTGACTAGTTTAGTGAAAGAGGGGGAGTGATGGTTTTGCTTATTTATTTCAAAACATTTGCATTTACAATATTTTTGGTTAGAAGGCTTCACACAAGCAGCGTTTTTTTAAAGGAATTCATTGGAATACTGGAGTGACCGATTTGGTAATAAACACAGGTTCTGCAGTTGATTCGGTTGTCATACTGTTTTGATAGCGTCATGTTAGATGAGAAACTATAAAGCAACACCCCATCGATTACTTGCTTTAATAAATTTGATTTAGTAGAAAGGACTTTGCACCAGGACGTGGCGTTCGTGCCAATAGTTTCAATTCTGGATACTCGGCAACAACAAAGTTCAGTGAAATCATAATATTAGACGATTAACAACCTCCCAGTTCGATCAGAGCAACAGGGAAACTGACTATGAGTTTCAACCGCCGTTGGAATATTGTGGAACCCCGATAAGCGAACCTTAACTGCAGTAAGGTGGTCGCTTTAGCGAGGTGGTCGTGTTAACGAATTTTGCAAAAGCGCAATTAGTATTTACTTAGGTTTGTGATCCATGTAAGCTTTTAACAATACACGCCAATTTGTTAACAATGTATTAATAGATTAAACTGCACTATGAGTATTACAACATCCCATGGCATTGATTGACTCAACCAAATTTGTCTACGCCGGAATTTACGTTTATGCGTGACCACGGGAAGTCCAACAAGTGTGAAGAGCATTTTGTTTATTTCTTTAACTTGAGCAATCAGGCTCTGGCAAGGTGTGATAAAAACGAAAAGAAAATATTTTACTACTATTGATTTTTGCTGCAAGGAGCAAAAATGTGGTCCTGCAAAACAGTCGCCTATTAGTTTTTTGAACCTGCAAAAATATGGCCGCAGTATCGAAAACGGAATAGTAACATTATTAAAATAGAATGCAATGCTTTGTGATAGAAAAGTTTTTGTGACCTTAATAAAATGGTTGCGATAAAGAAGAGGTCTCGACATCGAAGTGATCTGTTACTGGGATTCTACTGTAGTTTAACTTGTCACCCGGTCAGTCGTAGTAGACGACTAGTGATTACTCATGGTATTTGCATTATCTATAGCAGTATAGTTCTCAAACTGTGATCCTCCGATTCTTGGAATTCAGAGAGGACTTTTCACTATTTTGTTGAAGGATCGAATAATACCTCAGCACTTCTCACATCTAGCTTATACAGATCTTTTCGACTTACATTTTCTGTTTTAAAGACTGCGGGGGCATATCATGATCAGTTCCAATTTACCATTTCTAGTCACTGCCAAGATTTATTGGTTGACACGCGACTTAGTGAGCGTGGATCGTTCGAGCAAGCATTGCGATTCCTAGGACAGTGATATCCAAATTTATCGGCGCCATGGAACTCTTGAAAACTCTGATAATCCATGGATGTTCAACTTAGTTAAGGCCTCCGTTATTTTTATTGTGCTTCTCCCAAAAAATGAGAAATTTTTTGCCGCAGTTTGAAAAGGCTCGCCTTTACAACGATAATAAAACCCAAACCTATAAATCCTACAAGTAGAGTGAAAGCGTCTTCACAAATTTACCGTGCACTCTTGGAAGTCTTAAGGCCAAAGAATAAAGTGTAGGTCTATACTAAAAGCATAAAACAAAATTGTACTTCAGGTATTCGAGAAGTGTACGCAGTTGTGAACAAAAACGAAAAAGAGAAAAAAAAAACTAACAAGACAACCGAAGCAAATGGAGAAGACATTGAAAACGGTATAGACATGTAGAACTATTGTGCGGTATATCTTAGAGTGTAAACATTAATCTTGCGTATTGTGCGTTGTAGTCTCAAACTTTTTGATTAACAAACTATAAAGAGGTCATTCTAATCATGTATTCCGATAGTTGGCCAGGCATAGAATAAAATAGAGGGAAGTTTATTTAAACAATGTTGAAGTTTGCACAGAATATCCAGGGTACAGCGCAAACTATTCAAAAATATTGACCCAATGAAATTTTTCCGCGGTAACTTTCTTTTTGGGAGGACTTAATGTCATGGCGTCTCTAAAATCCCAATTTTAGGATGTTGATTAAAGCAGAATGTTTTCAAGTTTATAAGCTGGTTAGTTTGATGCGGGGAGGTGTGGGTGATTTTTTATTTATTTATGTTTAATCATTTTCGTTCACAATACTTTTTATTTAAATGCTCACGCGATCAGCAGTAGTTTAACAGGAATTCAACCGGATAATCGAACGACCAACTCGGCAAATAACATAGTCTGTACTGTCAGGTGCTTGTCTTTTTGTTCCAATAAATCCAATTGGATGAGAAACCACGAAACCAATCCTAGCTGAAAGTTGTTTTACCAGTTATGTTTCAGAGTAAAGAAGGTTGAGCCAGGACATCATGATCGTGTTAATATAGCCTACCTTCAAAACTGGAGACCACTGCGATACTCAGTGAGATCAAAACGATATTCTGTCAACTACTACCTTCCGTATTCCGTCAGAACAAGAGATTGCTAACCATTTATTTCAACCTGAGTTAGAACATCTCGACAATGATATTGTAAAACTAATTACTACCAAAATTATGTTTTTGGTAAGGTCCCCTTTTTTGTTATTAAAGATCGTTCAACCACGGAAAAACTGACATATATTTTCAGCTATGCCTTGAAGCAGTTAACTATACGAGCCTGTAAACTTCTTTGCGTTTGCTGATAAGTAGCTTCACGTAAAGAAAAAAGATGTGAAGGTTGTTTATAACATATCTGAAATGCGGTTGTTAAATTTCACAATATCATGGCAGAATTGAATTCGTTAACCCAGTAAGTCGCAAGGAACGACTTATAGTTACTCACCCGCGTGAGAATGGTCGACAAGTAACGCTGCGGAGTATGCAGTGATTGCTATTGGTCGAGAGTTTTGTGCTTGACTGAAATGTTCGAGATTTGCGCGAGTTTTGTACCTGATGCTGACTGATGTTGTAGGACTAGGAATTCTGAAGTGTAGTCCGTAATGGCAAAGCTCCAATGCATATTCTGCTTTTGTTTGTTTGTTTTGTAGCGGCGTCAACATGTAAAGTGCGTAAAGGCTTAAATTATGATTTGGAAGTATATGAGTCAAAGTCTCTTCTGTCAGCTACACAGCCCAAACAAGCAAAAAGTGAAAAAAATAATTAAACAAAAAATAATACAAGCAAAAAAAATTATTACCAAAGCCAAGCGTGGGTGAAACAGCAAAATCAATAAAAAGTTTTTGCTTTTTCTAGTTTACGTTGGTGACACTAAAGGCTAAACTAATGCTTAAACGGCATTTAGAGTTGTTCTCCCAAAACTTCTATCAGGTATAGCCATAGGCAGTCAGCAACAAAGTAGTTCTACTTAAGCAGATTTTTCAAAACGAGCTACCTACTTCGATAGTTGTACATTTTATACTTCTACCTTTATGTGGGTAAATTAAGGGGGGAACAACGCTGCTGGAGTAGTGGTAGATTTTACCTAAGCAACTAGATGCCTAAGACTGAATATCTGTTGAATTGGAATGCGTTATACTATCACAGAAAACGGTCTTAAATTTACGGTTTTATTTTCTGCATATCCGCTGTCAAAGTGGACTTAATTTTTGGTTCGAATTTTTAAAAAATAAGTGGTATTGTTGTTCGATGTTAATTTGGTAAAATTTGGTGAGTTCATTCCAGCAAACCGTGTAGTCACAGTGCCTTTTGGTTTTGAAAAGTTTTTAGCGCTTGAAGTAAATTCAAAGGCTTTGTGGTGTTTATTCATTTGCAGTTAGTTTCATCCTCCCATGCATGCAGTTTCATCCTCCCATGCAGTTAGTTTCATCCTCGCAAGGTTCGTTCACAAGCCACTCACTATTTTAGTTTATGGTGTAGCCACTATCCAGCAGGACTAAGGAAGCAATTATTCTTAAACCATTAATAAAATTTCTGTTGTGGGATAAACTTTTAAAGCCGTTTAAAAAACAATCATCACAAAAGCTGCGCCTTAACAAATGGCTCAAAAAATTACTCAATACAAGCACATCAGAATTTTACTAAAATGTTTTGAGATTTCAAAAATAAAAAAAGATTTCATCTTAAGAATGTGATTCAAGGTAAAAATATTTGCCCTGTCAATTTTTTCCTTTTCTATGTCTCTGACTCTGTTAATCTTAAATATCATAAGGCTTGTGTTAATGCTAAACTCAATAAGCTGGGGTCTATTTTCTGCCATCGGTTGTAGGACTGGATAGCCTACATAAAAAAAAACTGCTGAAAAAATAAAACTGCTTCCTATATATTGATGCTTAGGGATGTAGCGTTATAAAGAAGTGTGGGAACGCACTGAGTAAAAATATAAGTTGCACCTTGCTCTCAGGCTAGTGTTAAAGGGTGCGGAACGCCGTTCTTACGCATTTCCACGCCACTACAACTCTACTAATACTTCTTAAGTCTGGTTTTTGACCGCTTTCGTCAACGACAGACGGCAAAGTGAACGAGTGGGTTTAAAGGTCGTTCATGGCAACAGTGATCGTGAATCCGAAACTCACGATGGCGACGTAATTGTATTCTTAGGAAAGGCAATTTACGGTAATTTCCCCTGCTTGGTTGTAGGTTTGTTCGTGCATGTAAAAATATCTATTTTTACTTTCAAATTTTACGTAAGCTTTCCTTTGAGTGAACAATATTTTTACTCCAGTAAACTTTAAGCTTTAATTTGTTGATTGGTAGGTATACGAACGGAATTTAAGAGCTGTGGCCAAGCAAACCACAACCCCAATTTTAGTTAATTTATTTCATCGCGCATTAAGTGTACAGTGTACACCATGTAAGCTGTGAAACAGTAAATTAATTATCAATTCACTTACCATTAATTAGAATGGTTAGCTGCGTTAGCCTTAGACAGAGTACAATAAATCTAAAATAAGCTCACAATGGCAGTGTAGCCAAATATAAATCTCTTAATAATGCTAGATTTTGAAAGAAAAAAATGCCAAAAAATGCTAAAATTATTTTGTGTGCACCCAAAAAAATACCAAAAAGTGTTTTACTTACCAAACACTTTTTGAATTGTATCTCCAACAAAACTTCATCATAACTTGAAAATGCAGACACTTCTTCTTCGGAGCTTTTTAGGGTCGTAAGATTCCATTGTCCCAATTTTTTAATTACGGCATTTGGTAATTCAAAATTTTTGCAACATTTGTTGTGCCTTTTCATGCCATATTTAACGGTAAAAATAACTGAAAGCATTGGCAGCAGCATTTTATTTCGTAATTTATTCTTGATGATATTTAGGCTGCTGAATAAGCGTTCTACTTCAGCATTTGTATTAGGCAGAATTAATAGACTAATTGCAAATGTTGCAATATCCTTGAATGGATTTCCTCCTGAAGCATCTCTACAATCAGATACCTCAGACCAGCTTTCTTCAGTAATGTAATAATAGTCTATCAATTCAAATGGATCTTTTTATACTGCATCTCAATCGATGACTTCACTTTATCATCTAAGCTAGGGGCGGGCAATTGTTTTGGCTTGCAGGCCGCATCGCGGTCATGGAAGCTAGCTGAGGGCCACACTTTTTAACGAACACATAGGTATATTATTCTAATTGATTTGCATTTTAAATTTGGTATAACATTAAAAACCAACAATTATTAGACACATGAATCAAAGTAGTTTTATTTAATTGAAAATGCAAGCACATTAATTTTTAAAGTCTATCAATGAGAAAAACGCACCCAATCATTTTCTTCTACATTAATTAATTTTTTTTAATTATTTGCTTGAGGCTTTCGCGGACCTCAGTTTGCCCACCCCTGATCTAAGAGAAATGATTCAAGTAGAGGAATGGTGGGAGGCTTAATATGAGTCAACGTATTTTGTAACGAGAATAAGTTGATATTCTTTAATATAGTAATGATTTTTGGTTGACGATTATGTAACTCTTTACCTTAGCACTGCGCGCAATAGTTACTATACTTGGTTCCAGTGGGTAGAGATGAGACAATTTATTTCAAAAATGTAATATATGCGACGATTTATCTATATTTATTAACTATTTTCGCAATAACAGTATAAATCTTTAAAAATGCCAAAAAATGCTAGATATTCTGTTATGATGCCGTTTCTCTTGCTAGATGCTAGATGTAAATTTTCAATACTAAATACTCGGAAAAAATGCTAAATTTAGCATTAAAAATGCTAAATTGGTAACACTGCACAATGGTACTGTTAAGGCTAACCACAATATTATTACATAAACAATTGTTGGTTATGTTACAATATGCTAATTAGCCTTAACAGTGCCACCACGAGCTTATTTTAGATTTATTTTCCAGACAAGAAAGACAATATCAATCATCCAAAATCTGTAAAATCTTTTACTTCAGTTGAAATATTGAGATTTAACTTTGGCGATTGATTTACATTATTGTAGCATACATGATGGCAAATGAAGCAACCAGCGCAGCAAGGCAGGAAGATGACGATCCATACAGCTCCCTCACTACAGCAGAGAATCAAGATGCAGGTGCAAGTGATCAAGTCTACAGTCATCTAGAACACAAATGAAAACAAAACTTTTAAAATCTTTAATCATGACACTTTTCTTTAAGTGTTCTGCTTATTTTAGATTTTCGTAGAAAACTAATGTGATTTTTCCACAAATCTTTGTTTTCAGCAAATGTAGTATATCACTTGTAAAGTACATGCAGTAAATAAAGCCCTGCATGCAACAAGGTTCAAGAGCTGGATCTCCTACATGGATAGTAGTTAAGACTCCCTTCGTTTGCTATAAAAACTTGTTGTCATAAGCAAAATATTGATGTGTTCCTACCAAGTTTTTTGCCCAATCAAAGAAAATATAAGCGGGCAAAGTTTATGCGTCTTGCAAATTGAGCTTTTTATTATTATTTAAGAAATATTTTGTTAACTACAGTATAAATTGTTGGTTGTCGTTGTTCTTTGTCAATTATTTTAATGTTGTGAGAAAGTGGAAGGATAATAGCATTAAACCACATCATTTTTTCGAAAAAATTTCATTATTTTGTCTGTGATTCATAAAATGCCAGAGGCTGGTGATGCTGAAAACAAGGCCTGCGTTTGATTTCATTGCTTTGATTAAGCTATGAATCGATACTGAATCGAGTTCTGGTGCTCGGCAAAACGGTTTAAAAGCATCCCAGAAATGCAGTAATTATGTTGTTTTCCATTTACGACATAAAGAAGGTCATTTTGTCAAAAAAGAAAAACGACAAGAGGAAACTGCGTACTGTTCTCTTTTTGGAATTCAAATAAATTTAGCCAAAACACTGGAAAATAGAGAGATGCTTCTTTGAGTGATTGTTGTTCTTGGATCATCAAAAGTTGCTAGAAAAGTAAAAGCTTTCACCAAATGTGTTGTTTAAGTATCGATTGCAGAGATATTTTACAGTAATGCTAAATAGTAATTAATGGATGTTTTTATAGTAACCTCCAGTGTTGGGAACGAGTCGATTGATTTCAAATCTCGAGTCAAGTCATTTCATCCAATTGACTCGAGTCAAGTCGAATGTTATTATAATATGACTCGAGTCGACTCGAGTCTTTCCAGCAATCATTGCGAGTTTTTTCTTTTCTGTGATTTTTTAAAAATTGCAATCGTATCTTTTAACATTGTAAAGGTAAATAAAAATTTTTTGTGAAATGGTTGTTCCTTTTTCCTAAAAATATTTTTATTTATTTGTTTTATTCCGTCACAATCTATTAATTTATTGTATTTGCCGCTATTGGGTAAGTTATTCGTCATCATTTTTATCATTTAAATCAGGGGTGGCCAAGCTTTTTATGCAAAGCGCCAACTCTTCTACCAACCCGTGTCGGATGCGCCATAAATGTAGGGCAGGGGTGGCCAACCTTTTCAGTCCATGCGCCAAAATTTTTCGCCACAGAAGCATTCATTTGAAGATGCGCCACACAAACATTCATAGCTTTTCATTGCTCTCAAACGTGTAGTAATATATTTATACTTTGAAGTCAAAACAAGGCCATATTCAGCGGTGATCTCCAAAAAAAAAAAAAAAAAAAAAAAGAAAAAGGTCATCCCCTGTTTCGCTGCACCTTTTCCATCACTTTTGGCTTAAATATGCCACCAAACGTGAGGCCAACCAAGTGCGGACTTTTTTTTTTTTTTTCGAGATGTTATTGGAGTGACAAATTTTTCGGCCAGATGAAAGGACACTTACCCAAATTGCCCGAAAAATCTTAAACCTGGAATGCGCCACCTCTAAACATGCGCCAAATTTGGCGCAATGCGCCACGGTTGGCCACCCCTGATTTAAATGATGAGGAACAACTTACGCAATAGCGGCAAATACAATAAATTAATAGATTGTGATGGAATAAATCGTTGTTCTGTCATCACTTGTCTTATTCATCACAATGCATAGTATTTGGTCTTCTACTAGTCCTTTAGACAGGACAAGTTATATTAACTATCTGGCTACCGGTGTATGTTGCTGTGACCTCTAATTTCTATTTATAATCTGACTTGCAGAGGTAGTGTAAGGCTTATAACCCCAAATTAATATTTTGAAGTTTCAGTGCTATATCATAGTTAAGTTCCAATACTTGATATCATAGATGGTTTGACAAAGGCTTGATGTGAGCCTAAAACGTTCAGCTTGGAGTGCATGTAAATAAATTATCAAAAATGAAAAGTGGTTCAGTGTTGCTATGTAATAATTTTTTACTTACTGGCTGCCAGTGGCATGCAGAGGGGGTCCTATGCACGCACCCTCCTCAGGAAAACGTTAAATATTTGCAGTCACGCTTGTAACGATAAGAAACAAACAACCTGTTCTGCAGTAATAGAATTAATTTAAATGTCCAAGGCCTTGGAAAGCATCGTTTGTTTTATGTTATTCGTAATTTTGTTTGATAAATCCATCAGCGTTTCGGTTGCTGATGAAAATAGAACTTTACTCTCGGTTGCCTAAAGTGCTTGCTAGCATACTAAGTTATGTGACGCTAGTCGGCGTTGCTCGGCAGGTTTAGTATTTCGGTTCAACCAGCTTCACCGGCTTTACCCATTGGGCTCTTGTGTGAGCAGTAGCGAAAAGTTAATGAATTTTGTGCACTTACACAATTCTCGCCCACGAAATCGTGATCATCATATTCTCTTAATCGTGACTGGTAACACTCTCAAAGAATCTTGCCCCAACTTATCGTTAATACAGATGCTTGCGAGGGAGGAGGGATTGAAACACAATCAAACTGATTGTAGCGGCGACATGGTGGTTGCTTTCACAATTACAGAAATAAACTATTTAGTAGTAAGCCTGTTTTTCGATGTGGTGCTGCCCTTTTCCTATTTATATTTGTGGTATTAAGTTCTTTTGGCTGCGCTATTGGTCTTGTTTCTGGCATAGCGACAAAAGCGGCTATGGCTTCCCCAAAATCATTTACCATATTTCAGTAGGCCCACACTAGCCCGAGTTATTATCAAACAAATGTTCTCAATATATTCAGTTTTACAAATTGTTATGATTATAGTTTTATGTTGATTTTTTTTTAAACTTGGGATTTTATTACAATGCTGTAGGGTATTGACATAAATATCTTAACAGGCAGCATATCACCAAAAGAAAAAATCCTTCTGTTTTAGAATAAATACGACAGCGTCGCCAGCAGAGCCCCCATCAATAATGTCACGATTGAGAGTGTCGGTTCAACTGGCCAAGCCAGCTTCACCTATCAGGCTCTTGTGTGAAGACTTACCAAAAGTTTATGCGTTTTCTGCACATAAGATTTTCACGACTTTGTGTGCTTCTTTTTGTAATAAAACTTCTTCATTTCAAGATCCTAGCTATGCTTTAGGTCTATGTGCTATATTGATTGCTGACACGAACCCAAGGGAGCCTTGCGTTTGCCGTAGTTTGGAAATAGGGAACTGATATTAAGCTATTTTCAAGCAAAATTACAAAAATGTCTTTCGTGTGGTGCGATTTGACACAGTGACATTGCTTTCCTTTGATTTCCCCATAAACTTTCTCCAAGTTCTCGCTGGCTATGCATTATGTAGCATGTTCTTTTTCCCTGCTTGACGTGCCCTGGGAAGTTAAAAGAGTCCTTGCTTTTCCCCAAATGTTTGGTTTGATCCCGGTAGCTCTAACAAGCCACAATAAAGCTAAATGCCAATAATATATTCTATGTGGTGCAAGTTGACAAAGTGACGTTGTTAATTTTGATTTCCCCCCATACTTTCTCAAATCCCTGCTGGCTACGCATTATGATTCATAATCGTTTTTCCTTGATTAGGTATTCTAATAGAAGTTAAAAGGATCTTTGCTTTTACCAAATTTTCAGGTGTAATTCCGGTGACTATTATCAAGGAAAATAGAAAAAATGTTTCTCCTAAGTATGATGCGATTTTACCTCGGCAGGGCATATTATAACCCGGGCCGATTTAAAACGTATCAATTAATGCAGCTGCGCCAGCTTCACGGTACAAACATTTGCGAGAGCAACAACGAATGTTTTAATAAATGTTAGCCATAGTTTCTGTACATGTAATAGTGATGATGTTGGCCTATTATTCAAGATTGGAAGTATTGAAAAAGAAAGAATGATGACACAAACTACAATTCGTAATTTTTAAAAGTGTATGGAGGGGGGTTGAAACATTGTCAAAATTGATGGCGTTATCCAAACGATGGTCGTTTTAACAATTAAAGAAATGAGCTATTTAGTGGTAGGCCTAGTTGACGATTTGGCGGCCCTGCTTTTGTATTAATATTTGAGACATTAAGATCTTTCCTTACGCTGTTTGCTTTAATTCGGCCATAGCATGAAAAGGGGCCATGCCTTTCCCCTACGTCATATAACTTATTCCAATAGACGCCTATCAATCTCTTTTCAAACAAAAACATTCCCTCTTAATCCATTGTTACATGATGATGCTATTATTGTTTAATTTTGATCTTTTCTTAAATTTGGGACTTTATTACATTAACTTTGCCCCTAATCCAGACCTCTCTACTTTTAAATGAAGATTAGTGTTTTGTACCGATATCCTTTTCAAGATACAGTCCGTTTCAAGCCGTTAAATATTGGGACCACTTGTTACTTTTTCGTTACTGTAAGCAAATTAATACGAACTAACGTCTCTGACTGCGCGCATGTTCCTTGGCCCTGGCATAAACGCCGCCATGCAAAGAGCAAAGTTACTGGAAATGAAGCACTCACTGTTAGGTTATAGCAATAGTCGAAGCTCCCATTAATAATGTCGAGATCAAGAATATCAAATCAGCTGGCTGCTTCGCCAGCCTCGTACAATTGCAAAGGAAATTGTTTAACATTTAGATCATATGCATATGTAACTCGACACTTACATCTTGTTGCAAAAGATAAGAAAGGACCATCTTTACCTACTCCTTTTTTTCTTGGGTGATCACCAAGTGTTTTGCTTGCAGTTGGCCACATATAAAAATTTGTAGACTTCATTTGTCGATGAATCTAGCCTTCAATCTCGATCGTCGTATTTGAATCAAAGCTGGTCTTACTCACAAACTCTTCATCATTTCACAAAACCTATCGGCTCTTGCAATGAGTGTAGATGTTCAGAAGTCAAAGTTGGGTGTGGGCACTATGGTGGTTTTTGTTTTACAATTACAGAAATATGTTATTTGGCGGTGCGCTCATTTCACGAGTGGGTGCAAACTCCGCGTAATGATATTTGTGACACGAAGCTTCTTGGCTGCATCAACGTTCTTGGTGCAGGTATAGAAAGAAATAGACTTTACCCATTGGCGGATCTAAGGGAGATGCCTGACCTTTTATAGTCTTGAGTTTGTGAACTTATTGTTTGGAAAAGTAATTGCCTCGAAAATTTATTTTATTAAAAAATCGGACTTCAAAAAGTTTATCTTCAAAACAAAAACAAGTCTTTACTTCCAATAATGCGTCGATTTAGTCTTCTCATCATCATCAAAAACTTCTGATTCCACTTCTGCTAGACTTTTTGCTTCCAATCAAAGGTCTTGTAATCCATTTTTAAGAAAAGATTTCCATCCATAGGTACAATTGTATGTTTGGTGACTATGATTTCACACTGTTGCGTGTACCTATTGACGTATGATTTCTGTTGATTTTTCCTAAAAGTTTTCGATTTCATAAACTGTTACTGCCGTATGATGGCAGTAGCAACTTTAGTATAAAATTTAGTTTTAAATCAAGCCGGCCGAGAATCGAACTCAGTTTTTTGTTTCAAACCGTTATTGTCCAGTTAATTTGCGTTGCTGGTTATTTGTGTTCAGTTTCAAGCGTAATTTGTTTCAAATTTCGTGCAATTTTATTTTGCAAATCCTTCGAAATGACAATTGAACAGAGCTTCTATGCAAGGCAATTTCAAGAACGAATAATTAGAATATTATCGGATTTGTAAGCTTTATATTTTAGTTGTTTAGAATCTTATAATTTATATACATATCAACTTCTGCTAATGCAGTTAACTATAAAACAAATGAAGTGTCACAATTGCCAGCAAGTTGGTTGTTTTTGTTAATTTATGATATGTTGTTTATTTTTTGTTTATTCGTAGATAACGGTCTCTTCAATATATCTTGGGCATTACCAAAGTATTCTTGAGATCAGTGTTAAGGCAGTGAGACTTCGACCAACGAACGCCCTTGTGACGGTAACTAACTCCAATCGCCATCACATAAACTATGGCCATAATACCAACCTCTCAACTATAAATTAAGACTTTGTTAACTTTCAATCAGCAAAATAATTTTACAAATTTTCAAGCGTTGATTTGATCAGCTTAAATGCACAGGTGCATAAATTCACAGTTGTGGAAGAAGGCCTATGCAATAGTAACAGATGTGTTTACAGCAATAAAGCAATGAAATATTTTGCCTACTTCTTACAACTGTTTTGTAATAGTAGGCCTACTTATAAAACCCAAACCCTCGGGCAGCATGTACCTTACATACTTGTGTATAGGTCGATCTCATATATAGGTCGATGTGTATTTTAAGGCAAAAAATTAGATTATTGCAAGTATTACTCGTGTAAAAGTCGACTCCGCATTACAACATGCTTTGATGGACTTTCGGTACTGAGGAGTGGACTGAACTGTTTGGGGATAGCAATACCGATGCTGAGAATTGCTTTGAAGGATTGAAATAAACTTTTTATTTGACTACTATTACATAAATGTTGACTGTTTGTTGGATTTAAAATGTTTGTATATTTGGATAATTACTGGTATTTATAGACCAAGGTCTATTTAAAGGTACGTGCTTCAGACTTTATTCGAAATTTACAGTAATAAAATTTTGTTGAATGGTTTCCCAAATATATTAATTTGTTAAACTCAAAACCGACTGGTGGCAATACAGCATAACAATGGCGGCTCCCAGGTTATGATTGAGCATGCCGTCTTAAGCTTGTTTACTATTAATATATACCGTATATTTTAAGTTAATTCAACACCTCTACAATAAATTTCACCGATATTTGATAATTTTGTGAAGTAACGTTAACATTTATGAGGTGAAGCACCATATTATTAGTGTTTGTTAAGGCTTCAAACAGCGGTGTGTATATTGCATGTATAATAACTGAGTTTTCTTTTCATATTTACATTCTATACCACTCCGCGGCAACATGTCCGTAAACATTACTCTTGTATAAGTCGACCCCAAAAATTTTACCTTAAAATCGTCTCCCGGAAATTCGACTTATACATGATTATATACGGTAAGTCATGTTCCTTACTCTCGGTATAAACCCAGGTAGGGTAGGGTGAGCTGATTCGGAGCTGCGAGTCCGCCATCTCCAGTTGTGTTATTGTATTGAGTCAAGCTATCGCCAAAATGGATAACTTATCCACTTGGATTTTATGGTGACGAATAGGAAAATTTTTTTCATGTCCTTCAGGATTTCACATAGAAACACGGCATTATGTTCCACTTTGCTCCACGAGACAAAATTGTCATAAAATCGAAGAGTTGGTCTTCTCAGGCGCGTGTACTACAAACGACTGCACTTCAAAGGTATTCCAACGCGAAGTCCACTTACAGTTCAGTTTTTACCACTTTCGTTGTTGCCAATGCATTATCAAAAAAAACTTCAAACCGGTATATAGCCTACTGTAATAAGCCATTGTATTTCAACAAGAGGCTTATCAGTATGAGGCTTTATTGTTTACGTTTGCTTTCAAAATGTCAGTTGTAATGCGTAAAGCTGCTGCGTGCGGCTGTTTTCTTTGAATTGGCACCAGACAGCAGTAGAAAAAACAATGCTTTTTTGAAGGGTTCCAAAAGAAAGAAAAAAGCATGCTTAAAAAACGCTTAAATGCTGGGTCGTTTGTTACGTTGTCGACCACGTTCAGATTGTTAGAAAATTACATTTATCGGAAGTACCTGTAAATACCTCCCGAAAAATGTTTCAGCCGCGTTTCCAAAGTCAATACTTTGGAAAAATCAAGAAAGTAAATTTTACAATAAATTGTTAATAATGACGTCATCTTATTTCCCAAAAGGGTTACCGTAAATGCTTTGAAAAAAGTAGCTTTGCTGGGTACAGGCTTTCGTTTGGAAAAAGCTGTTTTCTTCCCACACACCTAGAATTGTGCATCATAGTAAAGTTGCAGAAATCTGATCTGACAAGTTTGTATGTTTTTTCTTTGCACATTTTGACTGTCTAAAGCAGGGGTGAGCAAACTACAGCCTGCGGGTCGCATGAGGCCCACCAGAGCATTTTGTGCGACCCGCCAACACTCATAGAAACTTCCATGCATTTAGTTTAATAGAACAGGTTTGGTCGCACTTGCCGTACCAAAGAGCCAAAAACGATAGAAGCCATGATTGAAAGAGCCGCAACGCAATTCTTAAATTGAATAAACGCATTTTCCTTCCGAATAAAGGATAATGACCTTTTTTTTGAACACCATCATTATCAAAGCCCTGTAATACGTCATTGAAAGAGGTTGTTGCAAGATTTTAAGCACTGGCCCTCGGCCAATTCTTCAATGGTCAATGCGGCCCTTGGCCAACTCTTAAAATGGTCAATGCCGCCCTCCGGCTAATTTGCCCACCTCTGGTCCAAAGAGTACGTTATGTGGATCGCAAAAACAAGGACCACGATCAATTTTTGAATGCCTTACTGCTGGCGAGTCAATAGATTTGTTAGAAGCCGGTTTTGTCGCAAACAAGAAAGTAGGGGTGTGCGAAGCGAATTTTATTGGACCAAAACGAAACAAAATTTCATCCCATAAAAGGCGGTTCAAAATGAAATTTTACTACTGAAAAAACAGTTCAAAACGAAATTTCTTTTTGTAATATTTCGAAATTTTTTCGTTGTCTCTCATCTGTGTCATCGTCCTTCTTCGAAAATTCATGTGATGGTAAGGGGCAGCTCTGCTTATTCAACGCGGCTTTCGAGTAAAGCGTGTTCGTCTCACGGAATGAGCCCAACCTTTCACGGTTTGGTTTCGAGCGCATAACGAAATGAAATTGCTTGGATTTTGAAACGAAATATCTTTTGTTTTGAACACCCCTACAACTGAGTATTTTCACAAAACTTTCAGCGACCACCAACAAAAGGTGTGAAGTTCCTAGAACGAATTGCAAGAATGTCGGTCCCAAGTGACGCAGCTGATACTCCGTACGAGATGTAGAATATTTCATAATCATTTGTCGACAATCAGTCGCTGCAATGTTGGAAGTCTTGTTTACTTACATTCATCTATAGTACGCTTTGTCAATTTTTGCAAACTCAGAGCAATGGTGAGCCTAATTTTCAACATCAAAGAGTTTGCTGAACCTTAAACCAAAATAGTGATCCCTCAAATCATCTCGTGATGCAGAGTAAAGATTTTCATGATTAAGCCTTCACTTTCAAATGTTAACTCCATGCAATTCCACTCAAGATAGTCGTTTGTCATGGCGATCGCTTTATTCTAAGTGTTTTCTTGCATATCCTATAAGCTTCAACCAGGTTTTTTTTCTAAGAAATAATAAATTGTAAATTCTTTATTACGATAATTTGTAGTTCATTTATTCAATGGTATGAGCTCATGCTGTTTGTTGACCTTGATTTAAATTGGGTTACCGAGTAGGCTACACTGTTCAGCCACATCATTCATTCATCTGCCACATATAGATAACACGTTGCGATAGTAATTTGAATTAATTGATATTAAGTCATATAGGCTAACTGCAATCAGTTGAATCAAGTACCACTTCCACGACCGGTTTCGTTCCTATTAGAACTCGTCAGGTGGACTCAGGTATTGAACCGACGATTACATGAAATGATCTCCAATTGATGATCTCCAATTGATCTCCAATGATCTCCAATTGATCTCCGATTATCTCCTATTGATCACATGAAAATGATCTTCAATTCGTACGTTACGGTAGGTAGCTTGTAGCGATCACCATCGTGGGTGATTGGAGATCGTACGTTAAAAGGAAGATCTTTGCTGCCCCTTCTCTTTGAACATAATATTTAACAAAAGAATGGATTCATTTAATGAACTAAACAGAAACAAATTTTAGTGAACCAAACTGAACGCAGTCAACACAATTTCAACTCAAACACCTGAAATACGGTAAAAGCAAAGCCAAACAATTCTGGCTATTACAAAATAATTATGCTAAAAGCAAATAATTAACTATCTGCGCAAACACAGATATCAACCAAAGTTGCACAAAAACCGTTGCAAAGATGAAGTGATCGAAGAAAACAAAAGTCAAAAACATCCGGGTTTGAAACCGCTACAACCCTACAGGCAAATTTGCCGCTTACTCACTTTCTTCGTAGTAAGCGCCAGGCGAGAAATCTGTGAACACAGCTTTTAGCGTAAATGTTTCGACTCCATAAGAAACTAATCCTAGGTCTACCGACGGCGAAGAGGACGTTCCAACCACTACCCTACTGCGGTGTCACGTTTCTGTAGTGAGTGACATCAGCTACAACAAGTGAAGAGCCAAAATTTTTTTCATGGTCTGAAAGATGGTAGTAGTTGTTATTCGGTTTTTATCCGGTGTTGTCCCCTTAGCAGAGATGGCCGGATTTGCCCCATTTCTTCTGCAATTGCTCGCACTCCGTCTCTCCACTTGTCGCGTCTCAAGGCACCCTCCTTCAAACCAATCTTCTCTGTCTCCTCTTCCACTTGATTCTTCCACGTCTTCTTCGGTCGTCCTCGCTTTCTCTTGCCACTTACTTCAAGATCGAAAGCAACCCTCAATACACTGCCATCCCTCCTCAGCACATGTCCATACCATCTGACTCCATTCGCTGTTGCTAATCGGTCTATGGTTTCCTTCAACCCCAACACGTCTATCTGTTCTTCAGTCGTCTTTCTGTCAACAACTTTCTGACTGCACATGGCTCTCACCATAGCTCTCTCCGTTCTCCTTAAAATTGCTTTTTATTTTCTTTGAAACACCATGCCTCACTTTCATACAGTATTGCTGATCTTACGCAACAACAATAAACTTTACCTTTCATCTTCATAGGAAACCTATTTCAAAGCAATAACTCTCCACATTCCTTGAATCTTACCCAACCGATTCTTACTCTTGCGGTAAGTGCCGCTTCAAAACCATCACTAGCATTTGGTCTGTCTCCCTAATAACAAAACTAATTCACTGTCTCCACTTCATTGCACAACTTCTCGATCGAATCCACCGTTCCTTCCATTATTCCTTTACATTTGGAGCAGACAAAATGCATTGCCAACCTATCAGTAGCTCTTTTTATTTTTGCATATTTGCCATGAACCCAGGTTCCACATTTTGTGCACAACGCTGAATTAGCCAGGACTCTGCTCCCACAAACTCCACATGGATCTATCTTACTTTTGAATAGTTCTCCTTCCGCCCCCCTTACCATCACTTTTGTCTTTCTGGTGCTGACCTTTAAACCTTTACTTCCCAGTGCATTCTTCCAATTCCAAAATCTTTCCTACGAGTTTTCCATGTCTTCGCTCATGAGAGCAAGGTCATCTGCATACAGTAATTCATTAACCACAACCCTTTTTGCATTTTTTGAATAACGTCCACAACTATTGCAAGCAATAGTGGCGACAGCACTGATCCTTGATGTACACCAACTTTTGCTTCGAATTTCCTTGAATATGCAGATCCCACCCTCACTCTTGTCTTTGCACCATCATATAAGCTCATAACTGCCCAAACCATTACTTTTCAAAGACTGTTCTTTGTCGTGGCCCACTCCATCACTTTTCTTGATACTTTATCAAAAGCTTTTTCCATGTCAACAAAACACATATACAACTTCTTGTCCTTCTTTTGATATTCCTCCTGCATTCTTCTCACAATGAATATCGCATCCACTGTTTCTTTTCCTGGCATAAATCCAAACTGCATTTCACTCAAATTGACTGGTGTTTGTATTCGCCTCTCTAGTACCTCCTCTACAATTTTCACGGCATGTTCTAGCAGTTTCACTCCTCTGTGTCATCCACAGCTCATCACATCACCCTTTCCTTCAAAGAGAGGCAGAATCACACTAGTTTTCTACTCATCAGGCATTTCTCTACCATCCAAACACGCTGACACAGTTCCATCATCACTTTCACCCCAATTTCACTTTTTACAACTACCATCTCCACACTTACTTCAGATAATCCAGTTGCCTTTCCAGATTTTATCCTTTGCATTGCTTCCACACTTTCATTACGAGCCGCTTTTTCCACTGGTCCTTCTACTACATCAGTTTCCAACATGTAGTCCCATTCATTCTCTTCATTCATGATCTTTTTTTCCATGTGTAGTTTATGTAAATATTAACTTTTACTAATTAGCCTAAGTGTCGTGTAATTGCCGTTGAATGCAACCAAATGGCTGTATGCTCAAAGCAAGTGTTGCCTGAGTTTTACAAAACATTTCTTTCTTTTGTGAATTGCAGGGTATATTCTAGTGCTTGTCCATCTGTCTTTGCATCGCTACACCCCAACTCATTTGATGAAGATAGTGAGCCCCTTATCATCCCTTAAATCAAATAATCATTTAGAGCCGTCTGAACGTCTCCCCGACCCCGTTTGGGTTGGGTCGAAATAACTGTTGGCCTTCCCGAGGGTCCCAATTACCCCAGGCACTCCCCATTCATTTTTTCGCTGTGCTGCCCACTGAACGACCACAGAAGAGCAGTACACAGCTTCTTTAAAATCGGCCGCATGTTTTCTCTCTTCTCCTACCTTTCTCTTTCCCGTCCTCCTCTCCTCATTTTTCTCCTTCTCTTGATAAGCGGTAATGTTCATCCCAACCTTGGCGTCATCTTTCCTTGCTCAGTGTGCGCTGGAAATGTGACCTGGCGGGGCAAGTCAGTGCAATGCTGTGCCTGATCCAAATGGGTCCATATGAGGTGCTTACAACTTTCCATCTGCAAATTCATAACTCTTGGCAGCTCTCACCCTTGTAGCTGTCCCCTGCTGCGTCTCTATTCGCAACACTGAGACTCCCTCCTCGGACTCCTCCGAGATGTATACCTCCACTGCACAATCTGACCCCCTCTGCTAATGCCACACTCCTGCCCCACCGTCGTCTTTAAACCACTTGTCCCCCTTCTGCCCATTTTGTATCTTCACCCTCTGCCCCCTCATCACTGCTCCTTGCTTCTGGCTGTCCTTCTACGCCTTCTGCTTCCTTTCCCCATCTGACTCCCTCAGGGTTCTTCAATGGAATGCTGGAGGTCTTCGAGCCAGGAGCACTGAACAACTTCACTTTTTTTCGTCCCACCCTGTTGACCTTATCTGTATCCAGGAATCCAATCTTAACTCATCTTCCTCTTTCCGGATTCCTGGATTGTCCGCTCTGCGTTCTGATCGCACTCACTCCCGGTCTGTCATTCTCTCTTGTGATGCCATGCACGATAGCGGCGGCGTTGTCATTTTCGTCAGGCAGGGCCTATCTTTTTCTGAACTTTCCACCTCCTCTCTTTCTTCGCTTGATTCCTACTCTGATTATGTAGGGGTCAACATCTCTCTAAACAACTCTTCCTCACTCTCATTTCTTAATGTGTACGCTCCTCCTATTCACTCTTCTCCGTCACATGGCAGAACCGACTTCTTTTCTCCCTCCATTCTTCCCTCCTCCAGAGATCTCTTCATTCTGGAGGACTTCAACTGCCATCATTTCCTCTGGGACTCAAGGAGTACTTCCGACCCTCGTGGGGAGGAAGTATTCAACGGGGTTATCTCTTCTGACCTCCTCCCCCTCAATAACCCTGACATACCAACCCTTCTACATCGCTCCTTTGGCAGTCGCTCCCCCCCTGACATTTCTTTTGCTCCCTCCTCTCTCGCCCTTTCCTGTTTCTGGGAGGTGCTGCAGCACCTGGGTTCTAATCACCTACCAATTCTTCTATCTGTCCCTCTCTCTCTCTGGTCTTTCGCCCCAACGAGCGTACTCCTTCCTTCAATTTTCAGAAAGCTCGCTGGGATGGCTTGGCCTCCTTCGTTGACTCTCACGGTCCTTCTGCAGAGGAATACTCGTTTCTTTCTCTTTCCTCTGCTGCTGCTCTCTTTACCTCTCTGGCACTGAATGCGGCCAAATCTTCCATTCCTTTTGGCCGCATCAAACGCCCTCCTAAAGCCTGCTGGTCTGCTAAGGTAGAAGGAGTGATTAGTGAAAGACGCAAGGCTTTCGCTGCCGCTCACAGAAGTGATGAAGATCGCCAGGCTTATATCTCCGCTTCTCGACGCGCCTTGTCAGTCATGGTCAAGGCTGAGGCTGAGGCACGGCAAACAACTTGCTCTTCTCTTTCACTCAAATCTAACCCTAAATCTGTATACTCTCTTCTTCACTCTGTCGTTGGCTCTTCTTCTTCCTCTCCTAACTTTCCTAACTGTTCTTCTCCCAGGGAATCGGCTTCGGTCCATGCCGCTTACCTGAGATCCCACTTTTCCGTTTCTCAGCCAAAGGCCCTGCGTAGCAGAGCCGGAGGCTACCTTTCTGAGCTCCACTGAGCCACGTGCTCTGTGGAGTCTCACTCGTCCTTCTGCTCTCCTTTCTCTCTCGCTGAATTTCTTGCGACTGCCTTCAACCTTTCCTCCTCCACTGCCACTGGCCCAGACAAAGTTGCCTATCCCATGCTAAAGCCCTTCCTCGCTCTAGCATGGATTTTCTTCCTCACATCTTCAATCTCTCCTCGACTTTGCATTCCTTTCCTTCCATCTGGAAGACATCTTCTATTCTTCCCATTCACAAGATGGGAAAGCCTCTCAACTCTCCTGCTTCCTTCCGGCCTATCTTTCTCACCTCCTACATCTCAAAGCTTTTTGAACGCATTATTCTATCCCGTCTTCTCTTCTTTCTGGAATCTAATTGCATTCTCTCTCCCCGCCAGGCAGGTTTCCGCTCTGGACGGTCTATTCTAGATCAAATTCTGTTCCTTTCTCAGTCCATTTTGGATGGGTTTAACAAACCCAGGCCGGGCTCTCGGACAATCCTCTCTACTATTGATTTCTCTAAAGCTTTCGACTCTGTCTGGCATCCCGCCGTTTTCCATAAACTCATTTTGGCTGGCCTCCCTCCTTGCTTTGCTCGTTGGACTCAATCTTTCCTTTCTGATATGCGTGCTTGCGTAGTTTGTCAAAATCACAAAAGTCGTTCCTTTCGAATCCGTCGAGATGTTCTGCAAGGATCCGTTCTTGGCCCTGTACTTTTCTCTCTCTTCATCAATGATCTTCCGTCAGCTGCTCTCTTTACGCTGACGATCTGGCCATTTGGTCCTCCTCCCCTTCAGTCTCCACTGCTATGGAGGCCGCACAAGGAGCTCTGTTTCGATTGAAGCGCTGATCTGCGTACTAGTGTCTTCCTCTCAATCCGACCAAATGTGAGGCCTCCTTCTTCTCAGTCGATTCCCACTAAGCTAACCTCCAGCCAAACCTTCTCTTACTCAACTCCCGCCTTCGTTTCAATTCCACTCCAACCTTTCTTGGGGTCACCTTCGACCGCACTCTTTTCTTTTCTAAAGATGTATCTTCGCTGAGGGCCAAATTCTTTCCACGTCTCAAGGCCTTACGCTGTATCTCTGCTTATTCATGGGGCCCCTCCAACAAATCTGTTCTTCATCCCCTTCTCACATATGCCTCACTGGGATGGTTTCCTTTCCTAAGTGTTACCAATATCACCAAATTGGAACGCCTCAAGGGAGCGGCTAGTCGCGCCATCACCGGCTGCCTCTCGTATCCCACTTCTTCTCTGTGTGGCTTCTTTACCTCCCCTACGAGTCACCCTGACTCATTTCACTCTTTGATATTATGAGCGGGCTCTTCGTCTCCCAACCTCCTTACCCATTTTAGGTTTGGCCAGACTTGGAGTGAAACCAAGACTCTGCAGATCGTCCTGGAGAGCTTTTGCGTCCACTCACCCGCTCATGCTTCCTTCTATTTCTCCTAGGGAGGCTCTTTTTGCTTTCCCTCCCTTTCCTCCTTGGAACCGGCCTTCCTTGACTGTGGAGTCCACCCTTTTCTTTTCATACACCCGCTCTGTTCTCCCTTTCTTTCGTCAAGGTGCGGCTCTCGCCCACCTTGACTCTCTCCCCCTCATGATCTGGTACTCAGGACTTGACAGCTCTGTTCCTTTTCCTTTTGGCAAGGGCGGCTCCGGCTTTCTTGCCAACTGCTCTCTCCGTGGCACTTAGGCCACTCTTTCCTTTTCAGCAGGCCCGGTATGTTCAAGTTCTTCTATTGAAGCCTGAGCCATTCTGCAAGCTCTTTGCTGACCTCTGCAGCACCAACAAGTTTGCTACTTCTTTTCTCTTTTTATCTGACTCTGGTTCTGTCCTCTCCTCCATCTTCCCTTTTACCTCAAACTCTGTGGTACATCTGGCAGGAACTGTCTTCTCTCTCCTTCTGTTCTATCAGGCTACAATGGGTCCCCGCACACTCGCTTCTCCCGGGTAACGACGTGGCTGATGAGCTGGCAAGACGGGGAGCTCTACTTGCGCCTTCTGCAATCAATTGTACTCTCTCTTTTCTTTATCTCTCGTATCCACTCTTCCTTTTTCTCGGACTGGAGACGTACTGTCTCATCTAAATTCTTGGACACACAGGTTCACTCGATTTCCACTAAGGAACCTGTGCTCCCTCGGTCCTCTCTCGTCTACGCTGCAACGGTCACAGCCTTTCGTTAAGTTCTTATCTCTCTAGGATTGGCAGAATCGAGAATCCTTCCTGCAGCGCCTGCGGACACCTCTCATCTCATTCTCCACTGTCCAGCTACGGACTCTTTACGCCGCTCACTCCTTGGCGACTGTCCGTCTCTCTACGACCTTTGGTCCAGGCCCTAGAGAATTGCCCGGCTTCTGGGGCTCCATGGTTTTCCGCCATGCCCCCTGTCCCTGGGAAGGGGTCGGGTAACTTGTTAGAACAGCATTTTACGCATTGGCTGCAAAATCTTTGATTTAAATCAATTGTTTATATCGTTTTTAGAACAAAAAGACCTTATTTTGAAGAACTTGAAAAATTTTGGTACGATCGAATTGCCAGGATTAAGAAAACGTTACCGTTTATCAAAAAATAGGATAAGACAAGGGCAGTCAGAAAAGTGACTGGAGGAAAAGACAAGTCACCGGTTTTACAATAAAAAAGGGCTGCCTTTTCGAGGTCGTGCAGAGGGCAACACCATCACAATATGATTGGTAGGAAATGACCGAAATGTCTGAGCCTAGACCCAAGGGAATCTGACAGGCATTTCGACCAAATAGAGGTCGGGGACCGCACCATAACGATGAGTTGCTGTCGTGTAGCGCAGTCGAATGCCCTATTGCCTCCGCAATCGAGCTTTTTCTACCGAACACATTTTGTTGATACGTGATTTGAAAATTATAAGCGAAGAAGGAAATTGTAAACCTTGCAACTAATTGGTAAAGCAGCATACGGGCGTAAGGGGCATTAACAATTTATTAAAATGAATACGCCAGGAAACAATAATGAGTATACCACCCAACCAATTTAGAAGAGACCATCCCTGGACGCGTTTCGTGCTTTTGGACTCATCAGCAGGGCCCGTCCCGTCACAAGCAAAAGTAACACACTCATTAACGTTATCCTTAAAAAAAATATATACTCATTATTGTTTTCTGGCGTATTTATTTTAATAAATTGTTAATGCCCCTTACGCCCGTATGCTGCTTTGCCAATTAGTTGCAAGGTTTACAATTTCCTTCTTCGCTTATAATTTTCAAATCTAGTTTTTTTCCCTGCTTGAAGAGTTGGCATGGATTTGCCAGTTTCACTGTAGGAGGCCCGGTTTACTGCGAAGTGATAGAGTGAAAATTCGTTGGTATGGATTTGCTCGACACGTCTATCAAAGGTCGCCCGGCTCCCACCTTGTGAGTTATCAACGCACTCGCCGCGAGCGTGATGGCATTGCAAAAACAAGGCGCTAGGCTATAAATGCAGCGTTTAATCTGCTTTTTCAGATCAGTGCGTAAACTGATCTCCCAGTGGATATGCAGCCAAAATCAACCAATTTGTCAACCCGGCCTGCTAAGCAAAGCAATACGTCGTCGGTTGAAGTCTCAGTGCTTCTGCATGTGCATAGTTAAATTTTTTTTATATTTAAGGATAACGTTAACGAGTAGGTTACTTTTGCTTGTGACGGGACGGGCCTTGCTGATGGGTCCAAAAGGACGAAAGGCGTCCAGAGATGGTCTCGTCTAAATTGGTTGGGTGGTATACTCATTATTGTTTCCTGGCATATTCATTTTAATAAATTGTTGATGCGTGATTGCTGCCTTGTGCATCCTAGAAACGCGAAATGAAATGCTTGAGCGTGAAAACGATAAACGGTATATTTAAAATTTGTACGCACAACATTACAATTTGAAATTAGCAATGCAGTTTTAGAATATAGTTATTGGACACTTGTTTATATCTCTTATTTTCACTGCCACTGCATGTACATGCAGAGTCGAACTTTCACTTACAACGCTAAACAATGTTACACAGAGCACAACATTACGTAAAACAATGGTAACAGATATTGTCGAAGGTTTGAAAAACCACCTAACCATAAAACAATACGATCGAGCACTTTCAAGTAATAACTGAGCACAGCATAACTACCATCAAAACAAAGGATAAAAGTCAGTCAGGTTAATTGAGTAGGAAAATAATTATTTTAACAGTTAAAACTAACCACGATCTAGTAAACAAAACAAGCAAAAAAGTCCAAAGATCTGCTTTATTCTAAACAGATTGCGATTTTTCATTTAATCTCCACTATCTGGATAAAACAGCTATGTGCCTAACGACAAAATAACCTGCAGTGTCTGTAATAAATGTTTTTTAGTGATCTGTTGTGATAGTTATTATAACTCTAGTGTTAACGAAATCAACCTTGGAGTACAGATAGCATTCTCGACTGCCATGTAGTCGAAAGGAGAAATATTAACATATCCACCTAATCGAAAAACAAAAATTTAGACTGCTCCAGCTTAACGACTGTACTACACTCAGCAGTAATGAGATTTTGCCAACTTCAGCAATGTAAAACAATTCAAACTGATAACGTCAATCCGCTGTACTACAGCAAGCGTGCAGAAGATTTTAGTCTTAAAAATAGTGACAAGTAGATAGACTTTCGGCAACTTGGCAAAAAAATGCAGAACAGAAAAACCAGTCACTGCGTCCATCACCAATAAATTTATATTCTGATTCTAATTGAAAGAGGAAAATAAATAAAAAAAAATGAATGCCAATTCTAGATTGAAGCCCAAATGCATCTATTAGTGGACAACAGTTTTAAAGTGGTCACAATCATTTATTATCTACAATTGATTACTGGAAGAGTAAACATAAAACAGATCCATGAAAATGACGATAAATTAAACCCTACAAAATTGAAACAACTCTTGCCACTAAGTTCAAAAATTTATAGTGACGATCTAGGAAAAGGTTCTAAATCAGAAAAGTGTAAAGCTAAGCGATCAACTATACTCCACTTTTCCTGCCCACGTTGCATCATCATAATTAGCCTAAAGTGATTCCGTAGGAGGTTGAAGTGTTGATAGACAAGTTAATGAAAACAGATATCAAAATCTTTGATTTTGCCGTTTCCCTTTTATGATAAATTCTATTAATTTTATACCAGCACTCCAATTTCAATGTTATGATTCTCTACGTATATGAAGAAATGATATTCCTATACTTTTGCTAACCACTTACCGGCGCACGATAATCTTCATCATTGAAGAGCTACAATACTCGAAAGAATCTGATGTGCACGTTCAACCTTGTGCAGTATTCTGCCAACCGTGTCAATGCAAACTGGCAATTTCAAGATGAACGACGCAGCCAATCGCTTGCTTTTAGACTAAAGAAACGGCACCATTTTCAACCAACTCTTCGATCGGCCTATAGCGCATTAAATGTTGTGCACCAGTTTTAAAATCAACTCTATCCGCACCGTGTTCATCTGTTTCGGGCTCGACCACAAAACCTTCTTCGTCACGATTCACACTTAGAAACACGTAATGATCCAAATTGGGATGAGCCACTAATAACACACAAAAACACTGTTAGAATGAGCTTGTCGTCAGCGTGACGAGTGGTCCTAGTGATGTCATCGAAAGAATGCAAGTTGAGCGCTCTGAGCTTTACGTCGCGTAAGGCGCGGCCTAGTGAAACTGGCATTTGCATTAAAACTGACGTTTCAGGCTTCAAATCATTTCGCATTTGGCAGTATCCCAAACTGTATGTTTCTTATAGTTTCAAGATAAACAGAGCTCCCTCCTCATTAATAAGATCATTAATTTGAAATTTGTTACAATAAAACGCCAGTTCAATATTTTGTGATGCGTAGTTAATGGATTTCATTCCACGCTGGACAGTGCAGCCACACCATTACCCACAACAGTTTGAAATTGTATCCCATTGCTTTTGTTTTCGAAATTTATGTGCAAAGTGTGGGTGCAGCCAATCATGATGCTTGGCACTAATTAAACTCATTACTAAACCACACCAAATCATTAAATTGAATGCATTGGGATATCGTGCCGTCACGTATGCCACTAGTACTTCACAGGGTTAGGATTCTGAAGCTGCTCACCAAGCATGTCGTAAGAGGCGACTCTTGGGTATCCACCAATGGCAGTCCGCCTCGTTGGTGGTGGGGCTACCAGTCAGTAATTTGCATTCATGATGGTTCGAAATGAGCTGCCACTTTTTCCTTAGCCTAATTTGATTAGATTGACCGCGTGAACCTGGATTGACGCTCGCGCCTTACCTCCATCCCAAGGAAGAGGAAAGGTGAACCAACTAACCAAGTTACGCATACCAATCCTCTCGTAACAGGAAACATTTTAGTGATGACACCAGAACATCTACCTCAAGCCTACTTCGGAGTTAATAATACTGCTGCGCATTTTCACCACAAGCAAACAAAGAGACCAACTAGGAAAAACTGTCATAAAAAATGTTTTTCAGGGACCAACAGAATAACTTGGGTGAGATTTGAACGCATGACCATCACTATATTGGACGGTGGTGAAACCCATTCCACCACGTTGCCAACAAGGTCAAGTTTCTAGTGCTTGCACAGGTAACATCACAAAAAAAAACAAAATTCAGCACTAGCTGCTAAAGCAAGTACAGTAATATGTATAATTATAAAGCAGGTACCTTTTTCGTGGAGATTTAAACTTTGCAGATTTTTTGGCATGTGTTTTAATGCGGAAGTTTTGAGATGAGTGTCGATGTTGCTTGCGAATCTACAGTTATTATGCAAATAAATTATTAAACAAGCAGAAAAAATACGAACCTTAGTCTTACGTGCCCATATTGGGAGGTTTCCTCGAATCAAGGGCGCAACCAGGAAGGCTAAAGGGCTGAAACCCCCGCTTATTTCCACTTAAAAAATATTTAAAAACCGTAGCTTGAATTTACAGTATATGTCTCAAAGCAAATGGACTAAGATCTTAGTCTCCTTACTCCCCACCCTCACGATACTGTGGCACATAAAATTGGTGTGAAAAGTAAATGTAACAATTGATATTTAGATATGACATTGGCTTGTAATTTATATGTACATCGGTTGTATTTCATCGGATGTAACGCGTGATTTACAAAATTTGACGGGTTGAGCAGCATGACTCTATCATCACTTTTCTATAGAGTTCTTTCCGCAATTGTAAATCACTTCAAGACCTTCAAGGCAAGATTTTTCAAGTTTCCGAAAAAGCAACCACCATGTTGAACAGTACCGAAAAAAGCAGTTTTGTGGTTGCTCGCTGTGTGATTGAAAAATTTTTAGAGTTAATTTTGCCACTTTCAAAAATGTTTCAAAAAAAAAACAACTCGACATATCTTCAAACAAGGAATTAATTGAAAGTGAGCATTAGCTCTTAACAATGATAGAAAGAATCGTGAAAAGTTTTCCATAAATTTTTTACAACAGTAAAAACCTTGGTCAAAAGTATGAGATTCCATAAATAATTGTGAGAAGATCCAATCACCAAAATCACCAAGAAAACTATTTAATTAATGCTATTTCTGCCAATCCATCAATGTAGCATATACAGAGCATTTGTTGGTGCAAATCTCTGAAAGGTTCGAAGACCAAACGATGAAATATGAAAGCCTTTCGAATATGATACCCATATACACTGTGACACTTCAGACTTCTTTAGACAACTTTTTGAAATTTATATCAACAAAATGTGGATAGCGAAACTGCCACTATTCCAGAATGCGCTGGAAAGTGGAAGAAACAGAATAGCGCTACTCTTCGAATAAACGCAAATGATGCTTTGAAAGCTTGCAAGGCAGACCTTTTCCCAAATGTTCGGAAGCTGCTTACTATTTTGGCAACGCAACCGGTAACAACTGCTACAAGTGAACGTAGCTTTTGCATCATCCAGCGTCTAAAAACGTTGGGGAGAAAAAACAAAAAGAGAACAATCGTTAACCGGTCTTGCTTTGTTTTCAATTAACAGGAAACGATCAATTGACTAAGACAGTGTTTTGAATGAATATGTACAAGTTCAAACAGAAGATATGACTTTCTTCTGTAGTCTAACGACACGTTGTGTTGTAACCAAAAATCCTAGGAAAAAATTGCCCCCTTTGCCTCCTTCTCATCGGAAACCTATGAAACTATACCCACTTTTGAAAACTCGTGGAAGTATGTTAAAGCCTTTTGATATTTTAGTTTGGCTACTTTTCTGTTGCTGTAAACATTAGATAATGCCTATAATCGTGCATTTGTGTCGAGTATCAAATTATCTTTTAACAGTGATCTTAATTACCTTGGCTAACATATAGTACAGTAAGAAGCTTACTTGCAAAGTTAGGACTTAGTTTAAGACATGACGTTGAGGTTTTTTCAGTTTTTATCATGTTTGTCTTAGGCCTAGGCCGAAGCATTTAAAAGCGGATATTAGTTCAGCGAAAAAATACGAGCAGCAATATATACAGTACTATTTGTAAGCCCATTTACCCAGTAAAGTAAACCACGTCAACCCGTGAGCTAATCAGATTTCATAAGAGCAAAAATTGCGGATTAGTGATTATAACAAAAACCAATTCTGTCAGTCCCCTCCCCCCTTCATGCTGTCTACCGAGCCATCACTAAAAAATTACAATTGCTAGCTGTAAAAAATCAACACATCTTGTACGTCTGGCCTACTAAAACGCTACATGGCAAAATGCATGTAAGTAACCAACAGCTTGTAACCTTTAGCTTCATGCTAATTTCATCAACTACCGGCGGCAAAATTTCACGAAACAATCGCGGTGAAGACCTTTTTTTTTGGAGATCAATATTGTGTGGTGGCTGAAAACGGCGGCTGCCTTGCCAACGTGCTTGTAATGCAATATTGATCCCCAAGCAAGAAGATATTCACTGTGACTAGCCTCGGAAAAAGTTGACCCCAAATAAAATTTTTGGCAGAAAGTAGGCACTGACGTAACAAAGATTGGAGAGCACTACGTTAGTATATACAGTTTGATATACACTAACTGTTTGGGCTGCACCGACACATCTCAATATACGCTTTTGAAAGAACTTAGAAATGAAACAAAATCAGATGAATCCGTATGTGCTTGATGTTTAGCAGCATTGTAACGGTAAAAGTCATCACTTTTGTCAAGGACTGCTGTATACAAATATTACAAAGACGTATAAAAATAAGCTATTATGCGGTTAGCATGGAAAACATCAAAAATGGTTAAGCAAGTATTTTCTATTTCTAGTATAACTAAAAATTTTATCCAAACTTATACTGGCAATGCAGACAAATTGCCAAAAAAATAAAAATGACTAAAAAAAATGAAAAAAATGATTAATGTTTCAAAAATGAAAAAAACGACAGTGGGCCGGCCACTGTTACGAAAATCCTGGTTGCGTACCAGCCTCGGATCGAGTAGTTTTCGATCGTTAGCCGTGATAGCACAGCTAATAGGCTTAATGATACTACGAAAAGTAAAAAAATACACTACTGACAAAAACCAGGATTTAAACCGATAATGTAACCTACAAGCTACTGAAATACTAGGAAGACAATCGCTAGAACTTTCTTGAGCAGCGTTCAGAAGATAAAAACCTGAGCCGCTTTTGTAGGGTTAAGCAAAAGTTGCAACTATCAAAAAAGACGCCGGTAATTTTAGCACAGTAATTGACAGAACTAGAATTCAATTCAAAAGACCAATTTACTCTTTGGCAAATACGAATTCTTCCGGTGACATTCGTGGAGGGTCGTTTTCTGATCTCATTCTTTCTTGATCTAAGAGCACAGCCGCATGTCTTTCTATCTTTTCAAGTCGGGCTCGCAGATAACTGCTCAACACATACCGAATGCGATCCAACTCCAAACGATGCAAACTGATCTAGACGTAAAGCAAAAAAATTGTAAGACATTATATTACAAGCAAACGCCGAAAAATGACACTGCTCTTCTTGCCAAGGCCATACGGTATTAAATCTGCTTTCGAGGGAGAGTTAACTTAATCATAAGCGTAGTTTTTAAAAAAAAAGTAGGGGCCGGGGGAAATTTCATTAAATTACAAACTTTGGTTGGCTCCACCCTACATTTCATTGGCTTAATATTTTGTTTGATATTTTAGGAATAATACCGTGAAATCGAAAAAATATCACATTAGCAATTTTTGAGTTACCGGCATAAACAGTTTTGACCACTAAATAGCTTCAAAGTAACAAAGTGCAAAGATTGAAATCATTCTGGCACCAAAATATTAAGTTACAAGTTTCACATTACATTAACTGGTAAGTCTTCTCATTTACCTACGTTGTCATGAGTAGATGTAAATAAAAGATTGTGTTTGCTACACCATGCATGTACAAAAAGATCGATCATACAATGTTAAAAAAGTTACAGGTTTATGAATGAAATCAGTAAAAAATAATTGAACTTTTTTGCTACAGTAACCAGGTGCGGAAAATAACATTAAAAGTAGTTTAGACAACTTGCAATTAAATTTTCGTGAAAATTTGAGAGTGTAACAACATACTGTTTGTGGTACGCCTCTAATCAACTTCTCTTTTTCTTGAAAAAAAACCGTTGCATTCTCATTAGTAAAAGTTATAAGAGCAAAAATTAGCACATCAAAAAGTAATGATTGTACTGCATGTCAAGTTTATGAAAATAAGCGGAAAGTCCACTCCAGTAAACATGGGTAGATCAAAAAACTGTCCAAGTAAGTCATACAGATCTTGCAACAATGCAATATTTTGTTGATTGAAGTCATCTAGCAGCAATGAGACTTCTAATCATAATTTATTAAGATCGTTTAGCAGAATTTTTCCAAATATGCATTTTACTTGAATTAAAATTACAATTTGGCTCGAACTCATGTTCTGTTTGCTAGTGTTTAGTTTGACTGGGCCAACACAATAGGAAGAGTACTTGGCACCATCAGCTGTCTGCCTCATAAAGATGTAGGTAATTCATTGAGTACCTCATCCAAGGGCACAACACGAGAAGTTACAAGCTTTTTCTTCATGCGAGTGAAACAGGAAGGCAGTAAATAACAATTTTTGAAGTCTTTGGCAAGACTTAATAATGGAATTAAACTCACATCTACTGACTGTGAAATGGATTCTTAAACAAACCACTCCACCACATCAGTTGTAAAATCGGCAGAGTGGCTGGTACACTCGCTTAAAAGTTAGTAGAAATACCGTAGGTTCAATTCCTTTGTAGAGTCATGTCAAATATCATAAAAATAGTCACTACATTCTTCGTCCTTGATGCTGTTAAAAAAAGAGCAGTGAGGAAAAAAATCTTGGAAGTTAATTTGTTGCGTCCTTGAGTATGGCAATTAATGATAAACCTTCACCTTGATGTGGTAGATAGGTTGAGTGATCCTGCTGTCTGTTTACTGAGCGGCCCAGTCCAAATAAAGGTTACCAAGTAGAGCATGACCCAAAAATTAGCACCAATATACATGAACAATGAAGATTTAAGCTAATTAAAAATATTGTGGTATTGTCACATTATAATATTCCTGAGTCAACTCATTAAAATGGAACAAAAAGTTCACTAATTTTAGATTATGCATTTAAAATTCTGGAAGCATTACAGATCAAGAAGCTTAGCGTTTTGATTCATGATTGGTTTGCTATCTGTTATTTGTTTTGTTCTGAAGTTTTACGCCATCAGTCATTCTACTATGTCACATTTGGCACGCTTAGGTCATCAATAAACAACGATTGTTTTGGATCATCACTAATGCTATTAGTGTGTTTATGTGCTTTCGGGGTACAATTAGTCGTTTTGTGTATACATGTTCGTTTGCGAGTGTAATTTCTAGAATAAGCAGTATAATGAAAAGTTCACACCATTATCAATCATAAAACTTTACAAGACGATCGCAATGTTGCAAATAAAATTCAAAAACCCAAAATTTGATGTACCAATTTATCAAGAATAAGCAGTGTGTTTCTTTTCTCTGAAGAGGGCCATATGATGCGCAGAAAATGCTTAGAATTTAAATAAAAATGTTTAATATATCAAGGCTGCTGTATATCTTAATAATTTGGAGTAAAAGGTACATCTTGATCGAAATTTTTCTCGTTTTCTGACACACCTGGCATCAAAAACTTTAAAATCTTCTCTTTGGCAAAAGTTCAGTTTGAGCTTTTTCAGGTCTCTCAAAGAATTGGCCATATTGCTGGAAGTAACTGTAGTTCTAACTCTTACTAAACCCAGTTCCAAATAACCTCAACCTGAAGGGTAATCAGCAATTTTGAGTTATTTCTTCATTTCTGAAGTATGTGAGTTCTCACATATCTAGCAATGCAACAGATTCATCAGAAGACCCCCTTTTTCTTAGAATATTACCTAGATTTAATGGTTGAGCAGGCCTATTATTAATTTCTATCTAGAGATAAAGATTTTTAGGTATGGTACACACCAACACACCAAGTTGTCATAAACTTGAAAGGAATCCCAAATCTTAAGTGTTCTACAGCATAGCCCAAAGGTTCCCAAACTTTTTTGTTGATGGCGCCCTTTGAAAACTTATCAATATTTGCAGCGCCGTAATGAAGCCAAAATTTGCAAATTTCAAGTTTTACCAAAAAATTGTATTCAAATCATCTGTATTGTTCAAAATGCAAAATACTGAAAAACATTTAATGTGAACAGAGAGCTCATTGTTCTATGCACATTTTATCAAAGCGCGGTGCAACGTTTGATATTGCAACACGCATCTCGCGTTCAATGAAAATCTTATTGCAGTCCTTCGACTTAATTACCGCTACCGCAGAAAAACCGGCTTCACACAAGTATGACGTTGCAAGCGGCTCAAGAACACGAAGAGCTTTACGCCTTGAAATTCAGCTCGAGCCTTAATCCAAAATGAAATGAGTGAATTAGGGTTGTATATGAAATAAGATCGATAGATTGTTCAGCTTCCAGAGATGTAAAACCCAGAGGGGCATTTGCATTATCAAGAAAAGGATTTCTTATCCAATTGTACTTCTCCATGTCTTCAGAAAAATATTTCTCAAAATGCAAGATTAGAGCATTCAAATGCGAACACATCTCAATCTTCATATCACACTCATTGGTATTCTGCAGGGAGAGATTGCCAGATTGCGAGTTTAAATGGAATTTTAAAAGTGGAAAACTATCACCTTGCTTGTTATTTATCAACAGATCAGTTTTCCACAACTGTTGGTTTCTTTCAAAGGCTGTAATTTTGTCATGCAGTTGCAGAAGATGGGTATTTTTTCCTCAAAGTGAGATGTTTAGTTGATTTAATTTTGCAAAAATATCACAGAGATACGCCAACTGAGTCAGGAAAACTCTATCCTCAAAGGTAGTAGAAAGTGCACCGTTTTCTTCTTTTAAAAATATAAAGCTTTCATTTTTCAATTCGTACACACGTAAAAGAACTTTGCCTTTCGAAAGCCACCTTGCACTACAATAAAACAATAAATTGTTGTGGTCTGCTCCTAATTCATTGCAAAGATGTTGAAAAAGCCGAGCTTTAAGTGGCCTTGCTTTAATGAAGTTCACAGTTTTGACAATATCTTCAAGCACTCCATTAAGGTCACCACTGAGCTGTTGCAAAGCCAGTGCCTCACAGTGTATTAAGCAGTGGGTCCATTTTGCATTGACAGCAATGCCCTGCACTAACGTTTGCACCCCACCAAAATGACCAGACATAGCTCGGGCTCCATCAGAGCATAAACCAATGCAATATTTCCACTCAAGGTTATTTTCCAGAAAAAACTTGTTCAGTATTGCAAATAATTCATGTGCTCTGCAATTTGTGGTAATGGGCTTACAAAAGAGCAAATCTTCAACGATGCTGTCATCGTTATCAATAAAGCATACATAACGAATTAAATAAGCATCTTTACCACTGGTACTAATTGTTGCCTCAACTAACTGTTAGCTAAACTCATTTCCACGTATTTTTGCGACCACTAATATCATCCAAAATTTTAACAACCCTCCTACAAATGGTATTGTTTGAAAGTGGAACAGCTTTTATCTTTTGAGCAACTGATCTCCAATCATTGTCAAGACTAAGTCAAGAGCAGCAAGAAGCATGAGTTCTTTTGCAATAGTATGCGGTTTTTAACATTTTGCGATTCTGTATGCAACTTTAAAATTGGCATGGTTTTCCAGATAAGTTGTTAAGGCTTGTTGTTTAGCAACACTTTAGTTTTCTAGGTAGCATACATTCCGCAGCTAAAACTTTGCAACAAACAAAACATTGCGGATGCTCAACGCCTTCCCTTTTAGTGATTGTAAAGCCAAATTTGAGATAACTACCGTTGTATTTTCTAGTCTTCTTTCTTCCACTTTTCTCTTTGTTTGCATCAACTTCTATCTGTCTCTTCTGAGGTAAAGTACCAGTAACAAATGTGTCCATTATGAAGCCAATAAATTGTCAATACTTTACTGCAGATATTGTTTGACACTACGGAAAGTGTTATTTTCTACAATTATGTGGTTGCTATAAAAAATATCAACAAGCTGTAAAATTGTAACAAGTTGTTAACAACTTTTGCGCTGTAACTATTAAGCCGCTAACAAGCTGCTGCTAACCACACACAGTAATTTTTTTGTGAAGAAAGCAATGTATGTATTGTCTTCTTGCATAATATGGTATATGACCCACTAACAGCGGAGGTCACCAAACAGCAGTTAGGCTGCTAATGCTCTACTCTGTCCTTTTGGACCTAGGAAAAAGCTGTCTAGGCAAGCGACACGGACACAGAAAGCAAACAGATAATTCTACACAAGCTGGAGCCAGGCAGTGCTTTTCTCATCCAGGTAATTCCAAGTGAATTTAGAAACCTACAAACATTATAAATAAAGGAAATTCAACCAACCTTCTTTATTTTCAAAATCTTAACAACATGAGAGCTGATTTGACAAATCTTTGGTAAAAAAGATAATGTAAGAAAATTTTTAAAAATGGGCTCGCTTAACTTATATCAAAAAGGCACGTGTTACACTTTATCAGGTCACGTAATACTCATCCGATTGTAAACAACCAATGAGAAACTTCTAATGATTAACACCAACATCCAGGCAAGAATAGAGAACAGAATAAAATTACAATTTTATCATAACCAAATAGAATACGCAGAGAAGCACTATCTTTCTTCATTATTTCCTCAAAGGTGGACAAAAATTTTCACCAAATTTTACTCCACCCAGGTTTATGAAATTGCACAGGCAATTGTTACACAATATATTACATTGTGACGTGTGACAATGCAATCTGTTTACGAGCAACTCTTCCAGACAGTATTTTTCCATTATAAAATTTTGAGGTACAGAGCGGACTTGACAGTGACAAATGCAACAACTTTCGCATGCTTTCACGACGCCCTTGGCAGAGTCTCGCAGCACCCTGTTTGGGAACTGCTGGTATAGCCTATTTGATGCTTGAGGGAGTACTATATACATGTATGAGATAATACACGTGGAGTGCAATTAAGTTTTAACTAGTGTCAGCATACGAGCATAGCATGTTTTTATCTTTACAAAAAGTATGATCATCCTACATCACAACTTTTATGTTTTTCTTCTAAAACAATGAGATCTTTAAGAGAACCACACCTTAATGTCGCCTTTTTTTGCTCGAGCAATATTTCCCTCCATTTCATGCATTTGCTCCATAATACAATCAACTATTTCCGTCTTGCACAACATTAGGTTTGGTGATAATCTTTCGTTTTGCCAGGCCTATAAAAATGCAAAATTTAGAACTAAAGTATTTTACACACACTACTAATAAGACCTACAGCAAGATACTACCATCATATATGGTACATTAGTGTACAATGAATGCAGACCTGTTCTAATTTTTGTAACACTTCAGCAGAAGTCAAAAGCTCTTCTTCCGTTTCTTGTGAAGTAGTTGTAAAATTCAACAACTCATCCATACTCAAAATTATTAAGTAACACTGACCATCAGTTTTACTTTCAACACCTAAATGTAGATTTAAAAATATTCAATCATCAAATGCTCAACTTTGTAACAAAGCTCATATGCCTACAGCAGTAATTTTCAACCTTTGTCATCTCACGACACAATGAGCTAGACAATAAAATGATCAAGGCATACCAGCAGTATTTAAGAAAATGTTTGATTATTTAAATTTTTAAAAGAACAGGAATGATAACAATGGGTTTGAGGGTTAAAAAAGATTAAAAATTCATTGATTTAATTTCAAGTCTAGCAATGATCATGGTTGTCAATAGAATTTGTATGTTTTGTATCTATCACTTGTTGTCCTTTAAAACAAGATGTAATTGGAAAAGCTATCCTGTTTCATCACCTTTGTTTTAGGAAGGATTGAACCTAATTAAAACTCATGCGGCACACCCACAGATGCTTCACAGCCCACTAATACACCATGGTACACTGGTTAAAAATTGGTGGCATAGAGTATTGACTAAACTTGCTGTCCAACACACTGATCCTACAATGATCTTCAGAAAAGCATCCAATAAAAATACGGTACCATTTTCTACTCTGATTTTTTTATATTTTTTATCTTGTTACTGTGCTGACAGCAAAATGTGGAGTAGTGATAATCAGAGTTTGGATTTTCAGGTTCTGCATTCACTCCATTTAAACAAAACTCACTCCTTAACCACTCTGCATCCTGTAGTTTGTGGCAAAATTTACCTTTGCATCCAGTTTTGACCAATGTATTAAATAATCACATCAAATTTCTAGTGTCATGTGCAATTGTAAAATGTTACAGAACATTGCAAACCATATTAATTATATCACTCAGATGCAAAGAATTAATCAGTTAAAATATACAAACTACCTTATCCAATTGCTGATTTCATTTACTAATTCACATTCCTACAATGCGACCAAGCTGTAGCTGTAGCCATTTGCTGCAGTTTTTTAAAATTGAACCAATGTGGTAAATACAGTTAAAGACTACTGAACCGACCAATGGGCAATGGCAGTTAATAGGTCAAAAGTTAAGCAGTAACTGAGAATAAAATGAAAAAAAATGCAGCAACATATCAAAGGTAATTGGTACCAACCAAATTTTACAGATTTTGTGAAAACTACGTCGACGACAACACTAGCTTATAAACAAATGAATAACAGTAACAATTTTAACAGCAATACAAACAGCGATCCACCAATTAAAAAAAAATAAAAAGTAATGCAAATGATCAAGCTGCTAAGTAGCTGCTCTAGACCATAAAATTACCATAACATCTATGATAGGCAGGTACTCTAGTCGTAAAACAAATAAAAGGAAGTAGCTATTTTGCCGTCAACAGCATTTTACCCTTGGGAGCTATTTTGCCATCATCATTCATGTGTGTTTAATTTGCCATAGTTGCTACACTTCTAGCAGTGATGCTGTGGCACGTTGATAGAGTAGCTGCATTGAAATGCAATAGTTATGGATCAGAATTTCAGCTGGCAGGGCATTTAGTGAAAGACAGTGTACACTGGAGGGAGGCCTGATAAGTGAATGCACAGGGTAGTGTAGACTGGGAGGGAGTGTAACTGGGGGTGCTAACTTTTTTTAATTGATCATTAAAATTGACCAAATGGAAATGAGCAAAATTCACAGGTTTAATATATCATTAAAACTGACCAATTACAAATGTCTCATGGCAAAATAACCTCCAATGGTAAAATGCGATTGACAGCAAAATAGCCATTGCCTAATAAAAACTATTAACGATTACAAAGAAGGAGAGAACTTCAGTCTTAACTCAAATTGCAGACTTATTAAAAAGTACCTATTTTTTTAAATCAATAAATCACAAAAGAATTTAAAATTCACTAAATTCAGTGGAAATTCATCAAGAGTGACACCACTGTTTATCTCTGTTGCCTAGAAGAGAACATAAGAATGTGATCAAATGAAGAAAAACAACAAAAAATGGAAAACTTTAGACATAATGGAAAGCATAATAACTACAGGAATGGTGCTCTCAAATTAAATTGCATAACCATATACTTTGTCCAGTCCTTGGCAGCACTGTTTAAAATAACCAAGGATGATGAATAAAGCCTTAATTGCTTTTTACACGCTGTGTTTCAACAAAAACTAAACGCTCTCTCAGTGGAAGCACTTGAAGCAAGGATACTCAATATTTCAAAGCAAATCTACTTAGCTGTGAAAACTTTTTCTATGTCTGCTTGTCGCTCCAAAACTCCAAAATAACATAGCACTTACATTAAAAACTCTCTTAGTATACAAAAGAACTTCATCTTTGTCTTCTTCTGTTTAAGGTAAGACTCTCCTTGGCAGTCTAAAAAGTCATCCTTGACTGTACATGAGCTGGAGCTCTTAATTCCCAAATGCACAATGTAAGTGTGATCAGACCCATGATGAGTATTCACAGCAATTTGCTCTTTAAAACATGAATGTATCAATTCTTTTGCCAATGTATAAATCTTAGTTCTTTTTGAAGATGTCAAAGAAACTAAGCATTTAAATTTTGGGTTTAAAAAAAGAGCCAACAGATGAAATTCAGAGATAACAAATTTTTCTTGCAAACAAGCAAGACAACGATGTTCAAAAACTTTAACAGCAGATTTGTTGAGCATGGTGCCATGGACCTCTGCAGGCTATAGTAGTGTTGATACACATGGTGGATTGTGGAATGCTTGTCTCCTTCCAAAGCAATAGTTGCAGTTGAAAAAAGCATCAAAAATCCTATCAACTATTCAACTGTACAAAAATCTATTTCAGATGCCTTGTCTCTTCCCCATGACTCTTTAAAACAGTGGTTCTCAAACTGTGCGTCGCGACGCCCCGGTGCGTCGTTTCAATTTTCCAAGGGCGTCGCGGGATAATTTGGTTTTGTGTCATTAAATCTAGGTTTTATTGTGTCAAAAGAACTCTGATGGTAGATTCCATTTTTACTTTCTTCTGACATTCATAATCAATTGTATTTTTGCAATAGCGTTTTTAATACACTGTTGTAATTGTTGACTTGTGATTCATGAATAAAATTGCAAAAGTTTAACTTAAATGACGAAAAATATAAAAAGAATAAAGCATTCAGTGGGATGTTTGACGAAAACAGGAAAGATGAGTTACAAACTTAGAAGAGCATAATTTTACGATTGAAGATGGCAGACCAATCCAAAATCTCGGAAGCATAAGAACACTTATTTGTGCAGATTATGGGTCACATTTATTTTGCAGTACGGCAAACTAAATCTTAGGATGCTGTTTGGTGCATCGCAAAGTCTCGTAAGCTTTTTTTAAATGCGTCGCATTGAAAAAAGTTTGAGAACCACTGCTTTAAAACATCAATCACACCATCTTTATGATCCAACATGGATTGCAACATTGTCAGTGTTGAGTTCCATCTTGAATCATTGTTTTGCTTTAAAGCCATTTCAAATTTATTATTTAGCTCTGTTTTCTTGAAGTATGTCACCAACTTCACTGCTGACACCACTGTTTTCACCTGAAGAACATACTCCGTGTCCTTGCTACTACTTTCTGCAATGGGGAATGTACGGCTGGCCAATTGAAGTTGTAAAGTGTGTCAAAACTATTGCAAGCATATGACAGGCACATGGGATTCTGTTGAAGTTATAAAGGGCAAGCTTTATGTTGCTGCCAATATCTTTGACCAGGCCGGGAAAAAATGGGGAATCCAGGAATGAGATTCCCAGGAAATTTTGCTAGTTCATGGGAAATTTTCACCGATTTTCTAAAAAAAAATTTTGAGATGAAATTTCTGAAAAAAACTATTGAAGTTTTTGTGGTAAATCGGCAATCTAGCTATGTTAAAGCAAGGCCCACTCATTAGTGAACAATCGGTAGTTTTAAGTTGCATCGTGCAGGTTGGCACATCCTTTACGAGCAAATCATACATATGGCATCACAGCAGCATGATTATTAGCGCTGCTTGCTTCGTCTTTGGATCTCTTTGATAGAAACTTGTGTCACAGGGTCGCTTTGTTTCCGTTAATTTAACATAAACCTTGTCACTTTAAAGGCACTTAGTGCAAAAGCTGTAAATTTGATTTACCAACGGGAGTGAAGCTGTTTTGCACAATCTTGCATCCAATTCCTTATCAGAGTTAGCGCGTTTATGTCATGGACTCATTCATACTTATTGGCTTACCTAGTTTGCCTACTGCAAATTAGTTGTATCAGTGTACTTGCTGGTACAATAGTGGCTTCAAAAGAAACTAGATTTAAATCAAAGATTTCCATTTAGTGTGGTTGTTGTAAAGTATCTATGCAAAGGGACAGGCTTAGCGAACATACCCATCAGCAACATCCCGGTTTGCCTATTAAAGAATGTGGTCAAACAAATCTCACAGATATTTTATCCCGGAAAAGGCCACATGATCGAGAAGATGAGGGAGAAACCAACCCAATTGCAAAAAAGAAAAAGACTGATGGACCAGACGAAACACAATCTGGTAGTACTGCTGCTACTAGCGAAAGTTCAAGTCGAACAGATTGCTACTGAAATACAATCCGCAGACAGCATAACGTCAAATACCCAACAACCTGAAGAACCTTGCCGTCGCAGAAGTAAAGCAGCCAAAGTCGAACAGATTGCTAATATGCAATGCTTGTTCCACTGATGCAAGTGTTAGATTATGCTGCAGTGCAGGACAACTTAATTACGACTTTGCTCTTGGAATCGATTTCACCGAGAGTAATCAGCCAGTTGGTTTTATCAACTTTAAAAAATTTATAGCAAAACACAAAGCTGCAGAGACGCATCAAGCAACTTTGGTTCGTATTATATTAAAACTACGCTTTAACTATCGACTTTAGCTATCGTGAAGATTTTGCCGAAAAGAATGGTGTTAAACAATTGTGACGTCATAGTTGCCATTTCAAGCCCCGGGAAATTTTTAGTTCAAAAAATGGATTCCCAGAAAACTTTGCATTTTATCCAGGCATGTCTTTGACAAAACAGTATTGTCAAGTAACAACATCACCTGATAGGTCAAGCAAACTGCAATAATCTTCAATACTTCTTCAAATGTTAGTGCCTGGTTTTTGTTTGTCAGGAAACTCATGCACCGATAAAACCTCTGTTGTGAATTCCACAGCTCTATTTTGTTTTTGTACGTTTATAACATCACTGAACAAAAATTGCTGTGCAGCTTTAACCTTGTTACCTATTTTCCATTTCAGTGTATGTCATGATGGCAAAATATCTTTGGCTTTTACTTTTCCATACTTGGTGCCAATTTCAATACCAACATTTACAATACCAACTTCCAGGGCATCATTTTTAATTGTACTAAATTGCCACCTATCTCTTGCTATAAACTTCATGGAAGCATCAAACACTTTTGTTTTTACATCAATTCGAAAGTCCTTTCTTTACTTTAACCAAGCTGGTACCGTAATTTTACTCTGTCCAGTAGCAGTGTGTTGCTTCAACTGACTACAACTGGGTAAACTGGTAAATGCTCATTGAGATGTGATATACTGACCACTATTAGACCAATCAAGTTTGAAAAGTGCTTTGCATTCTTTACATAAACCAAATACAGAGTACTGAGTGCTTTCTTTAATAAACAGCACACAAAACTTCTCCCATACCTTCCTTTTCTGGCATCTGCTTGCTCTTGGTTCAAGCTTGTTGTCCTGTGAGAGCTAAATAATTTTGCTGTGCTATTTTGACATTCCTTTGCAAAAGTTACAAAATTTTACCTATAAAACGACAATGACACGTTATTACTTTTCAAAAAACTTATTCTCATTAGTTTTCAAGAAAACCCAATATAGTTTGTGTTTGCCCTATACCTTTTTAGCATAAATTACAGCTTTTGGTCAGTTACCTTTTTGGCGCGAAATGTGTGACGTCATATCCAACCTTCCACAGGCATTTGTAGATGTGAAAATATAAAAAAACTCGGGGGATATAATTTACTTTTGCAATTTGCCAAGGGGTAAATGAAAGAATAAAGGTTGAGAACCCCTGATTTAGCATAATGTGCCAAGACAATTGCTATTCCTATAAAAAACTATTAAGTGATCATTGATCAAGTGGTAGTTCCAAGGTTTTAGTAGTACATGTTGGGAAAGGGTTAGTACAAAATATTTTTCACGTTATCTTATTGGTAAGGTCTTTTTTATTTTAATAGCACGACACAAGAATCGAACTCATAGCATCAAATCTAGCGTTATCTTGAAAAGTTTAAAGTTTTAAGTACCTTGTGTTTAGTTGTGTGTAATTTACCCGAAAACCAGGCAATTTAGCAAGTAGTTTTGAAGCTGGTGTAGCGTGTCGCGCCTCGCACTTCATTGAGCTGCCATGCCAAACATCTTTTTGTCCTTTTTTATATTTTTTTTGTTAGTTTGTTTTTGGCGGCTCAGCACCTTGCTCCCGCCGATGTGTATGATTCTAGTTGTTTACTGTAAGAGCTGTGTTTGCTGATTTGCAAATTCGTGCATCCCCAGTTTAAGGCCCAGCCCGTGTATCGTTGCTGCTTCATTCGACGAAGTAATATCAACTGACGAAGCGTCTACAGTCAGGTTTGCAGCAGAGATGTGGAAGCGGTTATTTTTCAAACGCTTCCGCTTTCGCTTCCACATCTATTGCTTCCACTTCCAGCAACAAAATACGAAAAAACAACCGTTGACAATTTTTTTCGTTTGTGGCTTTGTAGCCTGCCTTCTCCTACACTTCATCATTTTGAGAAAACAAAAACTTTCATTTACTGCTATTACTTTACCTACTTCGCTTGAGCTTATTGTTTCGAACTACTCTATCTTTGTTTTTCTTAGATATCAAAACTCGTGCTGAATGTAGAGCAGTGCTTTTCAATCTTTTTTGTCATCGCGGAGCCCTTAATGCACTTTTGCGTTTGTCACGGAATCCCCATCAACAAAAATTTAAAAATCACGAATAGTTTGCAAGAAAATCAAATATTTCGTTACTACAATTCAAAAAATAATTAAACACTTCAACAAATAGACAGTTATTACAAGTTCCTTCGCTACTGACCACCACTTTTACAATAGTTAACTTAATGCTTCTCAGATCTAAACCGTATGACCACATATTACAGCTCTCGACAATAACTTGTCGTCACAACAAAAAATACACCGTATAGCGTTGATTTTCCCTCTCTATCCTCAACAAACTCTGACTTTGAGTTAACTTTAACTCCAATCATCATTACGAACCTTCTGTCCGTCCTCAAAACCGTTTTGTTTTGTTTTATTTGCCATATTTATTCTCCACTCACGAAAAAGCGAATTGTATCGCTATACTTTGGACGGGAAGTCCGCACTCGCTTGGGAGTTGCCTTTTTCGAGGTTTATGGGCCACCTGCCTTCCACATAAAGACGGGGCGTCCCGTTAAGTGCCTTGCCCAAGAACACAACAAGCGAACTTGCCGTCTTGTTCTCCACAACCTCCCCTAAATGCCGAAAGCCAAGCAGGAAAGCTGCGGAGGCCATTTTTTAAAGTCTTTTGGTATGACTCGACTTGGGGAATGAACCCCTGGTCTACCGACTGCGAAGCGAACGCTCCAACCACTACGCCATCGCGCCATCGCACGTATTGACTCTTATCTTTTTGGATGGTGAAGTGCGAAATTTCTGTCGTATATGTAGTATGTAAATGAAAAGTGAGCAAAATTGAACTGTACCAATCAACAGCCGCCTCAACGCGGTGGTGTAGTCTCCAACCTCGTTTGGGTTGGGTGAAAATGGCTGTTGGCCTTCCCGAGGGTTCCATTTACACCGGGCACTCCCCTCACACAAACCATTTTTTCGCCGTGCAGCCCCTGAACGGCCGCAAAAGGGTAGCACGCAGCCTCTTTAAAATTGGCTTGTGTTCTCTCTACTCCTGTCTTTCTCTTGCCCGTCTTCTCATCCTTCTCCTTCTCCTGATGAGCGGCAACGTTCATCCTAACCGTTGCCCTGTCTTTCCCTACTTAGTGTGCGCTGGAAATGTGACCTGGCGGGGCAGGTCAGTGCAATGCTGCACATGTTCTAATTAAGTAAAGGAACTTATTTCCTATACTGGTGTATCAGCTTGTCGGTGCAATTTAATGATCCCTTTTTGGAAACGTGCATTTTTGTCATTGCAAGTTACCTGCATGAGGTTATTGGTGTTTTATGCTGTTCAAAGTTGTACCTCCAAGCGGAGATTACGTCCAATTGTGGAAGATAAGTTTGTCGAGGTCTCCAAAATATGGGAAAATGAAACCTCGATCACGTCGGAATCCAAAATTGTGGGGATCGTATTTCAACAGCACGTCTGACTCCAGGAACGAATATATTGTAATCACAACACAACGTTGAACGCACGAATCTTGATTTGAATTTTGAATTTAAGCAAATCGAATTGAATTGAAGCTAATGAATTTGAATTTGAATTTTAATCGAAACGACTGAACAAAAATAGCACTGCTTTTTTTTATATGCTTGTTTACTAGGTCACTCCGCCGCAAGTCAGACAGAACCACGCCTGGCCATACGGCTTAGTCACCCAGTATTGTTACACCATGATAGATAGCTATGTACGGTATGTTCTTTTATGACCTGTTTGTAGGCCAATGGATGATTTACAATAACGATCACAGTACAACAACGAGTGCACGAACAGAACGAGAACGTTTATGAGTCACCCACATAATTTCAGAAAAACATCATTGATCCAGAGTTTGTATCTCGCAAGGTCGCCATACAATTACGAAGTTGTAAATTCGTATCACCGTCTGATCATTGTTTGAAAAGTCGAATATGTTTATTTTTGTGAAATCTTATTTCATTCTATACTAAGCATCATTGAAGTAATTATTTTCGTCTTCTAATCTATAGTTTGAAAGTTCTATTATCCTAGTTCCACGAATATAGATAACTTACTCAATAAGCGCTGTTACCGTGTCGTGCATTTGGTGATAATTGCTATTTGTTTTGTTTTGTTATCGCAGAAAACCGTTTCTCTTGCCATCTCTTTTCATTTGTTTTCTTTATCAGCTACTTTGTTAGCAATATATTTTGGTAAACTACTACTGGACTTTTTGTGCATCGGATTTAGAAGAGACGCGTTCATTTGAACTTCCCTGTAGAAGCCAAACTTTCGGGCGTGCTTTTACAGTTAGTTTTTTGCTTATGGTTAGTTGACATTGCACAACATTATCAAAGATTTCGTTTGTTTTGTCAAGCCGCTGCTATGGCAACCAAAACCGACAAACGTTGCCCAACACACAGTAAGGAAAAAACCTACTGGGTGCTTTCTGTTCCATGGTCAACAGAGCAATCTCAAACGATTTGTGCCACGTATTTGACCCCATCACCACACGGCCAATGCATTCATATACATGCTCGATAAAATTTATTGCGGCATAAATTGTCGTTATGACAACCAAATGATGACAAACGACGCACAAATTAAACAAAAGCCCAAGAGTGCCTGCAATTACATGTGTTTTTGACCATTTCAAACAGTTTGTGCCACATATTCAACCCAATGACAATACGGCCAATGCATTCCCAAACACGCCCCATAAACAATTATCGTCGTACAAATTGTTGGTATGGCAAGCAAACGGTCACAATTTCAAAGCAAACGGTCACAATGTTCTATGTAATGACATTGAAGATGCGTAAACAAACACCACTACATTTTTGTAGATGGAAATCGATGTAATACTAAAAATTGATGGGTTTTCAGGCACAAGTTGTTTGAGACAGCTCAAAACGCCCATGATTTAAGGGCAATGACTTGTTTTAGGGAATATGATGTGACAACACAGTACATATCAATGTCATTAGGTTGCCATGGCAATGAAAACTTAATGCGTAAAATGATCATAGATGGAGGATGCGTGTAGTATTGTTGAAGGATGTTTGCTTGGATAATATCCCGGTTCTGGATGACTAAAACGCCTACAGAATGATAATATACCACTAATTTGTTGTAAATTGTGAATTGATGACGTTTCAATGGTAACCGTCATTTTCTATCCATATTGGCCATATAATGGTGTTCAGCATTTATTGATAATGATTAGGTAGGTACTGATTAACATTCAAGATGCATTTATGAGTGTTTTTTTCGATTACATGGTTCCGTCTTTTTGTAGTGTTCCATTGGTTCCACCTACAAACTCAAAGTGGTGTTCCAATATCTTTGATGTCGCTGCCCAGGACATTGTGTTGGCATTCATAATTTTGTGTCTGTTCGCTTGCCATAGTGACAATTTGTGCCTCATCAAATGCTTATGGGGCATGCAGAGGAATGCGTTGGCCGTGTAGGTATTGGGTTGAATAACTAGCCAGCTGTTTGAGACGCCAAAATGCGTGTGGATTTGAAGGCACCACCGAGGTTTTTGGTTTAATTTGTGGGTTGGCTAACTTTTGTATTCATTTAGCTGCCATGTTGAGAATTCGTGCCACATTGAATGATTATGACGCGTATGAGTAACTGCATTGGCCGAGTTAGGGTAGGGAAGAATATGTGGCACAAGCCGTTTGAGACAACCAAAATACATACGAAACCGCAGGTACTCCTTAAGCTTTTTGTTTAATTTGTGTGTTGGGTAACGTTTGTTATTGTCTGGTTTCCATGGCGACGACTTGTGTCACAATCAAGGTTGATGGAGCGTGTAAGATATAGCATTGACTGTTTCACCACAGAATGGTATTGGTGGCATAAAATGTGTAAGATAGCAAAAATGCATGTTGAACCACAAGCACCTATGGGTTTTCTTGCCATAATTTATTGGGTACCGTATTTGAAGTTTGGGACCGTTTGGTTGCCATAGCAATGGTTTTTGCTTCTACGGAAACTAATGAGATAATAAAGGGACTAAATGAGCTGTTTTGCTGTTGGGATGGATTCTCTGACATGACCAAAGTGTAATCTGAAATAATGGACTGTTTGTTTTTGTAGGAGAAAAGTTTGCGTTTTTCGAAACTATTGTATTTGTTTTTGTGTCACCATAGCCACAATTTTTGCCGCAATGCTACCCAATTGGGTTTGTGGGAAAATGTATGAGCTATTGCTGGGTATGAAAGTGAAATCTTAAGTCATTTTAGAGTAATTCTCCAATGACTGACAGGGGTGAGTTACATTTGCTTCCCTTACTACCAAAGTAGTGTCACATTTAGTCTCACTCTTCAAATCAAAAATCGATATGACACCTCAGTTTTGGTCGTGTTTGCGAGTAGAAGTGAGAATGTCACCAAGGCGATACGAACAACTTGGCTGATCAGTAGGCCTACACCTATGTCACCGCCCATTAAAATGCTTGCATCAGCAGTATAAAACTCGGCCACAATAATGGAGTGGTTGTAATACTTGTCCTACGGTGAAGTGTTGCAGCAAACTCGAAACCGGTGCAAGTCGCTGGTTGGTGCGGGTATTGGTTCAATGTTTCTTAATTTTACGGACTACCCATTGGGGCCGATTTTCAAAGCCAACCACTTTTTTAAGTAACATATACGGTAGAACTCTAGCAGAAACGGTAGATCTCGGGAAGACTGACGCGTTTATTCAAAGACCTCTAAAACATCGCCAACAAGGATAAAGATTATCGTAGAAGAGTATCATTTAAATCTTTTTCTATTTACTGGCGACCACTTCCTTTTGGCAAGGGTGCAGATAGGCTATTGCAGATGAACCGCATTGCCATAGAAATTAAAAATTTTCTCTTTCCTATCAGAGTAAACAGCGCTTTCAATTGGCGGTTTGGCTGTTTCGCCTTGCATCAAAAATACGTCACCCTTGCATTTTGCATCAAAAATTTTGGCCATTTAAAAAATTGTAACTAGCAACTGTAACTGTGATTAGTTACTTTTTGAAATTTGTATCTAAAACTGTAACTTAGTTACTTAAAAAAAAGTGACTTGTGTTAAAAAAAAGTGACTGTGTTTAATTATGACGTTGTTTATTATTCTGGAAGTGAAAACAAGGGTGCTGACGCACTTTCAAAAAGCTTTTGTGAGTGTTTTTTGCTGTTCCGCCTCAGATATAAATGACACGTTGTTCTTTTTCATCCAGGAATCAACGCAGATACCATTTTGTCAAAGTGAAAAATTTTTTGTTTTCGATTAAAAATGTGATCACAGCTGTGTCCGAAAGTAATCAATGTGCACATGTTAAACCTCATTTTTTACCGAGAGATGAGGAGACTACCTTGTTATTAAAGCGTTGCACTGTCTCGGTCGTTCAAGAATCGATTTTAAAGACTTTACGGTTCGCAACTCAAAATCACCGAGTAACTATGATGGTGAGCAAAAGCAATAAATGAAGCCATTTCAGAACTGTCTCGCTCAACAAAAATGGAAGAAGTGTCGAACAAGTTAGATCTTTTATGCACCTTGAAACATGTATTAGTGATGATGGAAGAAATAAAAAAGAGCTGAAAGAAGATCGGGCAGAGCAAAAACTTAACTTATGAACTTGAAGAACTTACTGTCAAATTCTAAGTTGAACCTTCAAACGTGACTCAGAATGCTAGAATGTTATGTTTGGTCAATTTTTAGGTATGGATCAGAAATGTGGACGCTGAACAAGACTGGAATCAAAAAGATAAAGTCATTTAAAATGTCGTGCTATCAAAGAATGTTAAAAATCAGTTGAAAACAGAAAAATAAAATGTGTGAACAATGAAAACAATTAAGAAATAACTGAATCTAATAGATAAAATTGGAAGAGCTAAGTGCAAATATTTGGGGCATATCTTAAGAGCAAATAAATTACCGTCACTAATATTGATGGGAAAAATTCCGGAATCAAAAGTGCGAGAACGACAAAGGAAATTTTGGATAGACAATATCAAGGACTGGAAAGACATGAAATTAGAGGAACTCCTCAAAAACACTAGAATGACAGAAGCTTGGCAAAGAATTGTGTGCCAACTGCATATGACAGATGCAACATAAATGGATGGATGGAACTCAAAATCACTACTTTTTCACTCATGTTGATGAATCCAGTCGTTTTCTATGGAGTTTTGCTTCTCCCAATATGGAATCAATCACGGTTATCAACTATCTCAATCAAATTTTTTCAACTTTTGCTCTTTCAAACTATATTCATAGCGATCAAGCCCGTTTGTAATTTCAGAAGTACGGTAGGGGAAAGGAAGGTAATTTGATACGGAAGGTAATTTGATACATCTAGTTTTAAAGTGTTTGCAAAGCGTATTTAAAGGAATTACCGCCATCAAGTGACGAAACAAATCAAAAAAAACGTGTTGCTCAATTTCAAGTTGCTAGCTTGAGTTTAAGAAGTTTGAAAAATAAATATATGAAAGTAATGCAATTTAGTAAATTTTAAAAATTGGAGTATCCTTTTCATAATGGTTGTCAAAAAAGATCTAACACAACTGGTGTTTGGTGAGTTGAAAGAGCATTAAGGTAGCATGCTTTTAGCTGTAGTTTGGTTACAATGTTGCAATCGGATAGATTCAAATTACACTTTTTGTAAAATAAACCAAAAGAAGGTAAATTGATACACTAAGCAGAAGGTAAATTGATACACTGTATCAAATTACCTTCTTTCAAGATAAATGTGTTCAACAAGTAGTTTAGTTTATTTTGCTGAGGTAAATTATGCCCAAATGTTTATTGCAATCCGCACAGCAGCATTGTGTAAAGCGGGCAAAAATTACCCATAGCCTACCACATATTTTATAGCAGCAGGCCTAAAGTAGTTTTAATCCTAAAAACAGTTGTTAAAAATAACATTTATTTTTACAGAAGGCTATTAGTTTTTTAAATGTAATTATCAGTTAGCTGAAGTCAATTAAGTTTGTGTGACAGAAAGATAACCTTTTATTATTTTATGACGTTAAAGGAGAAGCGCGATGCCATCAAAATATGTGAAAAAAACTAACAGAAGCTTCCGATCGCCAGCAGATGTTATGGAAAAAGCAGCAAAGCTTGTAACAGAAGATGGATTTTCGTATCGAAAAGCTGCTGAGTCTTTTGGCATCGACAAAATGACTTTGAGGAGGTTTATTAAAAAAAGGCAATATGATCCAGAATGTGCTGTAGGTTATGATTCAACCAGCATAAAAAAGAGAATTTTTCCTCCTCACATGGAGAAGGATTTGGCTGACCACATCACTTATCTTGCCCAAATATATTTTGGGTTGTCATTGGAGAAATGCAAGGAATTGGCATTTGAATTTGCAATTCAAAATAATGTAATTGTTCCAGAATCTTGGAACAAAAACAAAAAAGCAGGCAAGCAGTGGTGGAGTGGATTTAAGCAGAGGTACAGGCTATCGATTCGAACCCCCGAGCCTACCTCCATTGGTAGAGCAATAGGATTCAATGAGCAAGTTTGCAAACAATACTTCAAAAATCTCTCGGAGGTGCTTGATAAGCATAAGTTCACTGCTGATAAAATTTTTAATGTGAATGAAACTGGAGTTACAACTGTGCAGGATCCAAAAAAGTTGTAACTCCAACCGGAATGAAAAATGTAGGTGCTATTACTTCTGGGAAGCGAGGAGAATTGGTAACGGCAGTGTATGCAATTTGTGCCGCAGGCTATGCACTGGCCCCAATGCTGATATATACCAGAGTCCACAATAAGGATGCTTTCATACGTGGAGCTCCACCTGGCACAATAGGAAAAGCAACAAAATCAGGCTGGATAAATGAGGGACTTTTTGTTGAATTTTTGGATCACATCAGTGACTTGACTTGCTGCTCAGAAGAAAGCAAAATTTTGGTGATTTTGGATAACCACAAATCATATATTTCTTTGGCTGCCATAGACAAGGCAAGAAAACGTGGAATTGTTTTACTAACGATACCACCAAAAACTTCCCACAAGCTGCAACCTTTGGACAAATCCGTGTTTAGTCCTTTTAAGGCAAGCTATAATCGTGCTGCAGATAATTGGATGAGATCTAACCCAGGGAAAAGAGTCACAATATATGAAATGGCTGATTTGATTCATGAAGCTCATCTGAATTCCCTGGTTCCACGTAATATTCTCTCTGAATTTAGGTCCACTGGAAATTGGCCTTATAATCCCGATGTGCTTTCAAGTGCTGATTTTGCTCCTGCAGTTGTCACTGACAATGACGTTGCTACGGAACAAATGAACAGCCCTATTCAAACTTTACATTCACTTCAAGATGCCATTCAGCTTGCAGCCGAAGAACAGTCTGTTAACTTGAACCCAGACTCTTTTATTGTAGACATGGCAAATGATGCTGAGTTTTCGTCAACCTTATCCAAAAACGATCAAGCTCATTTGAGTGAATACATTTCACCTGCAAACATTTTACCGCTCCCAAAAGCAGCACCACTTAAGAAGGCATCAGGACGCAGAAGAGGCAAAACAAGAATATTTACTGATACTCCTGTCAGAAATGAAGTAGCAGAAAGAGCAAGAGAAAGGAATGCTAAGAAAACCAAAAAGAGTACCAGAAAGTCGACACTGAAATCGAAAAAGCAGTTATTTCACAAAAAAATCAAAACTTCACACCGTATTGAAGAATCTTCATCTTCCTCGGACGAAGTTGAAATCCATTACGCTGATGATAGTGATTGCGATATGAATGAAACTGTAGACGCTAGAATAGGTGATTATGTCGTTGTTTTGGTGACTGGCAAAGCTAGAGCTTTGAAATACATAGCCCGTATAGACAATATCGATGCTAATGATGAATATGAAGGAGTTTTTTGAGTAAAGTAAATGCCAAAATCAAACCTGGAGAAAAACCTAAAGCACCAACTTTTGTTATTAATGAAGAAGATGGTGCATCATTTTCACAAGATGACATTGTTTTTAAACTTCCGTTGCCAATTGCTGTTGGTGGTTCAGCAAGAAGAAGTAGCCAGCTACGTTTTGATTTTGATTTTAACAAAGTGGATTTGGCTTGAACAAATACTTTCGCTGCACATTACCTTTTCAATTTTGTAAATAAAACACTCTTGTAGGCATGCTTGCCGGTATTCTTCAAGTCAAGCTTCTTGTTATAAACAGCAGTGATGTATGCTTTACCTTAATTTCCTTAGTTCTGTGCAGTGTTTTGTTTGGTGCTTGTGTTATGAAATACTAAAATTTTTCTTATTTTATGTTAGTAACCTGGCAAAAAAATATCATGCCTAATGATCTAAACGAGGATATTGTTTAACGAAAGTTTTACTCTTCTGTTATGAATCAGCTCTAGCTGTATAAATTTAATTGTATACAGTATCGCAAACCAGGTTGGTAAAATATGTTAACAGCATCCATTTTTTACAATATTGCACAATGTACCTGTAGCGTGTCGCGCCTCGCACTTCATCGAGCTGCCATGCCAAACATCTTTTTGTCTTTTTTTTACATTTTTTTTTATTAGTTTGCTTTCAGTGGCTTGGCACCTTGCTCCCACTGATGTGTGTGATTCTAGTTGTTTAATGTAAGAGCTGTGTTTGCTACTTTGCAACTTCGTGCGTCACCAGTTTGACGCCCAGCTCGCGCACCTTTGCTGCTTTACCCTTTGATTTTGCTGATGAAGCAATGTTAACTGACGAAGTATCTACCGTCAGGTTTGTAGCCGCTCGGCTATCTCCGTTTCAAGTATATTGTGCTCCTATAGTCCGCACGCCTGGCGATGTAACCTCACGCCAGGAATCTAGCCTGCATGGCTTTCCGGCAACCTAGCCGTGATATTGCAACGCGTATTGTTTATTGTTATTGTATGCGTCTAAAATCACACACATTTATTTTTCTTTTTTATTAGGGCTAGATTATGTATATTTTTGTCTTCTCTTGGTAGCTCGGTGATCGGCTTGCCTTTCCCGCCATTAGGTTGTTTATCCGTTATTTTTTGTTAATGTGACGTGTGCAGTGTCCTGTTTACATAGACGTGTGCAGCGACCTAATTCCTGGTGTCGCGTGCAGATTTTGTTACCGACCATGTGTTCGGAGATATTGTGCTCTCTTTCTTCGTCGATCGCCGTGGCGGACGGACGTGTTCTGGTTGTCTGTCATGTTTCTCGTTCGTTGCTGATCGTCGTGGCAGAAGGACGTGATTTTTGATTATCTGCCACAGCTTGTGCGAATTGATGGAATAAAATATTGCTGTAGTGCTTTCTTCCTTGTGACTGCCATAGTTCCCAGCAATTGGGATTCAGTCAGCACGTTATTGCTCAAGGAACTTATTTCCTACATACCCTTTGTCGCTTTTGGATTATGTTGCTTTTTGTAGAAATTGTGGTTTACCTGAAAGCTGATGGTCAGTATTTTGTGATGAAATTGCGCTGTATCAAATTACCCACCAGTGTATCAAATTACCTTTTGAGTGTATCAAATTACCTTCATGGGAAGGTAATTTGATACAAGTAGGAGACATTTTTAAACTTGAAATAGAACAAATTTCAACAAAGATAATATGTGTAAAATCTTGTGTTGTACTTTGCAAAAAATCAGACTTTAATATCAACATGAATAATGACATCTGCACGCATGTACTTTCATTTTGCACAAAAAAATGTCAAAATTGTATCAAATTACCTTCCTTTGCCCTACTTCAACTATTTCTGCACCTGCACGTTGTCGCAACCAGCCGCACCTATTGGAACAACCCGCGTGAAAATGGCCAGACAGAATGCTTTAACTTTGGCCACTCGGGATTTTTTGTGGGCGAAAAAGAAAAGATCTTAGAAAATTTTAGTTGTGGCGAAACCCAACGCACGAAATGACAAGGCTATTCAGAAACTTCGAATTTTTTATGCAAAAGTCTATGATTATTCAACTACTTAGGCTGGTCATTGCAAGAATTGCCATTTCGGCGATTTTTCCGCCGGCTCGGGATTTTTGCCCATTTCCAGTTGACAACTGTGATATCAAGTTGACTATATGTGTGTAAAGCAGTAAAGGGTGGACTAAACGTACTGTTCATTTGTTATAAGGTACCTAGAATAATGGCAATTGGAAAATTTTTGTAGGCTAGTATTTTATAAATAATAGTAAAAATCTGAAATCTTGCAGACTAACTGTTACCCTTAATTGTAAGTAAGTGGCTATTTTGATGTCAACGGCATTTAACCCTTGGAGACTAATTTGCAGTAAACATTCACATGTGTTTATATTGCCATAATTGCTACAATTTTGCCAGTGATGCTGTGGTGGGTGGATAGTACACCTGCCTTGAAATCCAATGGCTATGGGTTGGAACATTGATGTTCAGGGCACTCAGCTGCTTAGAGAAAGGCAGTGTGCACTGGAGATCGAGGCCCAGTATGTGAATGTATGGGGTAATGTACACTGGGAAGTTGTGTACAGTGTGGGGCAGTGCACACTGGGAGTGCAAATTTTTTTTAATTATTGAAATTGACCAATCAGAAATGACCAAAAGTCACATGTTTAATATGTCATTGCGATTGACCAATCACCAATAACTCATTAAAATAGTCCCCAAGGGTAAAATGTCATTGACGGCAAAGTTGCCATTTCCTAATTATAATTACTATTGTTTTAGGGTTAAGATTACAATTAAGTTTAAATATAGATTGTGATATTCTGCAAAATTTCTGATTTTAATAGTATCCCTCGGATATTGCCCTGGTAGTTATTTGGTTATGGTATATTTTAGCAGATTGATATAATCTAGTTGTCTTATTGGCAAATACATTTGTTTATTTAATGTGTCATGACTGGCTGAAATGGCTGTTCCAAATCAAGCTCTTTTGAATGCTCCAAAGCCAATATCTCTAAATGATGATGCAATTCGTTTTCAAGTTGAATTAGAATTTGTTCAGTGTTTAGCAAATCCAAATTATTTGAATTATTTGGCTCAATTAGGATATTTTAAGGTATGTTGTAATTATTGTGAACTTTGTTTCTTTACAGTCAAAACCATAGCATAATTGAACATTTTCATTTGCAACTCCATTACAGAAAAAAAGTTTTTGGAGACAAGAATAGACAAAATTTCACTAGAAAGAACATTAAAGTACTGAAATCCACATTTATAGAACTATGGAAATGTATTTTAAAACATGAAATTGCTGAATCACAAAAATACAGAAATTTATAGTAAAACGAGAAGTTATAGAAAGTATTTCTAATAAATGGAATTACAGAAATGCAGATGTGCTACCAACTAAGGAAGTGCAAAGATTGCAAAAATACAGAAATTTACATCAGTCAATTAAAAATAGGCAGGGTAAACTGGGATAATTCCGGACAAATTACTACTCTTCAACTTTTATCTTCTGCTTTAGCATTTGCAACTATGATCTAACCACTTTTTGAGGGAGAGATCCACTGTTTTATATCTGGTATTGTCTCTATAGACAGAGGTGCCCAGATGCACTCACAATTCTAGAAAGTTCCTCATCACCATTATGCTACTTTGTTCTATCAGTGGCATCTTTCTTTTTCAGTCCAATCCTATCAATATGTTATTCCACTTTTCAACGTCATATTCAGTCCCCCTTGCCCTCTTTTTTCCACCACTTCAAAATCTAATGCCCTTCTCAATACTTCATCACTAACTCTTCTCAAAACATGCCCGTATAATCACACTCTATTAGCCCTGGTCAGTCCATCCAAAGTATCATTTGAAACCAGCAAACTCATTAGTTCTTTGCTCCTTTTCTCAATCAACTTAACTCCACTCCTGAACATTTGCTTATTTATTTATCACTTGGTGGCACTGCATGTTTCCATAATTTTTCAATCCAAATTTATGGATTCTCAAATTGAGTGGATCTGCTGTCACAAGTTACCTCATAAACGGTAATTCAGAACAAGGTTAAAAAAACTTGATAAATTGAGGGTAATTAAGGAAAATGATGTAATGGTTGAAGATATTGGTATGATAACATTGTAGCTTAATTTGCAAATTGATTCAATCAAAATTCGATTACTTTCCATTGCTTAATTTATGCCACATATATTGGTTACATTTCACTTGTGGTGGAAGTGTTGCTAGGTTGGTTCCATGCCATTATGTTGCATCTACATCAGCCAAGGATCATTGCATGTGCAGTCAAGCAAAACTAGCTTGGTTTGAGTAGCAAAAACTTGTTCAGAATTAGGCAAGATTGAAATCGATGTGGTTGTTTGAATTATGTGAAACATGACCAGATTTATGTTAGCTTGTCTTAAATTAATTCAGTTTACTCTATGTAATCAACCAGTTGGGTAAAATTAGACAACTGAATTAAGTTGAACTAAGCACTTAGGTAAATTTCTGTAATTTAGCTCAGAGGCTCCCAAAGATTTTGCTTTGCAGACCTCTTTTTTGCAGTCATGCTTCTTTGTGGACCCCAAAGAATATTTGACAATACTTATTTATGGTAATGCTGTTAGTAAGTGCTAAGAGTACCCCTCACTCACACCTGTGGAGATACCTCAAAAAAAAAGTTAATGCCTTTATTGCTGCCACAATTGTGTCACTTGCAGTCCAATTCACAGTCAAGCTGGAATAAATTTTCATAAATTTGCTCGCGACCTCCAGTTTGGAAACTTTGATTTAGCAAATATTTTTCTGTATCAGTGTTTTCTTATTTTACAGGGTGGGGAAAATGTTCCCGGAATTGTTTTTACAATTTATATTTTTGTATTTTATTCAAGGCTAATATCCCAAAATTGATTGTAATCTACTAACTATATCATTGTAATTTATTAAAATGTTCCCAGAGTATATAAAATTTTTCATCTCATGCAGGGCAGGGGTCAAAATGTCATCGATGTAGGCATTTGCATTCACTTTGGCACCCTCTTTCACAAAAATTAGAGGGGATTTTCAAGTTTTTGACACTGCAGTCCAAACCATGATGGATGCTGGCTTCTGGTGGTGATAAAACAGTCAACAATTCTTCTGGAATGTCCTCTGAATGTCTGGCCAGCATTCTGTCATTTTGGGGATTGAATTGAGCCTCCATAGTGAAGTTTTTTCATCTGAAAAGATGAAAATCGGCGTGCCAGATTTCATCAAATTCAGAAGAAGTCAAGCTCTCTCAGCTCTCTTTTTTTGAAGGACAGTGAGCTGCTGATGCTTCTTTAGTTTCAAGGGAGAAAGCTGAAGATCAGTTTTGATAACTGTCTCCATTGATTTTGGATCCATTTTCATGTCTCTAGCCATTGGGGTTCCTCCTCACCCTCTCTCGAATGGCTTTGATGTTATTTTTCCTATGACATGAGCAAGAGCATCTGCTTTCGGGGTGATCTTTGGTGTTGCCGAGTTCTTTGTATCTGCTTATCGCATTATAAACTGTTGATTTTGGAACTATCAGCTGCTTTATTATCTTCGAAATGGACGTTCCTGGGCAGTAGAGTTCAATTATGGCCTCACGTTTAGTCATATTGTTAGCTAATTATAATGAATTTATTAAATCTAGCTAATCTGGAATAAATTACAATGGTATAGTTAGTAAATTACAATTAATTTTGGGATATTAGCCTTAAATAAAATACAAAAATATAAATTGTAAAAACAATTCTGGGAACATTTTTCCCACCTGGTAGAATTGCTCTTTTGTTGGTACCTTTGCATTCACAGCCCTGAGAAGACACGCTATGTAGAGTCATCATTTAAAGATATAGTCAAACCATTGAGGTTAAAACATAATATGCGTAGGCTAGTTGTTTTGCAAAGGTTACCTATTCGATTTCTTTTTTCAGCCTATATGGAGCCAATTATCATGCGACCTCATTTGTACTAGCAATCCATAACTTTGTTTACGTGGTATCCAGTGACTCACAACTTTAACACCACTTATGGTACTCAGGGGTGCTGCACCCAAGAGCACAGACTGAAGAACATTTGCTACAGATTTTCTTATTCTACATATGTCAGATTGAATTAAATTTCTCGGACAAACTTCACTACTATATGTTCTTGTAGGGCAATTTTTTTTGGCAAACAGGCGATTTATTTGTGCATACACCAACATTGTATAGGATTATTTTTTTATTACCACTAACCAGGTGCAATTTTATTTGAGGTTTTTTGATGCATCTGGGTTAAAGATCCTTTGCTTCATGTGTATGCAAAAGAAAATGATGATGTTTATTTGAAAAATGATATAGGTTACATAAATTGTGTGCGTTTAGTCTTCAGCTTAACCAAAAATTTTGAGTGCAAGTCAAATTATGAAAAATAAGCAATAAAAAGGGAAAGGTAGTTTAAAGTTAGGATTAAAAAAAACATTTTTATGTGTTGAGCATGCATCCAGATATTAAGGGGATTGGTGTGAGAACCTAAGTACAGATTAACATTATCATTTAAATAAATTGTGCTGAAACAAATGTTATGCTTTTTCATTGAACTGTTTATTGCAATGGATTTGCCACAGGGTGCCATAAAACCTTTTTTTTAGGTGCGATAGGTTTAAGGAGTTTGAACTACAGCAGGCAATTACTGTTGCATTTTATACAAGTTTTAATTGCTGTACACTATACAGCAAGGTCACTGTAGTGAAAGTTCGCTTTAACTTGTTGACCTTCTGTGCCTGTTGTTTGGCCATAAATGTAAAAATTTTGATGATAAACTTACAACTTAGATGTAATTTATTAACGAATTCCAAAATTTTTCTGACGTTACTATTTTTATGTTGAGTTGCTTTTTTGTTGTCTTCTTCCGAAGTGAATACACATAATCAACTTAATGTATTATGTTTTCTTTTTTTTTTCATTTGTGCCATTTTGTGTAGCACTTAATGAGTAAATAAATAAATAGTAGTGAACTTCATTCCAGTACTAATATCTTCATTGGTGCGTACACAACCTTGGAAAAGCATAGTTTTGAAACGAATTGGATGTTTGGCATTCATCTGTGTTGACTGTTGTGTGGACTTAAAGTAAAAATTTGTGATCATAGGAAATTATATCTAGTCTAATTTTTATTTATGTTTGTTTTTCAGCATTCTGAATTCGTCAATTATTTGAAGTATCTTTTGTATTGGAAGCAGCCAGAATATGTTAAGTATTTGCGATACCCACAATGCATTCATATGTTGGAGCTATTGCAGTATGAAAAGTTTCGAGTGGAATTAGTGAACACTCCTTGTGCAAAATTTATTGAAGACCAAATGCTCTTGCATTGGCAATATTACACAAGAAAACGAATTCGAATGCAGCAGTCATTATTAGAAGCTATTAGACAAAGGCAGCAAAGTGCCACTGAGAGTGCTGGTACCAATTTGACTACTCTGCCCACATCAGCTTCCAAAACGTAAATTTCATGTGTTTTTAGTTAAGCAGTGCTGATCAAAAACTATACAGGAAAAAATTTTCTTCATAAGAGATTGAGTTGCCAATTGAAAGACATTGTGTATATTGTTGAGATGGACTGGTGGTTGAAGAAGTTGATGAATTGGATTCAGAAACATATAGTGCAAAATTCTGGTTGCATAATCTTTTATTTCCTTAATTTCAGCCTTAAAGCCTGGTCTGTACTGAGGCCTAGTGCGACTTAAATCTCTTTTATTTTAACGCAGTGTAAACCAGTTGCAAGACTGTTCAAACAAGAACTGATGTGTAGAATTATTTTACATTTCTTGTCAATTGTTCCCAAGTCAAATTACCTATGCTAGCACTTGGTTTGGAAATAAAATTCAGTTGGGTACAATTAACTCTTTTGTTGATTTGATTATCTCGTGCTTATATTTGTATGCAACGTTTTTCAGTATACTGTATTGGCTGTTTTGTGGTATCATTTGTTATACGTCTTCAGCAAGATACCACTTTTGCTAACTAGGTTAATGCAGTCATTGTTGTGCAGTTAAACTGTGAATAAATGCAACAACAAAAAATCTTGTTCCTGTAACTAGGACAGCAGTGTGCAATCTGCATCCTTTGGACCAAATGTCACCCTTCAAATAAGATGAAATTTAGCAGTCGACGGTAGGAAGTTACTCGTGGCTTAGGTCCAGAGATCGATGACAAAAATGAAAAAGTCTTCGGTTCAAAACTCTGCTCTTTTGAGGTTGATCTCCAAAAAAACTCGTCAAATTAAAAACTTTACTTTTTTGTAGTTGATATAAAAAAAAACATGGAAAGGATCCATGGTATCAGGCATTTGAGTGAAATTAGCGTGCCTGCAAAAAAATTGCACACTGCTGGTTCGTGAGCTAAATCAGCAATGTTTTCTATTGTGTGTCTTCATATTGCTTGTTTTGATAGCATAAGTTAATTGCTTTTGCATAGTAATTTATGAGCGTAACAGTAAGATCATGCGCAGTGCTTGTATCATAGAGTGAAATTAGTCTAGCCAAGAGCATAGAAATGGGATTTATTCGCCATTTTTAGTAAAAAGAATAAAGCCAAAATGCTGGTAAACATTTTATTAAAACGTTTCGCTTTTACACTAAAAGCATCATCAGTTAAACAAATGGTCTCCTAAGGCTAGGCTAAACAGATACTGCATTGATAGCTAATCGCTGTACAACTAAATTTAGTAAGGTTATCAGAATTATGACATTACAAACTGATAAAACAAACAGCTGCCATTAATTAGCAAGGCAAGGCTAACTTAGGAAGCGCACTGCAGATATATTTGAGGCTAACTTAGGAAGCGCACAGCAGATATACTTTCTATAACTATTACGTATTAAACAAATAAATTGGTTGCGATGCTCGATCCAGGTTAATTTGCGGTTGAATTTTTTGAATGAGTAAGGTTTCTTTGATTCGTAGCTTTCTGCGGTTGTTGCTGTGATCAAGTATTTCGGGAGAATCGAAATTACTTGATCACAGCAACAACCGCAGAAAGCTACGAATCAAAGAAACCTTACTCATTCAAAAAATTCAACCGCAAATTAACCTGGATGGAGCATCGCAACCAATTTATTTGTTTAATACGTAATAGTTATAGAAAATATATCTGCAGTGCGCTTCCTAAGTTAGCCTTGCCTTGCTAATTAATGGCAGTTGTTTGTTTTATCAGTTTGTAATGTCATAATTCTGATATCCTTACTAAATTTAGTTGTACAGCGGTTAGCTATCAATGCAGTATCTGTTTAGCCTAGCCTTAAGAGACCATTTGTTTAACTGATGATGCTTTTAGTGTAAAAGCGAAACGTTTTAATAAAATGTTTACCAGCATTTTAGTCTAGTCAAGTTTCTGATATAATGGGCCCGAGTTGCTATGTTCAGTACGAGGCACTTAGTGATTGGAGAAACTGTACAGCAGCGGATGTACTGGTACAAGTGCCATATTTCAAAAAATCCTAAAAGTATGTTGGCAAACTTTATTGAAACTGCTCGCAATGTTTCAAAAGTTGATCCACAGAATGCAGGCAAAGAAAATGCAAAATGTTTGGTTGTCTCAATCATAGCTTCATGGAACTCCAGGATTTCGTTAAATTTTTGATCGATAGCAAAGATTAACATTTATAAAAATTTAGGTTTAAATTTTAGCCACCGCGTGGGATTTCTACAAAAATTTCGCTTTTAATGTTTAAAGAGAAGAACAACATAGTTTTAAAAACTTAAGTATGCCTGTATCTTATGGATCAGTTCGAGAAACAGCATAAAAATTCGATGCAAGTTACCGCTTACATTTTTAGCTGTTTAAAGATCTTCACAATGTGTACGTTAAGCGTGACTTAACTAAATTGAGACTTTTTCGGCAGCATATTGCGTTAGTACACGTTATTGCAAGGGTTTTACTTACATTGGTTAGCTTAGTAATTGAGTTTTATCTTGTACTGTATCGCTCTGAACAGGTCATACTAATAATGTAGCATTCGCGTGAAAATCATGTTAAGCTGGCTTCGGATTGCTTCTGTCATCAATTTTTTAACTTTCTTACTTCAGTTGGCGTTTGTCACTTTTAAAGCTGTTTTGCGGTAAGTGTCTGCTTCGAACCCTGGTTGTAGGTTTAAGGCTAGTCAACGATTGTATTTAGTATTATATTTATTGCATTTTCATCTTTCATGCTCGTGTGGCAGCTACAACAGCACGAAGTATTGAACAATAATGTCAAGGCTTTTTTTTGGAGATACTACGGTTAACTTTTGCATGGTCATCTGATATAATTACTGCCTGTGAGAATCTGTCAAGCAGAGGAAATCTGCGTCATAAAGCACATTTTTCAACGCTGCAATACCATAAACTTGCGGATTGAACGCATGGTCATTTGCATGTATTCATTCATAGTCGGTGTAGTTTGTGTTCTCTGTAAATAGTTTTGAAGTCATCTCGCCTTGCTCTCAATGCATCAAATTTTATGCTGGCATGCGATTTTGGTGATAAGTTGGGTAGCGTTGAAATCAATTGCTTGCTGATTTTCAATTCTTCGACCAGCATAAAGAGTAGCTAACGATGCAATTTTTATAGCCTAGCAGGTACTGGGCAATTCTGGGGATAAGCCTAGTTAAGGCGGTCACAGTTTACCCGTACTACAGTGGAATTCGGTTAATAAATCCACCTCGGGACAGCCGGTTTTGGATTTAATACGCGGCGGCTTTAATAAACGGCGTTTTCTAAAATGCACAAAATGTAGTATTTTTTCAGTATTTATTCGACACAGAAAAATCTGCGCGATGAAGTTCTTGATCTATTCATTCTGCAATGGATCCAGAAAACTTTTCTTTAAGTTAAATCTCATAAAACCGCTTCAATTGCAACAATAACTGCACAACTCCTACGACTGGTGTTCAATTAGTCTGCTTGATTAGGCCTACCAGTACACAAAGACATGTACGTACTTGTCCATACGAAACTGATAATCTAATATTGTTTCGTCACTTAGCAAAATATTGTACTTATTAGTACATAATGAAGAAAAATTTGACTGCATAAAGCACGTAAACTGGATGTATTAAGCGGCGCTTGGATTTATTAACCGAAGTTTTTATAACGGGAAAGGATTGGGACGATTCCGTTCCAAGCAAATTGGATGTAATAAGCGGCTGGATTTATTAACCGAATTCCACTGTATTCCGTTTTGAGATTAGTGTAGAGGTTTATTTATTAGGTTGTCCGGAAAAGAATGTCGTTTTTGGACGTAGGTCGTTAAAGATACAAAAACATTTACGTAATAAATATATATTTAATCAAAGTAAGCTCCATAAGATTGAATACATTTGTGCCAACGTGGGACAATGTCATCGATGCCTTTTTTATAAAAGTCGTCAGATCTTGAGTCAAGAAAGGTCTTTTAGCAAGTCGTCGCACTGTTGTCCCAGGGTCTGCTTCCACCACTGTTCTTAGTCTGACGTCGTCAAACTTACGTTTCCTCCCATGATATTGCTTGACCATACAACTTTCATCTCCATTTCGAAACCTTGCAAACCACCGCTGTACTGTACGAACTTCAGCTGACTTGTCTCCGAATGCTTCGTTGATGTTTCTTGCAGTTTCCGTTGCATTCGTTCCACGTTTAAACTCATAAAGATAAATCAAGCGAAGGTCCTTGTTAATCATGCTACTTATAAGGGTTGCAACAATTGCAAAATAATAACAGTTGAGATCTAAACAGCACGTTTTTTTTTATGTTTAACGAATGTACTGTTATAACAAGCATGATGTAGGTTACTACAACTTGGGTTTGTTGGTTGGTTCATTACATATGTGGTTATTTGCGAAATACGACATTCTTTTCCGGACAACCTAATAATTTTCTTGATGCAGCAGCAAAATAACTTAGTTGAGTTACGTCATTTAGAAAATTGTTGCCTGCTGGTAAAAAGTCAATTCGTGGAGAAGTTGCTTTAGTAACAGGAGCTGGTCATGGAATTGGAAGATCTTTTGCTCTAAAACTTGCATCACTTGGTGCCAAAGTTATTGTGAGTAGTTCGCTTCATGGGTAGTTCGCTTCAAATATTTGATAACATTGTTTGTAAGGCATTGATATCCAAAATAGATGTTATCCTTACTGGCAAGTTATAGACCACGCTGATTTCATCATAATGCTTGCATGTACATGAACGTATCTGGAGTTTTTTTTTAAATTAAACGAGTTGTTCAATTTGCGAATTTGATATGTTTTTTATCAGTGCGTATGCGTTGACAGCAAGATTTGTTAAGTGAGTAGAGCAAGATCAAGTGCTGCTCTTCTAACTGTAAGTTCATTGCCATACGAGTGGAGGGTTGCGGTTTTGTTTGGAAAGGCGCTGCGTAGCTTTTTTTATTTGCTCACACTGCTCTTTGGTAGAAGTTCTTTCTCTTCTTTCTTACAATGCTTTTGACACAAGCTTCTAGCATGACATGAAGCGCTTTTCCAGGTTTATGCCGTAAACCTAATCAAGATCAGGCTGGGGGAAGTGACAGTTCTTTTCCAACCAGCCATGAATACAAATTACAGTTTGGTAGGCTCTCCACCAGTATGTCGGACTACCATTGGAGGGTTCCTAAAAGTCACTCTTAACGCAGTCGCCTTTGAAGCACTTTTAACTGCGAGTAATTTTATTCATCACTGTATATAAAGACCAAATTCATTCTTAATTTTGATGATCACCTAAAATATCGTTTCCAGCTTGTCGATATTGATGAAACCTCAAATTTAGAAACAGTGACGTTATTGAGAGATGCTGGTGCTAATCCTTATTACTACACCTGTGATCTTAGCAAGAAACATGAAATTAAAAAGTAAGTCCAATCGACTTTTGTTATTTCAATGTGCTGTGCCTTGTATGCATTTGTTGCTCGTTAGTCGCATGCACTATTTTTTAATCTCTGGCTGCTTAATCGTCACAATTAAAGGTAGAACAACTTATGTTTAGGCTCGGTGTAGATTGGTCACAAAAGTTTAACATCGCTCTTGTTTGCATGTCTTTTAGGAAACTTGCTGCTAATTGAGAGACTAAATGTGTCATCTTTTTAAAGTACTTGCCAGCCATTACGAGCTAATCCATGTTGCGTTGAAAACTTTATTTAAATTGAAGACTCGAATTGTCTTTGAACAGCAAACTACGTTTGCATTACCGTTTTGCGCAAGCGCAGCAAGCTGTTTCAAAAGTTGGGTCATCACCAGGTTGACAGAATTGTTGAAATACATTTAGACAAAGTCAATAGCTAGTGTGTTATACTGTTGTAACAAAGTAAAATCAGAAAGCAGACTGCATGAAATGCGTCTCTTTTAATGTAATTTACCGATATAATATCATTAAAGACTAGCCGTTTCCTAGTTAGACGCAAAGCAGGTCTATTTGTTTGTCGTGTGAGTTGGTGATTTTTGCTCATCCTCTATTTGCGTGTTGTTAGTTACACTCGGCCACCGTGCGGGTGGATAACCCGTCAAAAAAATACGACGGAGGTTATCCGTAAGTGCCTAAACGAAGGACGCAACAAAGCGAACTTGCGTGGTTACTTCAAACTAACCCTTGTGTGCTTGCCTGGTTGCTTCCCACTACTCTTTGCGTGCTTTGCGCCGAGTAGAAAAGGTTTGAATACCGTTTTTAATTTTGTATGACCCGACAAGGGAATTGAAATCAGGTCTACTGATTGCGAAATTGCTGCTACAGCAGGTGTTCTGTTCTTATAAGATTTAACCGGACTTTATTTTCAGGCTAGTGAAAGACATAAAGCGGACCGTTTCTTTTGTTTCTATTCTTGTAAGCAATGCTGGGATAATTTGTATTGGAGACATAATGGCAAACAGTGACGACAGCATCCAGCGGACTTTCGATGTCAACACAATGGCTCATTTTTGGGTGAGACTGGCGATACTAATTCGTTGTAAGTAGGCTCTACCCCATCTCTCCTTGGGATTGAGGCACGGCGTACAACAGATCATTCAACTTACCTCAAAACTCTAATGCAACAGTAGAAATGTGCTGATCGGATTAGGATGAGGCTGCAATTCATTTCTAACCGATCATAAAGATTGGTAGCTTTGTTATTGTCGAGGTGTTGTGGAAATGGCGGTTAGTTCTAAGTGGGCTCTTTAGGAAATCTGTAAGAGCAACATCCCAACAAAATGATGCGGCGTTGGAAATTAAAGCAAGTATTATTGCAGTTAATCAAAGCTTTTCTCCCGGGTATGATGGAACGAAATCATGGACATATTGTAGCAATGTCATCCGTCACAGGCCGCATCGCCGCCCCTCTATGCATCGATTACAGGTTTGAGCTGCCTGATCACAATTTTAAAGTTAAGGCTGGTTTCCATTAAGCGTAAATCGCAAGCCGCCGGCGCGCATCTCTCGAAATAGAAAAACAAACGATTTTTCACGCTACGCCTGCGATTTACGCGTAATGGAAACCAGCCTTTAGTTCTATGTCTTTCGCTAAACGCGACTGATTAAACACTGAATAGACCATTTGCGTGACTATTCTCTAATCGATTTGATCTTTCAGTAAATCTGCGAAGCACAGGATGTCACACTGAAACGCTATCTCGATAACTCAAGCTTATTTGTAACAGTCTGTTTAGAGCAGGGGTTCCCAAACTGGGGTACATTAGATAAAGTAAAAGGATGTTCTTGCCAGAACTTCTACTCTGCCTTAAAATATTTTTGATCACTTGATGTTAATAATTTGAAGACCTGAGTTTAAGGGCTCCTTAGGACGGTAAAACCGCTTGGAAAATGTGGACGCTCTGATTTTCTGGGTGGAAGGTGAACGTCCGGGAGGTGTTGACCTTTTTTTTTTTTTGGAGATCAACGTCTGGTCGACGGCAGAATTTCACCTCCAAAACTAAGAAAAGTCATCACAAAGGCAACATAAGAGTATATATTGCGGTCTATGTTAGCAGAAGTGCGGGGGTACACGAGCGAAACTATAAATTGTCCAGAGGGTACCGATGACCTGAAAGTTTGGGAAACCCTGGTTTAGAGGCTATGCTAGGTACTGTGAAACTGCTGGTAGTCGACCACCATATTAGAGCAGTAAAATAGCGCGTTTTTGGGTGTCCATAAAATCCCGAACATGTTTATAGTGTGTACATCTCGTAAACCTTTTAAAGCAGGAACTTAAAATTTTTAATATGTTGCATACCGAAATACGGTTTCAGTGTTACTGATTAGAGGCTATTTTATTGACGAGCTTACCAGAAATAACTAATTTTCGAAATATGGGGTATTACAAAAAATGTTGAAAATTCAGCAAAACGTACAATGTGTTTTATGGTATCATGAAGCAAAATCATTTATCATGAAACAAAGACAGAATATACAGAACACCAATAGATGGCATCAAAATTTTACAGTCACAGATAACAAATGTTCTTGCAACGACAAGCGAATTGCTGGAAAACAGTTGCCATGACATTGAATATCATTTTGACGTGCTGAGGGAAACAAATGAAGCTCATATCAAAATCTAGAAATAGCGTGCAAAGAAAGAATTAGAACAAGTTGTTTTTCATACATTTAAAAGTGGTAAAATAAGTTAAAATTTGCAAAGTTTATTGCAAAAAATTGAATGGCTGTACATATTTTAGTTGTCACGCAATACGATTTTGAAATGTGTTCAGGACTTTGTGGACGTACTTTACAACAGTGCATCTCAACCTTTCAAATGTCATGGACCACTTTTCGCCGAGACTTTGTTTTGGGGCCCACTTCGTGAAAAATTTGTTTCAGAACAATCATTTATTCCAGGAAGGAAGCTGCTACAAAACGAAAGAGTGTTAAGTTTATGGTACATTTTTGGCTTTCGTGATTCATAATTTTTTTCAAAAAAATCTTTGATCTATGGCACAACGTTTCGCGGCCCACCTGAAGGGTCTTCGCGGCCCATCGGTTGAGAAGCGCTGCTTTACTACGCCTTTTGGTATCAGCACGTCAAGATGGTGATCGTCAATCCGGATTTAATCGTCAAGATTTTTCCGAGACCAGAAAATTAACTCAGGGGGTTATCTTAAACAAAATGCACTTGTTGAAACATAATTTCATGAGACTACAGATAAACAATGGTAATTGCTAGTGTACAGCCTGATGACATTTGGGGTTGACAGTCCAAGATATTTCCCTGATTAAACATATCTTTTTAGTTCTAGCAAACATGCTGTTGTTGGTCTGATGGAAGGGCTTGCGCGTGAGCTGCATTGTTTGGGGAAAACTGGTGTTAAAACGACATATGCATGTCCGACTCATGTTGATACTGGCTTTTCGAAAGTGGATATTAGTCGTTCTAAAATCATTCCTTCCTTTACACCTGAGCATGTCGTGGATTTGATTGTAAATGCGATGGTTACCAATCAACCCTATGTCGATATTCCTCCTCAACGTTTAGCACTTTTTATCAGGTATTTTGTGCGCTAATAAGCATAGAACGTACTATTTTTAAAGCATATATGCTAAATGATTCAGTAACTCTATTAAAATTGCTGGTTTCAGTTGGTTCATAATCAATTTATCTTTTGTCATGAATAATAATTCATTCCTTGGTGCTTCTTCAGCGTGACAGATCCTATCAAGCAGTACATTGTTGAAAACAACGATGCAACAATCTTAGCAAATATGCGGTAAAGAGTAGACTTACACCCGGCATCAGCAATGTCAAACCTCTATACAGGAAGAATCGCATAAAAAGTGCATAAATCAAACCAACAACTATGATGACTTTAATCATTATAAAACTTTGATTACAAACTAAAATGCACGCCTTGCTTCGGGTCTTCATAGCCATTATTTAATCATGCTACGCATTAGTATTTTGATTTTCCAACCCATTTTTATTGCTAATGACTGGAACAAACCGTGGACCACACTTTAAAAAGAATTCATTTCTGCTCAATTCTTTCTCCATCTTTGATAACAAATCTTGGGTGCCCTGATTACGAAGCAATCAAATCTTTTCAAAGAAGAAGGATGTTAAACAGCGACAAACAAGTATAAATGGTTCGGAGTATTCCTGGATATTTAATCCCGTATCTAACCTACTGGTACGTACGTACGTACGTAGGTTGTTGGATCAATGTATACCTTTGAGAGAAAAATTGTGTGAGCATTGTTATACTATTTTTATCTTCAGTTTTAACGACATTTTTTGCTTTTCAGAACTTTTTTTCCTAAGCAAGTATGGGAATTAATAATGGACCATGTCAGTCCTAAGATCGCTTATAATGGAAAAACCTATCCTAAAGTATAAAGTTTCATACAATGCATCTTTTTTGATACATCTATGAAACGATTATAATACAGTCAAACCTCGGTTTTCGAACGTTTCGGAGTTCGAACAAAAATTTGGAGATGAAAACGATTTGGTTCTCAAACAAAATTTCGTTTCTCGAACAAATTGAGGGAAAGATTAACCTGCAGCTAAGAGCAACCGAGCTTTGAATGTACATGCGGTGTTGAAAAGAGCCTTTGACAGTCTGTGTAGACGCACTTTCCGTCCGACAAGAGCACGATGACCTTTTATTTGGAGACCACCATGTCCACGCGCGGTATAAGGCAATGTAAGGAGGGCTCGCATGACATGAAACCGACACACGCTATCGCAAGGTCCTGAGCACGGAAATTGCGCCTGCAAAGGCTGTCAATCGTCCTTTTCAACATCGCGTAGACATTGAAACCTCGGTTTCTTTTTGGTGCAGGTCAATCTCCCCCACAATTTGTTCGAAAACCGAATTGTTCCAACTCCGAGACCTTCCAAAACCGAGCTTTCACTGTATTCTTTTGGTGTGTAGAACGAATTAATTTCTAATTTATTATTTCTATTGATTCGGTTTTCGAACAGCTTTCCAGAACGAATTGCGTTCGACAACCGAGGTTTGACTGTACTTTAACTCAAAGTGCGGAAATGAGTATTCGTCAGATCGACATGTGAATGTGGGGCAGCAAAACAAATTCCTGATCGTGTAAGGAATTCTCCGCCTACGTTCTAATTCGATACAAGGTTTTAAGTTTTGGATAACGCTTGGAATCGGTTAGCCAGTTTCCCAACATGAAAAATTGTAAAGAAAACCGGTTCAGTCTTGATGATTATTTATGGTGCTCCATGTGCTTTTATCAATATGTAAAAGCACATGGAGCACCATAAATAATCATATATGTTGGTTGTTTCATCTTTGCATTATTATATTTGTTAAAAAAATAAATCTCAAATTATTGGCAATTTGTGAGATTGTATTTTGCTTTTATTTTTTGCGTTTTTCTTGTCTTTGCACTAAAAGGCACTTACAAGCGATGAAGTTCAGATAATTTTTTTAACAGTTCATGTAAATTACTGTTGACGTTTTTTGTAATAGTTGAACGTAACTTTATTCCTGGATCGGAATCAAAATATTTGTGGAGGCCATGGCCCCTCTGACCCATCTAGCTACATCCGTTGCTAGAAATGGGCCACATGTCAAAAAAGTTTGAGAAACACTAGTTCAGAAAGTAGCTGCTGGCAATGTACTCTGTATCAACTTGTCGATGCTCATCAGTACAATCGGTTACTGAAAATTGGCCAGAAGTTTTGAAGGGAAGCATAAGAGTAAAACTTGTTATTTTCGGGATCTGATTTGGTTTCACGGTACAGTGAAAGTTTTTCCAGCGCTCTGCAAAGCCGAATCACTAGTAAATAAGTGGCAGAAAAGAATGTTGTGCTAAAAAAAGGTGGCAACGCACAACTAATGTGAAAACGCGGTGCGTGGGAATATACATCTTTCAGTCCGGATAATGAGAAACGCCGTTCCCATTCCACTACACCCCTGCTGGCAGATGTCGAAGGCACACGTTTTTGATACTGCTAAAGCAATTAGTCCTGTCACAGAGCAGTGAGCACAGTCTTGCAAACTTATACCCAGGTCTGGATTAACCATTAAGTAATACAAGAACCTGCTTAAAGAAGGGGGACACCAGAAAAATTTTTTCATGTGCAGGCTATCAATGATGTGTTGGTAATTAAATATAAAATGTTATTCCCGCGTAGAAGACTGTAGACAGAGGACAAGCTGCGCTATTGTTCCGCTATCTCTTCTTATTCAAGCTGGCTGTATCGAGTAGACTACCACGTGTGTTCCTTGCAAGTTTTAAAGCTGTATTCTTGTTGTCTTTAGTTTGGCCTTTAATACCCTCTGGTATGAGTGGGTTCCGGTGATTAGGAATAATATACAGGGTGGGCCAAAAATAGGGTTACAGTGAAGACGAAAACATTTTACATTTATTAGATGTTTATTTACATATATTTGCGTTTTACATTGAACTTTTGATATCCCAAGTGCTCAAAATGTCCATCTCCAACCTTGCAACCATCATTATATCTGTCCAAAACACTCTGACACTCAGTACGACACGAATTCCAATCTCCAAGTAACTGTAACCATTTTTGGCCCACCTACGAGTATGTCGTAAAGTCGCTGTGCTAGTAGCGTGTGACAAAGCAAATGTATAAAGTAGTGTGTGGCGGTGTCGAGGCAAAAAACTATTTATCCACCATTCAGTTCTGACTGAGATAAATTCGAGTCCTCTTACTTTGGTAACTACAAAAAGCTAAATTTATGCAAGGGCTTCACTTTCTGAGACAATGACTTCTTTATCTGAGCAAGTTTTGATGCTCTTTTTTATGGGGATAGTAATTTTTTCCGCAAGCTCACCAAAAAATAAATGGAGGGCTTAGCCTTTCTACAATAACATTGTGATCTTCGATCCCTCCAAGCGCCTTGACGAACCGAAGTGATCCTATCTGAATTAGTCCGAATACGATTTTTAACTTCACTCTTCTCGTCTCCCAGTAATCGATGGCTTAACAATAAGCAAGCAATTCATTTATTTATCGCAGATATGAAATATAACATACGTTTCATGGACCAAAGGACAAACAGAGGGAGCACTAAGCGCGAGCGAGTGATTATGGTGGTAAATTCGGGATACCTTACTTCTACAATACAAAGAATCATGTTACTATTTCTATATCTACACATTTGTACAGAGCAGCATTCATTAAACATACCATACGGTACTTAATGCTTTATCAAAGCTGATGTACAGTATACTGCAGCATGGCTTTGTAACCAATGCTTTCTTTAATGTGCCGTAGTAAAACTCGGAGCCGTTATTTATAATGATTTTGGGGTAATTTCTCCGAATTGGAGAAAGTGGCATAAATAATTTGTTTACCAAGTACGAGCCAATAGTAGTTATAGGAAAAAGCAGCATCCATGACTTGTTTTCCAGTTACAGTTCGATCTTGGTTATATTAAATAAGCTAAATGTGATATCGACCTCCTTCGGTTGTGTTAAGTTGTTTTCCATGAGAACTGCGGACTCACCAATATGACTCATGTCATTACAGCCACATAAAAATACGAATGTCAATTAGGCGTTCAGATCTATGTCAATTATAAATAAATCGTAAACTGCCTCAACTCGCTTTTTTGATAATTCAGGATTTTCTCCTTTCTATGTTGTTACTCCTCAGATCAATTTTGTGTACAAATGTCCATGGAGATCTTTTTGGAGAAACACTTCATGAAGCTTCTGTCATGTTCTTTGGAAGGGATTTTTTTCCCTTTAAATATGCCAGGGGATAATCCTAGGCATAAGGCTGTAAGCGTAGGCTGCCACAATAACTACTCGGATTTCAGAAATGAATTGGAAAAATTACTGAAAAATGAAGTAGTTGCCCAATTCAATAGGCTAACTATTTATGTTTGTAAGTGGAGATCAATACAGGATTTAGAAAGATCTTAGGCACAGCGTCAGTCCCGTAGCACTCCAACTTCGGGCCCCCCCAAAGTAAGCGCAAGAGCCCCTGCGCACAGGTCATATCACTTTAGAGGTGTAAAATTGAAAAGCTGCATTAAGAAAATACACCACAATTTGTACATAAGTAAACAGGCTAATGTCAGAATAAAGCATGCCGATACCGAAGGTGCAAGTCATAAAAAATTCGGCACCGATGCCAGAGTTCAGTAGGACATTTATGCAGACACTGCGAAACGAAAGCAATGACACTGAAAAACATGAAAAAGTTATAAAAACACACTATCATTTAAATAGTCTGGAGCGAACCTTTTTGTTCGCAAATGCTGTTATGACATTGTCATAATCAAGAGATCGGGCGCAGTCATTTTCGATTGACAACATGGCTAATGAAGATAGTCTACTGTCTGTCATAGACGTTCTATTAAAAGTTTTGATCAGTTTCAATTTGCTGAAGCTTCTTTCAGCGCTGGCAACAGTCACGGGGCAAGTTAGTAAGATTCGAAGTGCGATGTACACATTCGGATACAATTCAAATAAATGAGTCTTTAGAAGATAGTTCAGAAAGTCTTGAGCCGTATTGAGATTGCGTTTTTTTTGTAAAATTAAAACAAACCGGCCGCTGTAGCTCAGCGCTCATTTCATCAGAATCAATGTCACCGAACTTTTTTTGGAACTCTTTACAGCAAGTAAGAAGAGCATTTTCTTGTTGCACAAGCAAAAGTTTGTCTCGTGTGTACAAAAACGAAAAGGCGGAAGAAACCTCACGTAACAAATTAAAGCGCTCCTTTATTGACATAATAGCCTGGTCTACTAATGGATAGAAAAAGTTGCTTTTAAATTTCAGTTCAGGAGTAGCTCGTTGTTTCTTTTCACCTTGGTAATCAAACAATCTTCTTTTCTTTCCACTTCTTGACGGAGGAAAAGAAGGATCAATATCCAATTCCTGTGCTATTTCAACAGCAGATGTTGCGGCACTGTCATAGCCCGTTGGGCGATAGTTTTGCAAAAACTTTTCAGTTGCCTGGATTTCCGTTTCCATTGTATGAAGGGAGACTCCATACGATTGAAGAATCTTGCTTGCTTTATTGACTTGGAATAGGATATCATACCAAATAAACACCGACAAAAGAAAACTCCATTTTGATAAATGAGCTATCAACGATTTTGTTTCTGAGGCAGCTCTTCCATCTTTTCTTTCTATGGAAATGGCTTCCAAGTCTTTCAGTGCCAGCAACACCTCTTTTAAATTGTATCGAAGAGGTTTGATGCATTTAATTCTGCTTTCCCAACGAGTATCAGATTGTGACTTTATGGACAGCTCCACATGTTTCTTCAAAATTTCCCAACGCTGAGCAGAGGAAGAAAACAGCACATACAACCTTGTAAGTACTCCAAAAAATGTCAATGCTTCTCCGTCGATGAATTAGCACTGTCAACAACAACTAAGTTAAGGGTATGGTTTGCACAGGGCACGTAAACAGCTTTGGGATTGATGTCTAGCATTCTTGCTTGGACCCCAGAATGTTTTCCTTTCATGTTAGCACCATTATCATATGACTGACCTCGACAATCAGACAATTCGAGTTGCAGTTCGGTCGCTTTTTCTAAGAAAGCGTCCAACAAGCCTTTACCAGTACTGTCACTTATTCTCAAGTAGCCAAAAAATGTTTCTTTAACAACAGCAGCTTCTTCATTACATAGTACATAACGGAGAATGACAGACATTTGTTCATGATGTGACATATCTGGAGTGCAGTCCAAAATTATAGAAAAATATTTTGCCAATTTCAATTGCTGTAAATTTTCTTTTTCAACTTCTGTCGCTAGCAATTCAATTAGTTCATTTTGTATGGTAGGACTCAAATAGTGATCTTTAGTGTTTTTATTCTTGATTCTGTCTTGAAGCTCTTTTAGGATCGAATCTCTTCTTGCCAAAAGCTCAAATATACCCAGAAAATTTCCATTGTGAGGAGATCCTAAGACTTCTTCAGATCCTCTAAAAGCAAGATTCCTTTCCGATAGAAACAAGGCAATGTCGATAAGTCTCTCTAAAACATTTCTCCAAAAACGTCTTTTATTGAAAAAAATATTCATCTCGCGTTTGTCGATAGTGGATGAATTTCTTATCCCTTCAGCTAGCAACATCCATTGACTGCAGCATTCTTGGTGGGAAATGCCGTTTTCATGGTCTTTCAGTTTTTTCTAAAAACCCTCCCATGTATTTATACCACTACAAAAGGGGCTTAGTGTTTTTCCAAATAGCTTACAACAAAAGCAAAAAACTTGATCTGATTCCCCAGAATAAACTAGCCACGACCGTGAAACACTTTCACCGTTAGGTAACACACGTTTATAATGGTTGGAGGAAAAACGTCGCCTTGGAGTTGTGTTATGGAAAAGTTATGGAAAATTCATTATTAGTTGATGTGGTCCACGCTTTACTATATCACATCGTTGAGCATCAGAAATACTTTCAGGCCATTTACATGGGTCATCAGGGATAGGGGTAAATTGAGATTCAGTTATTTTTGATATTGAAGGTTGCGTATTGGCAGGTAAATCACAACTTACATTTTCTGGAAATTCACAATCACTTTGATGCTGATCGTCATAGTCTTTTTTTTTGTGTACACTATAGTTTTCTTCATCCCTCTCGGTACAAGTGCCAGGTCTACTCTGCTCAGTAATCTTGAAAAAATCTGTCATCTTGGGCAATTTCGCTACAGCATCTCGAGCAGTGGCTGCTTCTTTTCTCTTTTGAGCACCACTTTTTGAACGTTTCATTCTATACAATGTCAATAAAATACTTTATCTGCACTCTGCAGTGTATATATATTGTCCCGGTATTTCTAGCCAAACAGAATTCCAGACCATTCTATGATTGTTGCGTAACAACGGCATTGTTACGTCAATCGAATATTCAAGATTCTACCAGAAAATCAATCGAAATATTCTAGATTCTGCGAGATAAAATGACGTTGCATTCACTTATGATGTCACAAGCCAATTTCTTCCTACAGTTTAAATCGGTTGTAAACAAGTCTGCTGAACTGAAAATAGTCACGTAGCCAAAAAGCAATTTCAGACTAACTTGGGCCCCCAAAGTTGGCCTGGGCCCCCCCCAATTGGGGGGTTTGGGGGGCGGCTGCTACGTCTCTGCACAGCGTGTATATATAGGCCTGAATTTTCGAGTAAAAATGGTATGCTGAACTTAAACTAGCATTTGACACACAGCATCAATGAACTTGTTTTCGCTTGTCTCTAACCACTAACGCTCAATGTGTCTCACTTAAATAAGATGTCTGTCTGGACTTGTATAAGCGTATCAACAGTTTTTCCACGAGCATTAAACTTCTCCACTTCAGTCTAAAAACCACAAACGCCTATCATTGATTGGGGGCTCAAAGCTCCCATATACCGTTATTACTGACTTCTGATGTTTTCGCCAAAGTATCCTGGTTTGTGTTCAAATAACTTTTGTGTTTAACCCCCCATGCCATTTTACAGAAAATCCTCGCTGCGCCACTGCTCATAGATTATGTAGTGAAATTCTGAACGACCTTTTTTGGGTAGACAAACCTGATATTTTTTCTATCGCCCAACTGTTGATTTTAGAAAGACAATACAGTCAAACCTCGGTTTTCGAACGCTTCGGTTCTCGACCAAATCGGTTTTCGAACAATAAATTCGAGATTTTTACCTTTCAGACTTCGAACATAAATTCGGATCACGACCAAACCAAGCGAATGCAAACAGACTAATTGCCTGCTCCCATCGCTTTAACACGAGGTAAAGACCTCACACGACGACTATGACATCACACAGATGATTCATTACAATAGTTTTGCAACTTTAAAGCAAATGTATTAGCCCTTAATCATGGCTCCAAAGAAAGCTAGTGGAAGTAGTAAAGCTGGTGAAGAAAAAGGAAAGTAGTGCGCAAAACTATTGAATTTAAGAAAGAATTAATAGCGAAATATGAATCAGGCGTGCGTGTATCTGTGTTGGCTAAGGAGTTTGGCATGGCGAAATCGACCATAAGCACCATCCTAAAAATTAAGACCATCTTAAAGCAAGTGATGTGGCTAAAGGATCTAGTGTTTTGAGCAAACAAAGGCCACAGGTATTGGAGGAAGTAGAAAAACTTTTGCTTATTTTCGTAAACGAGAAACAGTTATCAGGGGATACTCTACATGAAGATGTGATTTGTGCCGAAGCAAAACTTTTGTACAAAGATTTGATAAAAAAAGATCTTACCATTGTTCCTGAAGGGTTTGATTTTAAAGCCAGCGGAGGGTGGTTTGAAAAGTTTAAGAAAAGAAGTGGTATACACTCCGTTGTTCGTCATGGGGAGGCAGCAAGTTCGGACAAGGCAGCTGCCGATAAGTTTAAAGTTGAATTCAAGCAATGTGTCAATGCAGAGCAATATGTTCCCCAGCAAGTGTTCAATATGGACGAAACAGGACTTTTCTGGAAGAAAATGCCTCGAAGAACGTATATCACTCGCGAGGAGAAGTCGATGCCCGGTCACAAACCAATGAAGGATAGGCTAACTCTCTTGTTGTGTGGGAATGCTAGCGGTGACTTCATAGTAAAGCCTCTTCTCATTTACCATTCTGAGAATTCAAGGGCTTTCAAGGCTAATAATGTTATTAAGGGGAGATTGCCTGTTATATGGAGGTCAAACACAAAGGCTTGGGTGACCAGGCAAATTTGTACTGAGTGGGTGCATGAGGTGTTTGGTCCAGCCGTAAAAAATATTTGGAGGAAAAGAAGTTGCCACTACGCTGCTGTCTTCTTATGGATAATGCTCCTGCCCACCCTCCAGGTTTGGAGGAAGACTTGACAGAGGAATTTGATTTTATCAAGATAAAGTTTCTCCCTGCAAATACCACACCTCTGCTTCAACCTATGGACCAGCAAGTCATCGCAAACTTCAAGAAGTTGTACACTAAATTTCTGTTTTAACGATGCTTCGACGTGACTAGTGACACACAGCTAACCCTTCGAGATTTTTGGAAAAATCATTTTAATATTTATCACTGCATCACCCTCATCGACAAAGCCTGGAACCAAGTGTCATACAGGACTATGAACTCGGCATGGAGAAAATTGTGGCCCAATTGTGTGACTGAACGACAGTTTGAACGGTTTGACAGTGTTGCTGGTACCAGCACAGCTGCTGACGTTGAAGAGGAATCGAGAGAGGACAGTCAACTGATTGATGAAATTGTCAGTATGAGCCAAAATCTTGGTTTAGAAATGGACAGCGGCGATGTCGAGGAGCTACTTGACGAACATCGTGACGAGCTCACGACCGAAGAACTCCAACAACTTCAGGAAGAGCAGAAGAGGACGTTGACAGAGGAGATGTCTTCTGATGAGGATGAGGGAAGGAAGATTGCCTCTACTGCGGATATCAAAGAAATTTGTGCAAAATGGAATGATATCCAAAACTTTGTGGAACTCTACCATCCAGATAAAGCCACAAGCAGTAGAGCTGTTTATATGTTTAATGACATTGTTATCAGCCACTTTCGTAAAGTTCTTAAACGGAGGCAGAAGCAAGTTACGCTTGATAGGTTCTTTACGAAAAGGAAGGAACAACCTGTAATAACGTCTCCCCCACCGAAGAGATTAGGCAGAGAGAAAAAACCTCCAGTGGAGTTACCCGATGTTTTTATGGAAGAGGATTCTCCTTCAAAGAAGTGATGTACAGTAAGAGTGCTTTTGCTGCTGCACAGCAGGCTACAGTACTGTATTTTTTTTTACTGTTTCATTATTAATTTCTGCAATAGCACTGTACAGTATCTTAACCTTTAATGTTTTCGACGTTTTAAAAATAAAAGATACGAAATGTTTACTTTACAGTATGTTTTTTTTATCATCTTAGCTAGAAAATCCTTTATTAAAATAAAGCACAATCTATTTCTACCCATTTTTATTTATGGTATACATTATAGAGTACAGTTTATGGTGTAAAATACTAAAAAAACACTTTACAAAAGTTGTTTTCTGGACTTGGAACGGATTGAAATTATTTACATTAATTCTAATGGAAAAAATTGTTTCGGTTTTCGAACAAATCGCTTTTCGAACAGCCTTCTGGAACGGATTATGTTCGAAAACCGAGGTTTGACTGTAGTCATGTTTAAAAACAGTTATCTAGTTCTGCTGGTTTGCTTCTGTATCCAATCTTCATGATTTCCTTCCTTTAAAATATAGGAAGATTTAATCACTACAAAAAGCTGTATTTAATGATGTTACAGTCTCGTATGCTATATAGCCGTCAAAACGCAAAGGTTTAAAACAAGTTAAGTTGTTATATACGAAGTTGCGCCGCCAAGTTTGGTTACAATGGAGCAAGGTCTGGTAACTTTTTCCATTTTTACGCTTAAACAATTTTATGAACAATTGATTTCCCCATAAAAATTTTAGCATTAATTCCCCAATCACTATTTTGCACCCAAATTAAAAGAGAAAACTTTTTTGGATGTTGATTTGGTCAAAGTTTTTATATTTGTCATCTAAATTTGAAAATCGTTGATGAAAATCTTTTTTTTTCGGAGATAAACATAATGAAATCAAATTTTGAGCCTTTTTGCCTTTTGCTTAATGACAAACGTTTGGTTACCCCTGAGCTAGAAGATATTTGACACAAAAGAAAAATAATCAGTTGATGCAGGTATATGTTATAAATTTCGGTTCTTGTATTGGAAAACCGGATTTAGCTTTAAGATTATTTACTATATTTCTATATGTTCATACAGTCAAAGATTTACCGGTCTTTACTTTGAGAACTGACGAGCGCAAGAGATATCGATTAAACGTGCTGATGTTTTAGATAAGATTAAAAAAATGGAGTCTCCTTTAACTTTTTGCTTCAGCCTCCCCCCCCCCCCTTTTTAGGAAGATCACTATTGTATGGTAGAGATGTTTGTTTTTCTTTATTTCATTTCCGTTTTGGTCGATGAGTTTTGGTTTTACAGTCACATTGTTTGGCACTTTTCTTCTTTTTTGTTACGTGGCTTTAATATGTCCGTGCGGGCGCAATCTTAAGACAAGCGCGTTAAGTTCTAACAACTGTTAATACTGATCTGCACAAAAAAACATTCAAATAGTTATTACGCTCACCAATTTCTCAAAAATAATAAGTGCTATCCGGCTCCGCCGGCGTCGCCCGGTATTGCTACTAGTCTGTTTTGTTGTGTTTCACATATCAGTTAAGCCGGTTTTACCGAAATAAAATTTTTTAGAGCAGTAACAAAAATTTGATATAAATGGGGACATTGCCTTTATAACCCTTGTACCGATAATTGTACATTCAATTAAGACTGATTTTACTTGCAAAGCCTCTACTATTTCACATATCCTATCAGTTTCTTCCAATAAGTATAGGGGCACAAAATCAAAATTAGTGGTGGGCGCTGTAATGCTTTTTGTTTTGAGATTACAGAAATAAGTTATTTGATGGTAGGTTTATATCGCGTCTTGATGCAACCCCCCTCGTAATGATATTTGTTACATCAAGTTTTTTGGATACATCTACGTGCCTTGGTCCCAAAATAAAGACAAAAGTGGTCATATCTCTTCCCAATGAATTGCATTATATCACCCTGTTCGTGCTTTATCCCATTTTCATGCAAAAACTTTCTCTTCCCAAGTGCGATTGTACACAGCGGTGCAAGTTTTGTTTGGTTGATTTCCTTTCAAATTTAGAATTTCATAAACTATGTGTCCCCCTCTAACATCGACTTTCTTGCTCCTAAATTAAAATTTCCCTTACTCGCAAACAGCCAATAATTTCACAAACTTCTATCCGTCTCTTTCACTAACCCACTAAGTTAATTGCACTGAGGCAGAAACTCCAAGATTTGGAAGAAAACTTAGAAGATTGACATACTTGCAGGATTAAATAGTGGGCTTAATAGATTTATTGCTTGCGACTTTGTCGTAATTGTAGACCTAGTTATATAACCTAAGCATTTGGCTGCTTTTATGCTCCTTGGTCAATGCATAAACGTAGTCAGGTAAAAGTAAAGTGACCCGTAGCTAAGTATCTACAGCTCATTGACTAGATTAGGTTATAGCTTTAGTCTATAGTCCACCAATCAGCTTTTAGTGCTAGAGAAAAGAATAATTTTTTCTGATTTGTGCAAGATTTCACGTAAAACCTCGGTATTCTGTACCACTATGCTACCCGAAATCAATGTATTTTTTAGGCCTATGAGTTAAGCTTGGTCAGCCGCGGGACTTCGCAAATGCATTCAAATTTTGGGGCCACCTAGAGTTTAATTATTATACCTTTCATGCCAGCAATTGCATCACTTAATAACCAAATCTAAACTGAATGATAGTATGGTAATATATCATGACACTTTAAGAGGTAGCATGTTGGTAATAGGCTTTACTGTTTTCGTCTGCTTTTAAAATAATATAAATTAGGGCATTGCCTTTATGCCCCAATTGCTGATTATGGTATTTTAATTTAAGACTAATCTTCAGAGCTGTAGTGTCTCGAGACACTATTTTTCAAAGTTTCGGTCTCGTCTCAATTTTGAAGGTCTGAAGTCTCCGTCTTGGTCCTTGAAGTCTGGGAAAATCGGTACCCTGAAGTCTCAGAAAAAGACATATCTCGGCCATATTGAATGGTTCGTTTCAAACTTGAATAAAGGAAGCCAAATTTCCGACACTTTTGCTTTATAGTAAAAGCCCGTTAATTTTGACTTATTGTGAAAAGAACAACTTTACATACAGTAACGTCATGGTAAACACGTGTGTTACCAAATATAATTATTTTCACACATATGTTTTCGGTAATTCTCTACGTTTTGCAGTGTACAACTGAAAGAGTTAATAGAAAGCGAGATCTATTTAAAGCCCTTACCTCTATGAACATAGCACGTGATCACCATAACAGTATCATACATCGATTTATTGAGTTATAAAGGTAATCCACGCGCTTTATATGCATGTTTGCACAAATGACGTGGTTATTTCACAAAGTAATAGTATTGCAAATAATGAAAATCCCCTCTCACAATTTGACGAGACCATCCCCGGACGCATTTCGTCCTTTTGGACACACCAGCAGGGCCTGTTCCGTCATCACCGAAAAACAAAACCCCATATTTCCAATAATATGAAAATGTAGTATCTTTCTGTTACAAATAAATCAATGTATGATACGATTATGGTGATCACGCACTATGTTCATTTGAATAGGTCTCGTTTACTAGTAACTCTTAGAGTAGTACACTGCATCTTCAATACGGATGGGATCCCCTTACCAAAGTGATAGCAAGCGCTGCGCGTGATGTGTGCGAAGAAATTTGCAATAGAAAGATACTACATTTTCATATTATTGGAAATATGGGGTTTTGTTTTTTGGTGATGACGGAACAGGCCCTGCTGATAAGTCCAAAAGGACGAAACGCGTCCGGGGATGGTCTCGTCTAATTGTGGGAGGAGGCTTTTATTATTTGCAAAACTATTACTTTGTGAAATGACACGTCATTTGTGTGAACATGCATATATATAGCCCGTAGATTACCTTTATAACTCAATAAATCGATTCTCTACGTTTTACTATTAAATAATTATATATTAAATAATTAAATAATTCTTATTTAATAGCTCGTAGTCTGGTGTATTGCAACGTGTTGGGAAATTTATCGGAATGTCCACAATTTAGTGTTAAAAATATTCGTGATATTTTGTAAACGTTTGGTTTCAAAATTTTCGTGTCTCGTCTCGGTCTCGTCCGGACTTTTTGCTGAAAGTCTCATTCTCGCAACGTCAATGACGCGTCTCGTCTCGATCTCAAAGATTTTGGCCGAGACTCCACCTCTGCTGATCATATTTACAACTCTCCATCATTTCACAAAATCAATCTGTTCCTTTTAATGAGTATATGGGAACAAAGTCAAAGTTCGATCGGGCTCCGTAGACCTAATGGTTTTGTTTTACAATTACAGAATTAAGTTAGTTGGTGTTAGGCTTACTTTACGACTCGATACAGCCCTCCTCGTAATGATATTTGTGACGCAAAGTTTCTTGGCTGCATCTGTGTGCCTTCGTCCCGCAATAGAGCAAAAGGAAAATACCTTAAATGTGTGGGATGCATCCTCCACCAGCTTTTCTTAGTCTTGGCTCGTAAACTTATATATTTGTATTGGTCTCGAAAATTTATTATGTTTAAAAAAATTGGACTTCAAAAAAGTTAATCTCAAAAAATAAAGGTCCTCACCTCTAACTTAAATTGATAATGCGTCTATGTGCATTTCTCATCTTCCTTTCCAAAAGTTTCCTGACCGGCTGCTGCTATACCTCTTGTGCTCGATTACCCGGTTGGTATGACAATCCATGTTCAATAAAAAATTTCCTTCCAAAGATATATTTATATGGTTTTGCACAGTGATGTACACCTTCCGACGTACTCTTTTTATTGATTGCCCTCAAAAGTGTGCAAATGTTCCGTTCATCCGGCATAAACGCGGTTGTTGAAGACGAAGTGACCCGGAGCCCAAAGTGCATCATCAACAGTTTAGTTATTTGTATAAGTTAGATTATGGCTAAGACCATAACTTACCAACCAGCTTTTAGTGCTGAGAAAGAGAATAATTTTTTCTCAATTTTGCAAGATTTCACATCAAAACTCAGCATTTTGTTCTTCTTTTGTAAACGTGATAAATTGTCTTAGGGGTTAATATTGGTCGGCGCAGAACATAACTGTACTAAAATGACATTCCAACGAGGAGTGGAACAACAATCATTATTAACAAACCACATTGAAACTAGTACCTTTGTGCTGTAATGTATAATTTTATTTTAAAACAGGAAAGTATCCATTGCATTTTTTGCAAAAAATATTGTGAAGGAAAACTTCAAAACAAATATGGGTAGGTTTATATCTAGGTTAGGGATGACCATAATTTTTGCCATTCTGGCCAAATACAGGCTACTTTTTTGGAGTTCAGGTGGTCTAATCCAATAATTTATTGGCCGTTATGAGGTGAAATTCTTTCTTGGGATCCGTTCTTGGCCCTGTACTTTTTCTCCAATCATCAGTGATCTTCCTGCTTCTCTGCCTTCTTCCGTCAGTTGCTCTCTTTAGGCTGACGATCTAGCCATCTGGTTTTCCTCTCCCTCGGTCCCTGCTGAGGTGGAGGCTACACAAGGAGCTCTGATTCGACTGAAGCGCTGGTCTGAGTACTGATGTCTTCTTCTCAATCTGAACGAATGTGAGCCCTCCTTCTTTTCAGTGAATCCCTATTAAGCTAATCTCTAGTCCTACCTCCTCTTATTTAGCTCTCCCCTCCGCTTCCATCCCACTTCAACGATCTCACTCTTTCCTTTTCTAAACATGTATTTTCGCTGAAGGTCAAGTTCTTCCATTGTCTCAAGGCCTTACGCTGTATCTCTGCTTCCTCATGGGGCCCTCTATGGAGTCTTTGCACAAGTCTTTTCTTAGGCCCTTTCTCCTTTATGCTTTACCCAGATGGTTTCCTTTTCTTGGCGTTACCAAAGTTAAAACGTCTTCACCAAGCGGCTAGCCGCGTCATCACCGGCCGTCTCTCGTCCACCGCTATTTTAGTTCTCTCTGAGGCGTCTCTATCTCCCCGACAAGTCACTCTAATTCATTTTGTCCTGTCATTTTCAGAACGGGCTCTTCATCTTCCAACCTCTTTTCCAATTTTAAATTTGGCCACACTTGAATTGAAACCAAGACTTTCCAGATCCTCCTGGAGAGCTTTTACGTCCACTCTTCAACTCATGCTTTCTTCTACTTCTCCCAGGGAGTTTCTCTTTGCATGCCCTCCCTCTCCTCCTTGTAATCTACCTTCCTTCACTGTGGAGTCCACTTTTTAGTGAGACTATCTTTTACTTTTTGGCAGGCCCAGTATGTTTAAGTTTTTCCGCTGAAGCCTGCACCATTCTCCGAGCTCTCCGCAGTACCCACAAGCCTGCCATTTCTCTTCTCCGACTCTCGTCATTTTGACCTCTTCTCCGTTTTTCCATTTACCTCAAACTCTCAAACACCTGGCAGGAACTGTCTTTTTTCTGCTCATTTACTATGAGATTACAACGGTTCCTCGGACACTCATTTCACCCGGGGAACGACGCGGCTGCTGAGTTGGCCAGACGGAGAGGATTGCTCGTGCCCTGTGCAATCCCTTGTAGTTTCGCTCCTCTCGTATTTACTCGGATTAGAGGCGTACTGCCTCATTTCAATCCTTTGACACACAGGTGCTCTTGGTTGCCGATGAGTAGACATGGCCTGATGCCTTGCTTCAGTCGTTTCCAGTCCCTTGTAGTCTCTCTTACCGGTCGCTGGAGGCGTACTGCCTATTTAAATAAGTTGAACGGGAGTATTTTTCGAAGGACTTATGCTTCCTCGACAGCTCGCTGTGTCCTCTATTGTCTTCGCTGCTACGCACACAGCCTTGTGTTAAACTCAAGAATGTTTCCAGTAGCGCACGCGGTCATCTGACTCAACACTTTTCATATCATTTTCTCCTGTCAAGCATCGGACTCTGTGCTGCTGGCACAGAGAGTACTTCTTTTTAATATAACCCTAATCCAGGCCTTAGGGAATTTCCGGCTTCTGAAACTCCATGGTGTTGTGCCATGCCCCCATCCTAAGCGGCCGGGCTACAAAAACATCAACCTTCATGAATTGTTTTTAGCGTTTCGTACTCAAGCGTTCCTGAGATTCTAGATCACGTCACAGCCATAAATATGCGATGTACATGATTGCGTAGCAAGTCTTTGCCTGAAAAAAGTTTTAGTCAAAAGCCCAAAATAAAATAACAAGGCAAATGAATTCTGCTCAGTCGGCAGTAAGCCTACGAAAGACATCAGATTTAAATTGTCCCACAGAAAATGTATTTTGTCGACGAGAGGCGCAAGACAAGAAACCAAAACAAAAACGAGTTTGAAAAGCGGCTAATAACGTAGCAAACGGAATCTTGTTAGAATCTATTTTTTTCAAGCCGCATTTCGCTTTCTAGATCATGTCTAAGCTCCACGTTCTGAACTCGCACCGTCATCTCAAAGAAGGCAAGTAGCAATAAAACACTTCCGTGCCACCACTTACGCAATCGTCTTCGTACACAACAAATTTTGTACCGACATCAACCACACTGCAATACAAAATGGTGCGAAAATACAATTAGGTAACACAACAACTGTTTCAATTATTTGTTAAAACTGTTCTGATCACCGATGATTAAAGCAGAACCAAAGCGTGTTTCTCCTCGTTCAATTAGCGAGTAACAACCACATAAATCACCAAGATTGGTGTCATTACCATCGTGTTTTTATAAAGGCAACATTACAGTTATATGTGCATTACTTCTCGCCGATAAAACATGGAGAAGCAGGAACTACGTTCTATTGAACCCCAGAGCGCTTTGTGCAATCACATTTCCATGAAGGCAGCTGACCACATGGACGATTACCAATTACCTCATTTTTACGGAAGGAAACCAGCAAAATGCACAAAAATGAAACTACTATTACAGTGACCTTTTGGAACGTGAGCTGGAAATGGCAAATGCATTAATTAATGTTGGTTTCTACTATCCAGTCGTTGGTCATCATTTAACTATGTAAACAATATTTTTTAAGACTATATCAAAAAAATCAATGGCAGTTGGTATTGACATATAGGAAATACATTGTTCAACCAATAAAATTAGTTTAAAATAAGCAGACGTTTTAATAATCAACATTCTGGCTTCATAGACGCTAATGAAAACATGTCGTTAGTTTTTCGATTTCTTCTAACAAGCCAAGCTTCACGCATTTGCTACATAGTTGAAAATCCTTCCCACGTGGGACCAATATGGCAAAGTGAATTGCCCGACAAAAATTCGTACACTTTAAACCAGGGGTTCTCAACCGGGGGTAAATTTTGACCTGCCTTGGGGGTAAATTTTGTTCGCAAAAAATTTACACTTTCACCTATTACAATAGGCATTTGTAGGAAAAAAATATAACAACTATTTGGGGAATAAATTTTACTTTTTAAATTAGCCAAGGGGTATATGATAGAATAAAAATTGAGAATCCATGCTTTGAACTGATTTACAAGATGATTGCATATCAACGCAGGGGCAAGGCTAATAATATTGCATCGAATGGACGGACTCCTCCTGCTTGATGCCGATTTTAACCTTGATTTTCTTACCTCGCATGTTGAGCAAAGTATGAAAAAGTGTTAAGTGTTGGTCGGCGATTCTTAACCGAAGTTGAGTGGTTGTTGGTTTGAATGACTTTTTTTAGAAATAAGAGTTTTTTTCTGACCACCTATTTTGTGTCCCAAATTTATTACATCGCCGCTTTGTTTCAAGATCAATATTTTCCCACCGGCAGTTTTGTAAAATCGTAAGTAAAAGACAAGTATTTGAAGACCACCATGTGGGGCTCTAGCATATTAAGTTCTAAAGATATACCTGGTAGATAGAATTTTAAGGGGCAAAAAGTAGAAAAGAGTTTTTGAATTGGTTTACGTCATACACTTAAACGAACTTTTAATCTCCAACAATCATATCAAAATTTCCTCGAGAAAAACTATGAACACAAAATGATCATGGCACTATTTAAACAAAATCATAGTAACTTTAGTTCAGTCGTAACTGTACTATTATTGATATGATTTTTCCAGTACATTTACAACAAAAATGGTAATGGCACTAAATATAATCGAAAAGTAAAGGTACACTGACACAAGTGCCAGGAACATACCAGGTAATATAACATAAAAATTAATGCAACAGTAACCGTTTTAGCAGTTTAATGGATAGGCAATATACTGTAAGTCTTTACGTATTGCACCTTTGGTAACACCGCTACAAAGCTGCAAACAGAGATCGAACTTGGAAGATTACGATGTTTGATGTGCATCGAGTATCAATTAATCATTACATGTACAGTTGTTACGAGCAACAATATTAATTTCTTACATGTGGTTAATTACCGACGCTTGATCTTAACTTGAGTCGTTTTGATCTATTTCTGTGTTTTTACTTAATAACGATAGTTAATAATTTAAATCGCTGATACTTACCATGGGGCAGCGCCAAAAGCTAAAACGATAACGATCATACTTTCAAGATATCCGACCGGTAATCAGAAAGCTGTGAATCTGAATCATTTCGACGTTTGGTTACGCTACTAAGTAAACACAAAAACCCTATTTTAAATTCCGGTTTTGAGTTAATGTCGGTTTCCTGGGTTTTGTTAAATTGCAAAGATATGACGTGAACTCAGCCACCTTCCTTAATATTCGATAAAAGGTGGCCCAGACTCACGTAATGATTGTGCAATTTACGAATTTGCATTGCGTCACTTTTTCTACCCATGGCATCCCATTCTTCCTTCTCTAATCCAATTTTTCTAATCTCTTTTTCCACCTACCTTCTCCGTGTCATCTTCAGTCGCCCACGCCTTCTTCTGCCATTCACTTCAAAATCTAACGCTCTTCTTAACAGCTCATCATTATCCCTCCTGAGAACGTACCCGTACCCTCGCAGTTCATTAGCTTTCGCTAGTATATATAGTTCCTTTTAAGTCTAGCACATCCTAAACTTCTTGGTTCTTCCTTTGTCAATCAACTTAACCACTCGTTGCTTTGTCAGTTCTCCAAATCGCCATCTCGTCTTCCCTCCGACACCATGCCTTACTTCCATACAATATTGCCAATACTAAAAAAGGTCCAATTACAAACTGCATAAATACAAACCTTCGTGAAAACGCTACCTTTCATAACTACGGTACGTAATGCTAGCAACCCTTACTTAAGCCACGTCAAAATACAATAAATCAACAAAAAATAAATGGCATATAAGCAGGGAGTGTAATGCCTGAGTTGTTACTAATTAAACGCTTTATCAATTAGAAATGAGGTAGTTGAATCATCTTAGTATTGTATAAAGATAAGTACTAAGTAGTGACCGAAAAAAAAACTTGCGGCAAAATAAGAGTCTGAGGTTTGATTTCGATAGGTGTTTATATTGCCTTGTACATTTAATGTGGAATAAGCTTAAACTGATAAAAACTTCCTTAATAAAAAAAGGCACAGGCCAGCAATAAATTAACATCGATTGTTTATGCATTTGTCAAATACTTGTAATCCCGTCTGTATAAACGTTTGGCCTGATGTAAGCGAACACGACGGGTCAAGAAATACAATTCGACGAACTAAAAAACTATTTTTGAGGTACAAAGTAATAAAATAAACTAGTTCCACTGTCAATAGGTAATCTCTCGTGCTTTGCCAGATTATCAGACACGATCAATAATATTAAAGGTCCAGTAGGCTATTTTGAAGTCAAAAGTTAGTGTTAAAAGTCCTTTCACAAAACCGAAACAAGCGATCAGAGCTGGGTGGAATCGAAGCCACTGTCTCCGGCTGCACAATCGCTCTGAGCTTTAGTGGAAAGTGACATTTGACCACAACTAAGAGGCTTCGAATCCTCACTGGGAAAATTTCCAGAAGACGGCAGCGTTATCGTAGATGGCAAGTCAATGTCAGATGAATATGAGACTTTATCGTGATACGGGCAATCGTAATCTTCGGCAATGACCTCACGATGAAGTAAGGGTCGGGTGATGATGACGTCCCCATAAGGTATCGAATTGGTTTTCTGATTCAGCTTTAATATGGCGTCTTGCGGATCGTCCACAAACGGAGCAATCGGTTCCAGCTTAGATCTTTGTCGAGAGGCAAATTCGTCGCCCACTGCTGGTCCTTCGATAGGTGATAACGTGTGTCGTGAGGGATTTTCATCCACTTCCCCCACACCCAGTTCATCCCGATCGGAATTTTTAACCAACGGACTTGCTTCACTTTCTAATCCCGACGAATTCTCCGTTGATTCTTCAATAACTCTCAATGAATCGGACGTCGACGATGATGAAGGATCAAGGAGGAGAGAATGGAACTCTTCAATTTTCTTGCGCAATCCCAATCCAACAGGAGTCTTCGAATAATCATTTGCATTTACAGGAACTACTCCGTGCTTCCCAAAGCAATCAAATTTTGAAAAACCTTTAAAAACAGATTGCTCAAGCTTTAAAAGTGAAAAGAAGCTATAAATATCTACTTTGTTTAAGATGTCCACTTCGTACGTAGGGCACAGAGCCTCCGGGCATGAAATTCTGCACGCACGACTTAAGTCGAATTCAAGCAACCTACCATTTTGCTGATTCAGTAAAACCTAAGCCTGAGGGTCGGACAACAACGTTCGACGTGGACAAGTAAACAAGTTAAACATCCAAGCAGTAAAAACAAAAGCGTTAGCGAACGGTTGCGCGACTCTGGGATTAAAACGGGATAATGTTTGCTGACTGATCGATTCTTTAAGAAACTGTTGTTAAACACCTTGGTTTCGAAAACCACAAACAATACCTCTTAGCATTGTTTTTTCTACATAACACGAGGTACCAGAGTTAGGGGTGTGTACAGTAGAGTGTTGCATAATTTTATCATTTTTGAAATTAAATATGCTTAAAATAGGACTTTGGGCTAAAAACTTGACAACCAAACTTTTGGCATTTTGTGACATCACAAAAATGTGAAATCGCATTTTAAAGCTTTTCGCGTATTTCCAAAACCGCTTATTGTAGATCGATTAAACTGATATCAAAAATGTGCGGAAGTGTCGATTATCCATGACCACATAGAGTTTAAAGTTCTGTCTGCGACAGAAAAAAGGAAATTGTGAAAAAATCTATTAAATTTTGCCTGCATAGCATATAAACACCTGTAATGCGGTAAGTTTTTTGTCCGTGTTTGTTCTAAACTTGTGACGTAACAATCGCCGATTGGTATTTTTGTATAATAGCAGTGTCTGCGTAAATGCAAGAAAACCATTTTATGTTTTCTCAAGTACTTAACATAATTGCTATGAGGTCTGGTGCTAGCAAATCCTAGCAACATTTTAAGTAGCTGCTAGACAATATCTTTCCCTTTAAAGTAAAGATATAGCGGAGCAACAGTTGAGAGAGAGAGAGAGAGAGAGAGAGAGAGAGATCCAATTTTTTAAATCCGGTTTTGTCTCCGACAACGCAGGGGTTCACACACAGCATTGCGCCACTTCGTTGAAAAAAACTCACTAAAATACGTTTCAAAAAAAGCACCTGATTGTGAAAAACTGTTCTCTTGTGTGGCAAAGTAAACCTCCCAACAGCAAGCAAACATAGAGTTTGCAAGACAAGATAAACATAAAGTTTGAGATCAAGCTTAACATGTTAACCGCCACATGTACCACCGGTGGTACATTGAGGTTATATTATTTATATATGTTATATCTGGCGTGGCGGTTAACGTGTTAAATATAACGTTAACAAATGTGATGTAGCCATAACGCAGGTAAAAAGACGAGGAAGATATCGAAGTGACAAAGAGTGCAAGAAATGGCTTTAATGGAAAAGTTGCACCACGCTCTGGAGTGGCGGCATATTCTGCTGAGGCTATAAAATTATGTCAATCTTCGTTCCAATCCCTAAACGTTCATTTGCTTCTTCAAGACCAGACAACATGTTTCAGGAATTTTTTCAGCAAGCTTAGAAAGTCCGTGCTTGGCAGTTTCTCGCATCCATTCAAATTTTTGGAAATCTATTGGCAACAACAACTAAGAAAGTTAAAACTACAATCAGAAAGCTAAAAGCATTGATACAAGGTAAAATCATTGAAAATTTTCTGCTCCAACACTTGTTTACATAACAGCTTTTTAACCTTTTTCGCGTTTAGCAATTCTATACCTAGTCCTGCAAATGTCACGAAACCCCATTTAATAAAAATTTAAAAAACTAGTAAAACCAAAAAAATATGTATTTTGCTATCACATAAACTCGATTTATGTTAAGATTGGCTTCATCGTTTATGCACATAAGCTAAAATCATTATTGTCTGAATATTGAAATTATATCTCAAGGAACCCTTGAAGCTCAAGGATCCAGGTAAATGTTCCACCAAGGAACCCCCGTTGAAGAGCTCCTGTCTACGAAACATTTATGTAATATAAAAAATTAAAGTTCGCGAAATTTAATGCTATCAATTTTGTTAAGAACTTTTCAGTCTGAAAGACAACAACCAAACCAAGCCTAACAGATCAGAACGAGGTCACCAACAAGTTTTATTCGGCCTACGAAATTACAGCTACTGCCGTCACTACTAAAAAATTTGCACACAGTATGTCTTCCACATTCTTCTAACAGGCAGCAAAGCACAAGCTGTTTGAGAAAGGTAAGCAGCCCCAACGCACCTGTGACCTGCTTAAGTAGACTAATCATTTTAATGCCATTGTGATCGCACAAGGTCTGTTTTTCTTTGACATTCGAATCAGTTGAATTGCGTAGCATTGTGAAGTTGGAACTATCTTGCGATTTTAGACAACTTTGATTGATTCGAAATGGGCTGCCATCTTTCCCCTAGCCTAATTTCCATTAGGTTAAAGGCATAAACCAAAATTGTCGTTCGTGCCGTACTTCCATCCCGAGGAAGAAAAGAGGTAATCACAAAAATAACAACAACATTTTAGACAAGACAATTGTTTGAGTTAGAAAAAGTAACTGTGTAGTCAGTAAGTGCAGAAAGCAAAGAAACAAAAACTTGAAGTTGAAGGTAGAGTTGCAAAAACTTAGCCTATTCTAAAGCCTAAAATATAACTTGAAATAGACGCGCCTGAACTACTTCTGTACCGATATGTTGCAACTAGCTCTCTGAGAATAGCAGCATCCTTAATAAGTATGTGCAGTCCTAGAAGGAAAAAGGTTAGATACCTCAAAACTAGAAGATATCATTTATATCAAAAAAATGCAATTCATATCATGCATTTGGGCCAATAGCTGTACAATGAAACAACGAGATTGCTGTGGTTACCACCCGACTCCTTCAGAGAAATGCAGGCACGACAGAAGACCATGGAGCCCCAGAAGCCAGGCAACTCCCCGGGGCCTGGACCAGAGGTCGCAGAGAGACAACGAGTCGCCAAAGAGCAAGCGCTGCAAAGAGCCAGTAGCTGGACAGTGCAGAGAGATAAGAGATGTCCTGGGTCGGATGACTGCACACGCTGCATGATGGATTGCCACTTCTGCAGATTCTAGAGAGATAAAGAGTTCAACGGAAGGTTTGTAGGTCGCAGTGAAGGCGAGAAAGAGCACGGCGAGAGTGACGAGAAAGCAAAACTTCCTCAGTGAACACTGAGAGGACCTGTGTGTAAAAGAATTTAAACGAGACAGTACGCCTCCAGTCCAATAAGAAATGCGTGGATACGAGAGGTAAGGAAAAGAGACTAAAAACAGGAGTAGCAAAACTTGCCGGCCTACACTTCGTTTATGTTCCTTCCTCCATACACAAATGGAGGAAGGAGCATAAAGACCAGGAAAGATCGAAGGCGTGAAGAAGAAAATTCATGTTAAAGCAAGGAAGACGCTTTAGCATGGCATAGGCAACTTTGTCTGGGCCAGTGGCAGTGGACAAATTGGGGCAGCCGCGAAAAATTCAGTGAAAGCTAAGGGAGAGCAGAAAGACGAATGAGACTCCTCAGGGCACATGGCACGTTGGAGCTCGAACAAGTAGTCTCTGGCTCTGTTACGCAAGGTGAGATCACAGATAGTCGGCGTAGACCAAAGCCGACTCCCTGGGAAAAGAGCAGTTGGGGAAGTTTGGGGAGAAAGATGAGGAAGAGGAACTAGCCACAGAACGAAGAAGAGAGTACACTGATTTAGAATCAAAATTAGGGAGAGAGATGTACATGTCGCCTCCTGCCTGAGCCTTGGGTTTGGCGATGACAAACAAGGCATGTCAAAAGGCAGAGATGTAAGCCTGGCGATATCTTCATCACTTCTATGGACGACAGGAAAAGTCTTACGTCTTTCACTTCCCGATTCTTCCATTTTAGGAGACAACCAGGCTTGGGGTTGGCGTTTGATGCGGCCGAAAGAAATGAAAGATTTGGCCATATTCAATACCAAAGTAAAGAGAGCACCAGTAGAAGAAAGAGAAGAATATTCTTCTGCACAAGGACAGTAAGAGTCAAAGTAAATGGCAAAGTCATCCCAACGAGCTTTCTGAATTGAAGAAAACCGTTCGCTATAGCGGAAGAGCAGACAAAGAGGAACAGTAAGTAGGACTGGTAGGTGATCAAAGCTAGAGTCCTGAAGTGCCTCTCAGGAGCAAGGAAGAAGAAGCAAAGAAGAGGAACGACTGCCAGACGAGCAATGAGGAAGAGTTGGCATGTCAGAGTTTATTGAGAGGAAGGAGGTCAGAGGAGATGATGCAATCGAATATTTCCTTCCCACGGGGGTCAAAAATACTTTTTTGAGTACTAGAAAGAGAGACACAATTGAACTCCTTCAGATGGAAGAGATTTTTGGTGGAGGGAAGAACGGAAAAAGAGAAGACGGTTCTGCTATCCATCAAAGAGCGAGCAGAGGAAGCATAAACGTTAAGAAAAAAGAGCGAAAAAGAGTTATTTAGTGAGACGATGACCTTTATATAGTCTGAGTAGGGGTCAAGCGAAGACAGAGTGAGGAAAAAAGAGTTCAAAAGGTAGGCCCTGCCAGAAAAAAATGATGACACCGCCGTTGGCGTGCCGGTCAACTGGAGAAAAATGCCAGAACGGGAGTGTGATCAGATCACAGAGTATCCAGGGATTTAGAAAGGATAAGACGAGTTGAGGTTGGATTCTTGGGTACAGATCAAAACGTAAGGTCTATAGGATAAAACGAGATAAGGTAGAGAAGTTCAGCGCTTTTGACTCAAAGTCTTCCGGCATTCCATTCCAGAACCCTGAGCGAGTCAGGGGAGGAAGAGAAAACAAAAGGTGTAAAAGAACTGCCAGAAAGGATGGAGGTTGGGAAAGATGCAGAGACAGGAGTTATGAAGTGAGCGGAAGGATGGTAAGATGTTTGTAAGCAAAAGTGGAGTGGGGGCGCTGCATTGGCAAAGGATGCCAGATGGGTCAGATTGGACAGAGAAGGTATACGTGCTTGGGGGCCACGAACAAGTCAGTGTTGGAAAGTTGGGGACCCCCAGGAGAAGCAGAGACGCAGCAAGGAAGACAGCTCCAGTGGCGAGAGCTTTCCTAGAGCATTGAACTTAGAAGAGGGTAGTGAGCACGTTAGATGGACTCATTTAAAGCAGATATAGCATTGCACCGAACTACCTCTCCGGGCAACAATTGCAACGCAGACTGAGAAGGGAAAGACGGGACCAGAATAGGCTGAACGTTGCCGCCAATCAGGAGAAGAATAAAATAAGAATACGGGGGAGAGGCAGAAGAAGAGAGAGGCCACCGATTTTAGAGAGATTAAGTGCTGCCTTTCCAAGATCGTTCAGAGAGCTGCACTGCGAAAAAAATGATTGGATGAGGTAAGTGCCCGGGGTAACTGTGACCTTGGGGAAGGCTAACAGCCATTTCGACCCACCCCAAACGAGGTCGTGGACCGCACAACCACGTTAAAGCGGTTATTAACTGGTGCAGAGAAATAACAATCGGACAAAAAGCTTAAACATTATCGATAATCGTACGCTAGGCACGTAAAATTGAATAACATTTTTTCGCGTTTACCTTTTTTAGTGTTGCAGATAGAGCTTTTAACTCTCTACAGTGGTCATGGGAAACCGTTCCTTCCGCACATTTTGACACCAATTTCATCGATCCACGATGAGCGGTTTTGGAAATACGCGAAAAGCTTTAAAATGCGGTTTTCAACCGACTCGTGCTACGTTTTTATGACGTCACAATGAGCCAAAAGTTTGGGTGTCGAGTTTCTAGCCCAAAAACCAATCATACTACAATGCAGACATTTTTGATTTCAAAAATAGTAAAATTATGAAACACCCTACACTGTACACCTAACCACTTGCATTTACATCAGCTTTAATTTGGCAATCCAAAATCACTGATCTGCACTTTAAGAAGCCTTGCGTTTGGTAATTGGAATATGGCCACCTACTAATTGGAATATTAGCATCGATCCACAAATGCATTGTTCAAATAACGGCTGCATAACACTTTTCACACCCGTAATGACTGGCTTGTCAGTGACAAGCTAGTCGCTATTTACTTGATTCGGTTTGCAGTGCGGGGCCTGGATTGAACATTCCGTATCTCAAAGCGCCATTACACTCAGGAAGACGATAGTTTTGTTAGGTATGCACTGCATATGTTAGACATACCTTGAATATGAAAATAGAGATCTTCTATTTGATCCATGAGCCTGAAAACGCTCGTCATCTTTTGTAAGAAGATTGTTGCAGAAGACGACTTGATGTCAGAATAAGGTAGAAGAACAGTGACAAAACGCGAGCGGTTTCCAAGGTCATTCTCAGCGTAACTAGCAACATAATAGCAAGGTGTTTACTGCCCTACAAACGGAAGTGTGCCATCTTGAATCCTACAGCAACAACTAGCAACGGAGACTATTTGAACAAAATCATACAGCAAACTTGTTACGCATTTTTTTCTCGCAAGTTGATTCTTCATACAAAATACAGGGTGGGCCGTAAGTCGCGCACCAAGAAATTACGTGGAGTGTGATGTGAAACAAAGTAAAATTAATGGGGTAGAATATCTTTTCCTTTCTTTTGATGTATAATAAATGTTCTTTCATAAAGTAATTTACCATTGTTTGAATGTATCAGTCATTATATCTGTCAAATTTAATTATAATCAAAGTTTTTTTTAGGTATGATTTGCATTTAAATTTTTTTTCTTTAATTTTCAGATATGCCTTTAACAATAAACGAACGAGTTGAGTTAGTATTTATGATCATTTTGAGCATTTGTGATTGTATCAGCGTGTATAACGTGTCATCAGTTCCTTAGATAAGCTTGTTTTAAATAAAATAACGTTTATATAATCAAAATTGTCTTAAATGTTTTGGTGCGCGACTTACGGCCCACCCTGTATTCTCTTTGTTGATCAGCTTGAAAAACCAACATATTTCTATTCTTTATCTTTTAAGTTATTTTCCTTTTGTTTCGTAGCCTTTACCACGTTCGTAACTTGGCTATTTTGCTTAAAATGTTTTCGTCACACACTTTATTTAACATTTCATAGTATGATGAGTATGAGGTCGCAACTGGCTTTTGCCTGGCCGAAAGAGTCCAAAAGAAATATGCCAACAAGATGCTGTATCTATAAGCTCTCATTGCCAATTGGAACAGATTTTTTACAAAACCAAAAGGCAGTCAACCCCCAGCAGTCTATCAGCAACAAAATTGATTAAGTCTGTCGTATGAACTAGTATTTAACGCAACTTTCATAATAAGCGGAATAAAACGTACTGAAATAGTTGCAACTATTTTGGTAGCGAATGTTCATATTCAATCAGGCCATTACGATTACACGAGTTTTCTTTCCGAAGAAAAGACTATTCAAGAAATAATGCCTTTTAGCAAAATGCAATTTAAGAACAATATTCGGCTCACCTGTACATTCGAGTAAAATTTCCTGTTAACTCTGGCACAATTGGCTGGTCTGACGTATAGTCAAAATGGGGACAGACAAATATCACGATTTCTGCTTTTGCGAAGGATTGCTGCATCCATCCACTAACGTTACTGGAAAGTTGAGTCTCTTCATACAAGTCCAAAATGACCTCAAGATCACATATGCATTGCAAAAAGGAAGAAAAACGACTGAAAATAAACAAACGTAACAGTGCACAGCTCGCGCAGTTAAAAACAAGAAAATATAGTAATCAGGAGGTAAACAATATGAACCGCTATCACCAGCGTCCCAATATCAACTGAGTTGAGAATTCCGCTTCACCGAGTTAGAACAGAGAAGCTACTTTTCAAGCATATCGCAAAAGCAAACTTTTCGGCACCCACTAATAGCCATCCGTCCTATTTTCGGTAATGAGGCTAACATACTGTACATTTTCTCTGCATTGCCCTCATTATCATTACTCACCATCGAGGTGCTACGAGTTCCATACAGTTCAACTATCTAGCCGTAAGCCTATGTAAGATCACAGTGATCGTACACAAACGTCAATTAACTGAAATATTTTTAGCAAAGACAGATTGAACACAAAGTTATGATATGGAATTTACATTTTATCGTATATTTATATAGAAAGGTCAACAGCTTTAATGTAGCTACATCATTGATGTTGTAAAATAACGCTATCTAAGCCGGATACTAATCTACTACTATACAGTATGTCAAACAAATCTCGCAACCTAAGTTGTACATAATGCCTTTGACTGCAGCTTTTAACTGATTTTGTACGACTCTATAAGGTGTTGCAGCCAATGCAACCCATCATTTAAAAAAATTGTGAAAGCCCAACTGTAAGATTGTAATCACGTTGAAGATACAAAAAACGTTTATCTTTTACTTACAAATAGCTCAAATCAAGGATTGGGTAAGTGACATTTAAAAGGTAGTGGACCTCTATGCTTCCCCACCTCTAGTGACGCCTATGATCTCCAGCAACTATGCTTCCAAGCTTGAAAAACAAAGCCTTGTGAATGGTAACCACTCGAAGCGATATAATTTATACGTGCAAAAATTTCAAGTGCATCTTCAAATACGTTGTTAGGGTGTAATGTTACCAGAGCAGCTCAATAATTGATCGTAATTACAATGCCAAACTACCTGTAAAGCCTGGTCCACACTGAGGCCATACGCGGCTTACCTCTGTGTGATTTTGGCTCATTTACAAGTGGTGCACGGTTTGCGGCTGAGCCAAAATCACACAAGCGAAGAGACAAGCCACGCTTCGCCGCAGTATAGACCAGGATAAAGAGAACTGATTGAAATCATGCCAGGATCGCTGTCGGGTACCTACAATGCTATTCAAATTAACAAGTTGATAGAGCAGGACCACAGCGTTTCCTACTAAGAAATGCATTATGCAAAAGAATACACACAGTTTGAAAAGCTCAAAACGTCACCATAAAACGTTAAATGTATTAAATGTTCCTTGAAACACATATCAAAGTTGAAAAAAAAAACGTTAAATCGATTGGAACAATATCCGTGTTTCAGTTTGCAAAATTAGCTATCATCGTAGCCTCGTAAAACTTTATTTGTCGTTGTAGCAAAGTTACTTGGCACTGGTAAGTTAAAAGAGCTTAACGAAGCCTGCGGCTAATTTATTAAAATTACGCTAACTTTGATAAACAACTTAAACGATTCACTTCGATCAAGTAAAAAAGCATTTTTCGCGCTAGTAAAATTTCAATCAAAACCAGGCCATTAAAGTTCTGACGTCATTGTGAAGGTATTGAAAGCGCACCGTGTTCAACGGAGCGTAACTTTATTACCTCAATCTGTATAGGTCAGAAAATAAATTGAAGGAAGAAAGGCCGTCTCAAAACTGTCTTTGACATATAAAAAATTAACATTTTACATCAAATCAATTTTCAGATCTCACTTCGTCTTGAAACAGTAAAACAAACATGTAGCTGACGCTATTTAGGATACATAAGCAGCTAACAGCGCACGTGCAACATCGAATTAATTCATTGAACGAAAATCGCAAGACACAAAAAGTTCAATCACGACTATTCCACAAGTTATGCCAACGTTCATATTATGTGCTTTTCAATCAAAGAGCAGAAATTGTGAAGAGCGTAGTTTCAATCACTCCAAAACACGACGAACTTAACAAACCGGCTTTTTATATGAACACAATCTAATAGCATTTATAATGGGTGGGGAGAACTAATAAATATGACAAATAGGAAAGTGTGCAAGGTCGAAAGAGATATCCAAACGGTAAAAATCTTTCAGATTGTTACTGATATTTAATGCAATTACTCAGTTGCTCGCATCATTATACTATATGGTGTTTTTAACGCTGATGAAACTCTCATTGACTTTAACTTCTATATCTTATTAACTATACTTTGGCACAGCCGTTAGTACTTGCAGTAGAGCGAACCAGCACCTCTAGCGATTAGCCTCGTAATATAGAAGCGGTTGCAATGTCGAGCTGATAAACAGGATCGGGTTCTAGATAACTTCCATACTGTTAACAAGGCTGGGAGTGAGGCTCGAACCCATAACCACACCAACCAATCAAACAATAATAATTGACTTACGAAGAAACAAGTGGTTTGAGCTGTGCCTTAGTCCAGAGGCTCCCAACCTTTTTCAAAGCGGCCCAAGGATATGCTTTAATACGAAAAAAGACATGGGGTGAGAACTTTTTGTGACAATAAGAAAACTGATTGCTGTCAAATTTTTACGTCGAAAAATGACCTACTTCCACAGTTAATGATGCGCAACAGGAAGACGCAGCCAGAATAAAATTTTGTAGAGTGATTTTCGAGAAATTTTATTATTTTGAAGGAAAGTATGATTCAAATTATGATATTCTAATCCACGTTCATTTAGATTGTTTAAAGTATATTTTGCATCCAAAGTTGCACGAAATGACTTCTACTTATTTTCATCAATTTTTAAAACTACGTAGCTTAAATCTATTTTGAGATGATAACAAATCAGAGAAAAGTTAAAAAATTTGTTCTGGTATTAAGTTTTCGTATTTTTTATCCTACGGTAGGAAAAACCTTTGCGGTCATGCATAGGACAAGATTGTGTTCAAACCCCATCCGGAGTTGCCAGTAACCTATTGCTTGTATTTCTACCACGAACCTGCAACCATGTAGGGTAGTGCCCGGTGTGTTTTTCTGACAACACATCAGCGAAAAGTCAATGCGGACAATAAACTTGCATCTGCGAGCAAATGCTTGATCGTACAGAGCTACGCTGCCGATGAAACCCAAAGTTTAAGATAAAATCAAAGACTGATGACTTTGTTGAAAACTATCTGCTGTATTACGTTAATACTAGACCGGTGCGGCGTTGCGCTGGTTAGAGCAATCGCTTCAGTCAAAAAACCTGGGTTTAATTTTTTTTGTCGAGCTAAAACGAGAATTTTTAACACAGCATTTACAACTTTCTCGCTTGGCGCTCAGCACGAAAAGGATAGCGCGAAGAGTAGGCAATCTCACTTATTGTGCCTATGGGAAAAGGCAAGCTAACCGGATACCTCCAGTGGCGAGATTCAAAAATTTTATCACAGGGTCTCTCAATAGCCGGACTAATAGCATGCAGATATCAAATTATGATTTATTAGAGCTTGCCATAAGTTCATTTTTTAAGCGATTAATTAAGCTTGTGAAATTCCAAAGACAGGTTCGCTCGAACCGGTTAAAAACCGAATGAGTTTCATGACCGGATAGGCCAACTGGTACCTCCACCTTACGTGGAAGACAAGTGGTGGAGTAAAACAGATCAGTCTATCCGTAGTGGTGGCGAAGTCTAACAAAAGACTTGTAAATAGAGCATTACCTCACACACATCAGTGAATGAACTTTAATACTACAATCAGCTCCAAGAAACTTGGAGGGGCCGTCGCCTTTTTTTGCTCCACCTATCCCTTGACAATAGACCAATGAGAAACAGTTAGTTACCGTACTATGCAAAATCAACAACATAAAAAAATAGTAACTAATTTTCTTCACGAAACAAGCGACTCGAACAAATTTTGAGGAGACCCAGCACATACATCGGGAGCCAATGCTCTTGTCTACAGGCCAATGACTATTGTTTGACTGAATGGTATGAGTGGGTTCAAATCCCACTCCCAGCATTATTTTCACAATTTTTAAATTTAAAAGATATAGCGCAACGGTTCCAATACGACAATCCGTGAAGAACCTTCAAGCGGTCGGTGCATTTTCTTAAAGTTGTTCAGTTACACACTAACTTCGTTTTTTTTGTCATAAATTCAACTGATAACTACATTAGCCACTTTGCCGACACCGTCCTGTTGTTTTTAGAGCGTCCGTTTCGCAGTCCGTAGACCACGGTTCAAATCTCTTGCCGAGTCAAACCAAAGACTTTAAGTAATGGCAGGTTATTCACAGCTTCCGTGCTTGACGATCAGCACAAACAGGATAGTGTGGAGAAAACCGGAAAGTTCGCTTGCTGTGCCCTAAGAAAACTCACTTGAGGAATATCTCAATCTTTATCAGACCAGACAAAAGCGGTTGGACCAGGCGGTTTACTCGTTGCACTAGCCCAGCCCAATTAAAAACGAGTAAATAGAGCTGTAATGAATGAGCCGATGTGCCGATCAAATGATTTTCACCATCAGGGTTATTTTTTTTCGGGTAAAAGTTAACGGAGTGTCTGCCGTAATTTCGAGGATGCAAAAGGAATCCGTCGGCAAAAAAAGTTAGAGAACAACTGATTTAGAAATAGAACTAATCATAATTCCCTTGACACAGATGTTATATTTACCTTATCACTTCGGCTTGTTTTTCCTGCAGCAAAGGTGAACGGAAATCAGTCTGCCAAACAACAAGAACAGTTCTGCTGGAAAGAATAAACGTCTGATTGTCCAGCCATTTTACAACTTTGGTAGGCAAATTTTTTCGAATCGAAGGAAACACTTCTGCAAAATATTACCGCAGTGTTGTACAGAGTACATTGTTTGCAGAAAACTTGGCAGCCCTATGCAATCAATTTTTTGTGATCAGAAGCGCTGGCATGCATATGAAAAATCGATTTTTGAAGAATAATTAACAACAATATCTTAAAAATCACTACTGGAAAAGTTTTTAATCAAGCTTCCCCTATCACGACGCAATCAAATATAAGAAAAATCGTGGCAAAGACACATTTCCAAGAAAAAACAATCGAAAACATAGCAACAGACATTTGAAGCGTTTTCAACTAAAGGACGTTGCTTCACATATATCGAGACAACGTACTGGCAATTACTTGAAACGCATCAAGTTAACCTTTTAAAGAAACGAAAATTGATCAAAAAAACACCCGTGCATGGGTGACGTCATCGAAAAACTAGAGAGTTTAATTGATCGACTTGAAGTGACTTAGCAAATTTGAAAGCAACTTTGAAAACTTTGTAACCTACTAGTAGCAAACACCAGGTTGCTTGAAATTAAAGTCTAATTTGTTTCCTGAATAAAACGTATATCAAAAGATATTCGGTGGAACACTTATCACCAGCTACTAACATGAAGACTGCCAAAACTTTTCAAGTATCATGAAAGTTCATTCGTGAGTATGAGTTTATCAGTTCGCTAGTCTTCAGTTAAATTGTGCCATCACGATAGGTAAACTGCTGGGTTCACCACCTGTCTGCCACGTAAAGACGCAGAATCCTGATAGTGCCTTTTCCAGGGAACACCACGCAAAATCGCCAGCTTTTTTTCCACACTGTTTCTTTCGCGCACGGAGTCAAGCCATCAAGTTGTGAACACCATTTATTCAGCCTCTGGTACGACTAGATAAAGTGATTAAACACAGGTCTATACAAAACAAAGCCGACGTTCAAACAGCAACTTTATTTCGCAAGTTGCCAAGAAAGTGATAACTCGCGCAATATCATAATGGCATGAATAAAACGATACTACTTTCTGTAGCCTGCGCCCCAAGCTACCACTGAATCAGCCAAGCAAGGAATATTTCTAATCACAAACTATCAAGTCATCCCAATTTATCCATGACATACATTATAGCATCAAAAAAACCTGATGATTGGATCTTTTTCCACATCTAAAATAAACATTTCAAACTGGACAAATAAAGCTTGGATTGGCATTCGAACCCACATCTGCACCAACCAGTCAAACAACGGCTTTTCGATTATTATATAATCATAACATAAGCCAATGAATACTACTTGACTAGTTGGTACGTCGAGTGTTTGAATCCCACTCCAGCCATTGCTTTTGATTTCAGGTAAAGCCAGTTACAAATTCTCTTGTGGTTTTCAAGGTTGCTCTGGATCTAGTAGAGAAAGCGAAGACGACCGAAAAAGACCTGGAAAAAGTGGAGGAGGAGACAGAGAGGATTGGTTTGAAGGAGGATGCCCTGAATCGAGCAAAGTAGAGAGACGGAGTGAAAGGAATTGCAGAAAGAATGGAGTGAATCCGGCCATCTCTGCTAAGAAGACGAAACCGGATAGAAACTAAATAACTACTAGTATATATGGTAGTATATGGACAAGTTTCAACTTACTACCATCACACAAAAACCCAGAAATTACATCATTGAAAGAACATAAAGGAGAAAACTTAGGCCTATCATGTTATTATCAAAATATATGAACTAGTAATACTATATTTAGGAAAACTTTGTATCAATCTTATACCAATTCAATATTTACCTTTCTTCCAGAGATACAAAAACAATACTAGCGCAATAAAAATGAAAGTGATCAGAGCAGCACAAATCACTGGTACAAAGATAGATGCAGAATTGTCTGTAAAAAACGTGATAAATAATTATTCAGATCTTCAATGAACGTGCCTCATGTGCGTGCAGCCTTCTAATAAAAGAAAAATTCGAATATCACTTTTCTTATTAATGGTACTACGGCTGCGAAAATTGTGGCTCGCCCCAAAACAAAATCATGTCGAAAAAAATGAAAAAAAGATTTAAAGAGCGTGCTTTGGCCTTATCCTTTAGCAGTAAGTAAAGAGGATGTACAAAAAGGACTGTTTTGGCTTGCTCAAGACCATTGAAACATGACGAGCCAATGATAAAACGTTATTGCAAGTTTGAAGCGCAATCACGTTTTCCGTGATTAGTTGCAAGCTAGTAGGAAATGGAAATGATTAACAAAAATATTTTTACAATCATGGTCTGCTAGTAATCGACTCTGATGGCAATCAACTTATTTTTAACTGGGAAGAAAAATTGCAAAAATTTTCCTACTCCTTATCAAATACTTATCTATAAACTTTATAATATGCATTTTTTGCTGGCCCACTTTTCCACTACTACTACCGAAGATAAGTTTCCCCACGTCTGGCCCAGTCGATCAAAGCCACTATGTTAAATACCTAGGGTTTGATCGAACATAAAAATAAAAAAAAATTTTCACTGTAATAAAAAAGCCCAGATCGGTTCCACCTCGTACCCTATGCAAATGGACATTGGAGCGTTGTGGTTCAACGGTCCAAAACCTGGCAGAATGCAGCTAATTTTAATAAAATCAATTACTTGCCATCGGGCCTGTGATACTCACTTCGTTCCACCATTGGTTTAACTACTGAAAACTTATACATCTGTCCCCATTTGGAATAACTGAACCAGAGCAAGTTTGATCCTCGCCGCAGCTCTCTGACCTACAAAAATAAAACACGATAAATTAAAAGCAAGCAGCTCGATACTCGTGAACAGCAGCAGGTCTTGATCCCAATTTTATCAGGCAACAAAATTCATCATAATCCTAAAGATGATTTTGTTGAAAAATGATAATTTTCGAAACTACTTAAGATATTAAAAAATCCTAAAAAAAGCTTTAACGCATAACATCTTTCATTAAAACTCTTTCGAGGTGAAAGTTAAGTTCGAAATGAAATCGTCATTTTTAATGCTTGTTTGAGCGACGAGATAAAGTCTCGCACTAACCACGTTAGAATAGCGAAGCTCCTCAGCCAGCATGTCGTAAAAGGCGACTATTGAACAACATGTCGTAAAAGGCGACTATTGAACAAGAACCAACGGCAGTCTGCCCTGCCGTTGGTGAGGCTATCAGCCCGCAGCTTGCATTCATGACCTGTTCAAAGTGGACATCTCCTTTTTCCTAGCTTGAACTTGATTAGGTTTGCGGTGTGGAGCAAAATGTACCGTTTTACGGAGTGCTTCCATCCCAAGAAAACGGTTAAATACACTTCAACACATACACCAAACACATACACAGTGCAAAACAAACCAGTTCATAACCTCAACAAGCTAACTTTGTTCACAATATCACGCAAGTCCAAACATTCTTAAAGCTCTTTGCATGATATAAAGGCAACCGAGCAACTCATAGTGTATACGCAGGAGTACGAACAAGTTCAATTTAATTGGTTGGCTTACTTCAATGCAATAGTAGCCAAGTTTTTTCTAATATAGCTATCCACTCAATGAATGATGCTCATCTTCTGTCCATTCATTTTTCCCGAACACAAGTACTAATAAATCTAGAAGTTAACTAAAATATAAAAAAAAACTTCTAACAGGTATTCACCGATCACAAATACACAACCTCTAGGGGCTTTGACTTAGTAGACTATTACCTGGGCCCAAACTATGCATGATTTTGCACAAAGCGGTCTCGAATAAAAGCTAAGAACACTAAATCTACCTCCAAGGATATCTTCAAATAGTATTAGTTAAATACTTGCCCTTGCTGATACATCTGCAACTTACTTTAACTTTATATACGCCTTCTTCCAAGCCGAAAAACCTCTGAGTTAAATTTCCATCCTTTGCCTAAAAAATTAACATTTAAAATTCCTTATAATATGTAGTGGGGACAATGCGTTACAAAGTATCTGGAAAACAAAACGTATTCTGTTAAGGAGTTGGCTTTGAACTTAATGCGTAAACTGCTGCTTAGTTTGACTTGAATTAAACGATGTATCACACAAAGGAGAAACGCCGGCCATCCGTTACTTAACATCTTCAAACCAGACGAAACTTTCATTAAGGAAATTTTAACACCCGATAAAGCAACTTACAGTAGTTACAATGCATCGCAATTTCAAAACTTGAGAGCAGCAAAAATACTAGCTCGTTTTTGAAATTACTAGAAGCGCATTTTTCATTCCAAGCCATGAAATCTATTCCATAAAACTTAGAAAAGAAAAGCATACAAGTAAAGTCCGAGCTAGATTTTAAGCAAGTGCCTGAAAATATTTTTCATTTAAGTAAGAGGTAATTAGGCAGCTTAGACTTATCCGTCATGAATAAAGCGAACCAAGCAAAATCGCAAGCCCATACTAAATATAAGCTCAGAATACCTGCTTGTAAATGCAATTTAAACGATAGTACCAGCTTTGAAAAACGGTACATTTCCACAGCTTTTCTTGACGCTCTCATCAACATCGATATCACGTCATATGGGGCCATCCAATTTGACGCGAAATCGCTTATTAACGAAGAAATCACAAACAGCTTTTTTGTCAAAGCTACAGTATATCAAAAGCAATTTCAACAGCAAAACTGGGTCCACAAGGATGACAATGTAAAAACAAAGCACGAGAATAACTTACTTTACTTATGCTGACGTTTTCACTCTTTATCACATCGTCGGCCACCCATTTGCCTCCACTTCTGATTTCTTTCAAAAGTTGAACGGCAAACATAGAAATCTCGTATTCGACTGGCAGTTTAAATGTGACGTCCGCTTCAGACCATTTATAAGAGTTCACAAATGGCTGAGGAGGATTCCAAGCTGCAAGACCAAAAAAATTAAATGCTAGAACTGCAAAAGACTTGACAATTATTCAGCACAGTACAAACATAAAGCGATTTCTTTGCTATTTTGTGACGTCAATTGCGTATATCAATCCAACTAACCTGCTATAAGGCACACATTAAACAAACAAGCAAATCATAGTTTTGATAACCTCGAGTTTAAATGATCAACTTATACATAATGGTGGTTATGCTACTGCTGCTATTGATATTCGTGGCCGAATGCCTCACTATTTCATTATTCATGAGATTACCTAGCTGGCAAACAACATAAAATAGTCCATGGGCAGACTGAGCTTTAAGTTGGTGCTATGAGTGGTAAAATGCAGCCGGGTGCACGAATTGACAAAGAATATTGATTAATATTGAAGATATCTCCGTTACTGTAATATGCAAAAACAAGATAAATTCGTTTAGAGTGGCAATTCAGCCGCAAATCTCAATTAGCATAAACTGAATCTTTACCAGCTAATTTCAAGCCAAGCGAAACCCAACATCTGATTTGCAGAAATGCGTGAATACAGTTGACCTAGATAGTAAACATGACGCTACATCACAATCTCTATCGCGTAGTTTGCGTTCTGTGTTTCAAAACAAACAATTTACACCTTCTGTAGATAACATCTCATTTGACAGGACATGCACTGGGGTTTTGAGGTTTGATGGCACATCAATATCAAGTGGTTGGAGGCAGAGACATAAGTCACACCAACATTCCACCATGCCTAATGTGGACAATGCAATAAACGACAATCAACGTCCCATGACGGATAACATTTCACAAATATTTACTAATAAAAAAAGAATATTCTTACGTGTTATTGTAAAATCTTTTTTAGCAACACTTCTAGTTGAGTGACGACTGTCTTCAAAAAGAGCCACAATCTATAAAAGATAACGACTTGAAACATTGAAAATTGATGTATTTTAAACCGCTGCTTCTCAAAAGCTGGGTCGCAATCCAAAGTGGGTCGCTGTTTGATTTGGTTGGGTTGCCGACTACAATAGTTTTCTAAGCCTTTCTATAACTGAGCACCATGCTTTACAGCATACTCGTTTGCCACTTTTGACCAATGAATTCTTTTAGCAAGAAGTCGATAATTGACCAATGTCTCTGCGATATTACAACAACACGGATGCTAGATTTTGAGCGGGGATGAGCAAGTAGTAATTTCTTATAATCATGGCTATCTCTAAATACGGGTTTTGACAACGTGTAGCTGAAGGCTGATTCCACAGCAAAAGTAAATTTATACTCGGCCAAACACTTCATTGATACAAGAATTCGATTTGATAACCCTTAAATATTGCAAAAGATTTGGAATGGCTACGCAATCTATTTCCCATTGATTTTGATATCTCGCCTGATATCCATCAACGTCTTACTGGGTTTCTAAAAAAATTTATTGGCATTCAATGCTACAGTTTATTGGTGAATACTTTTAAGAAACTCTTGGTCAACTTTGGATAAAAATGAATGTTAACAAAAGTGCTACGGCATGCAGGAAGTTAAGTTTTTCTGCCATTTGACCCTACCTTTCCATCTACCTAACTTTCAGAATGTGAAACGGAGTGGAAAACGAACCACAATAACAATCGTTTAACAATGGTCGTGGCTTGTAGGTGTAGAGCATGACTTAACCACAGGATGTTAACCGATTCTGCCATCTCAGCTTGGCGGCTGATTGGGTAAGGAGCTAACTCTGGTTAAATCATGCTTCCTACACCTGCAAGCAATTGATTACTGCTTGACGATAGGTGTAGTAGTGCGTTTGAATCCCACTCTTATCATTAATTTATAAAATGATGATACTTATACAATCTAGAGTATTTTTTTAAATGCTGAAAGTTACAAGATCTAGATCTACTTTACTATAAATAACAAGATCTAGAGATAGATCCAACTATTGATTCTCTTGATACATTAATATGTGATACGAATAAATTGTGACCACGTCAAAAAATACAAGGCATATCACTAGACAGCTTGATTTCGAAGCTGTTTGTAGCTTAGACTACAGCAAAAACAATTAGTTTGGTATGTAATACTTAAAATCTCTGTCATATCTGAATGCCAAACAAGATAAAAAAAAACGCCTCGTTAATTCATATTCTGGGCAAAGTAAAATCAATCACCGAGCTGGGATAACCAAATCCGTCAAGGCACTATATCCGGTAAAGCCATGCTGTATACATGTAAGCCATGATCATTGTTTGACGGTTGTAGTAGTTGTGGGTTCGAATCCCACATCAAGCATTGTTTTTAACAGACCAAGAGTCAAAAGACGAAGAGGTAGATCCAACTATTAATTCTCTTGATACAGCATGATAAAAAAGGCGTTAGAAGGAAGCGACTGCAATCATTTATCACTCATTCTCTTTTGTTTCATTTATTACCACTATACATTTATAAAAAGGAATGTACAACTTGCTGTTGCTCCCTCATTACAAGCAGCTACAAATTGAGTAGCATGACCAGTCTCAGGAGTGTGCAACCTGCGGGCTGTAACGTGAAATTTTGTGGCCTTGGATGAAAATCTATCAGTAGCATCTTTGAATAACTGATCTCAAACAGAAAAAAAGGTCTCCACCACCTATTTGAGTGAATACTGCCACCAGCAACTGCTTCAAAGCTTTTTTGTGCACTAAAACATTATTAATTACCAACTCTGACTGGGCTGCAAAATTTTCAAGTATAAAATTGCCCGTAAGACAAAAAAGGTTGCACACACCTGACGTAAGAGAATATGGCTGTGGTTTCGGTAAGATCGCGATTTATAAGTACGAGACAATGACGACTGTCCGTCTGATTGATGTCGCATGGATTCGACTGTACTTCTAGATTGTTGTTTGACAGGACATTTTATATTAGCCTCTGTACATTGTTGGTAAGATTGTACAACATTCTTGCGTGTACCACGCGTAGTCATTGACGTCACATCTGTTTCTCGGTCATGTCAGCCGATTAAAAGCAACAACAGAAACATTGGGACCGTTACTTTTACCCAGTTGCAAATTGCTCAATCTAGATATCACATATTATTACTTCTCATGATGCAATGATATGTGATACAATTGCATCAATTGTGATTACTCTACATCGTCTGGCAACAACATCAGTTTTACATTTCGTTGTAAGCAATATGTCAAAAGCATATTTATCAGATAAAGTGATATCTCATAAGAGGTTGCTCTAGAGTCTAGACAGTAATTTAATGCTTAAGTCTTAGCATACAACTAAGCAGGCTAATTCCGTAACTGTTTGTTGTAAGCTTATAAAAGTGTAGCACATTGTACCATATATTAATATAAAACAATTTCTGGAATCCCTGTTTTGGTGTCAACTATATGCTGAAGTCAAACTACATGTACTAGATACAATTGATTGCTTTTATGACATCATTTCCTACTTATTCCCACTCTTAAATAAAATAGCCGTATTAAAAAATTTTAGCTAACAAGCTGGTATGGCTAAAGTAATTACATTCCGTTAGATCATGCTTTATACATATAACCCAATAACTATTGTTCGACAGATTCGTATGAATGTGCATTTGAAATCCGATTTTAAGTACTCAAATCTACGCTGGCTAAAAGATACAAGATCTAAAGATATTTTTACAACTTTTCTTGAAGCTTAGAAAGCCATTTAAAAAGTGTAAAAACATATGAACTTGAGCAGCACTTACAGCACTATTTCATTGCTATGAAGTTGAAGAATCACATAAAAACAACAAAAAAATAGTATACAATAGTACAATCTACAAATAAATAATGACAACCTACCTCTACATGTAAACTTCCAGGAATTGTTTTATTTTTGTCATAAACGTTTTTAAACGTGAAAGAAAGAAACGTTGAATTACTCTGTAAACAACATAACTGAAATCTCTTGAATTAGACAAACTTAGAAGCAAACCTCAGAAGCTAACTCAGGAATGAAAAAATTTAATGATGTGTGAATATCAATACTATACAGTGCAACTCAGTCATTATTTCATTTAGAATTAACTGATTTGAAACCACTGGGCACAACGATTCCCATCCCAGGGTGAGTGCGATGATGACAAGAAATTAAAGACAATCTGTTAAAAATTTGCATCTTTCGATAATGTTTAGCGCTTTTTTTGCTGTTTTGCTGTAATGAAACTAGCATGTGACTAAGAGGTAAAAACACAGTTAAAAGCTCTTTGGAGAGCTATCGCCTAGATCAGTGGTTCTCAACTAGGGTCCATGTAATATTAGTCACTAGGGGTCCACCCATCAGACGATGGCAAGAACAAGCAAAGGTGATTGCTCTTAAGTCCAATAGCTATGAAGGGGTCCACCAAGAAAAAAAGAAGAGAAAAGGGGTCCATGGGTAAAAAAAGGTTGAGAACCACTGGCCTAGATGCTTTCACAAAAATAAATTATAAAACAATTTAAGTTTAATTGGCAATGCTGCAAGCCTTTCTTTTTTTAGGCAATTTAATAAGAGCATACTTGTTTTTTGAACACTGCAAATGGAGCACTATTTTGTTATAATCCTAAGTAATGTCATAATGCTGTCTAACAACATTTTGAAAAAACAACACATCTGTGGCTATTTTGATACTATTCACTTTTACACTAAAACCAAAAGCACATGCTAAGGCTACTGCTGTAATATGTATCCTGGCAGGCAGAGCACAACGGTAATATTAACACATAATACAAATCTATTTTTTTAATAATGCAATGGCAAAACCAGACAAAGACTACAACTGGACTTTATGGGAAGCTACCGTTGTACAGTCACATTACTAATTCTGCCTAATGAGATGAAGAGGTTTGGTCAAACATCTTGCACCTCAGTACAAAAATTTGGTTGGTGAGTTATCCACTGAAATCATAACCTATGGTAATAACTAAATTGTTGGGGCTGGACTCAAAGTTAAACTTTTTGACATTGCTGAAGAATGAGATCTTCCTTCAACCTTACTGATCAAAAGGGGAGACAGGGTCTCTTTTATTCTTCCTTGGGTGAGCTAGTGCAGTCAGAGATTTGAGACAACAAAGGCAATTACAACAAATCGTGAGTATGCCTATCATTCAATAGCTTCTTCCTGTAAATGTCAATCACTTTGGTACCGATCCAAACTTTAAATGTGTTTATTCCACCCACTTCACCTGTGCTTAGTGAATACTAGGAAAAAAATTGTGACCTGATACGTTTTTTGTGAGAAACGCCTCTTTTGACTTAAAAAGGTAAATAGGTAGAGCTTGTTCATTACTTTTAATTAGTTTCCTGTTTCCGTGCTTTACAAGATAATCTCATTTTTTAAAACCAATTTTCTTTCTATTAATAGAAGTAACCGAATACTCTTTATGTCTCTTGAAACTTTATGAACAGCACTATACCACCTTGTTCCATTGATGGCATGTTTCTTCATTAATCTGGTCTTCTTGGTCTGGTTTTCGACCAGCTTTCTTCATGTCATCTTTGGTCACCTTTGCCTTCTTCCTACCACTTCAAAATCTAATGCTATTTCTAACACATCACCATTATCCATCCTCAGAACACGTCCATACCATTGCACTTGACTGACCTAGGATAATGGCGCTAGAGTTTTTCCCACACCCAGCAAATCTATCACTTTTTGGCTATTTCTTTTCTTAATTAAGTTATCATCATTTGTTGCTCTCATCATTGCTCTCTCAGTCCTCCTCAAAATCATCATCTCATCTTCCCCCTGACACCATGTCTCGATTCCATAGAACACTTTTGATCGTACAACTTTTATAGCTTCTTTCTTTCACCTTCAATGAAAGCTTTCATCCATGAAGCAACTCTTTACATTCTCTGAAGTATATCCAACAAATTTTTGCTTTGCTGTTACCATAGCATCACTTCCACATACCATAGCATACTGCTCTTACAATTAATTATGGTAAACCTTTCTTCCTCACTGTTCACTCCGTTACCCTTCCTGGAACTCTATGATATGCCTCCTCAATACCCACAAAGCACAGATACAACTTTCCCTCTCGATCTCTATTCCTCAGGCATTCTTCTCACAACGTGTGTAATGTTCCTCCTTCTACCATAAAACCAAATTGCACTGCACCAACATTCACTAATATTAGAATCCTTCTTTGTAGCCCTCACCTTGCAATCATCATAGCATGTTCTGTCAGTGCTACTATAATCTGCATCCATTACACTTTCACATGTTACTTTTTCCCTAGAAAATTGGTACCAGCACCCTTATTTGGCATTCCTCTGACATTTGCTCTTTGGCCAACACACATAAGAGTTTCCGTTTTATATCAATTTCTACTTCTCCTCGGTAGATATTATCTTTGCTAATACTTCAGAGTCCATGCAACCATTTCAATGGTTTCCCCTACCATATCAGCTTCTGTCATCCCATTCCACTCATTCCCTTTATTCAAAATCTCCACGTGATTTCTCCATATTCACTTTTTTGCTAAAAGCCAACTTTCTGCCTTTTACTCAAATGCATCATCCACTATCATTATCTTTTCCATATCTTTTCATTAAATTTATTAGTTCAAAAATATTGCTTGGTTTTTCACGCAATTTTGCTAACTCTTTTTCAGCTTCTTTTCTCACAAAATTAGCAAACTCTTTCTTTGTTTGATTTTTTTACATTCTTATATCTAAACTAGTTTTATTCTGATCGATTGATGCAAATCTTTTCATATTCTTTTTTTTATTGCTTTCTTCATCTTAATCATTCCTCCACCACAAATCCCCAGGATTCATTTTGATTTTTTTTCTTTCCCTACTTCTTCACAAGCTTTTCAACACTGTTTTTGAAAGCGATCCACAGGATTGGAACATCAACATTGAACCACCTCCCTAACTTTTTCAAAAATCTTGCTTTCAGATTGCTGTCTTTCATCTTCTGAACCCTCCTTCGAACAGGTTGTTTCTTCACTACTTTTTTTTCAATTTGCTTTTGTTTACATATAATACCACCAATCAATATTTAATTTTTTAGAAAACTTCTTTAGTGACATATTAAGCTTGTGGTAAGTACAACTAGTTTCAATTTAAAAGTAAAAAGGTCAAAATTAATGATGTACATATGTCCTAGTACTTGTTATCTTAGCTTTACCTACTTTTGCATGCCTTTCAATGCTACTTCCTACTTAATGGCAATTTAACCCATCTTGTTGTACAAGTGCAGAAAAGAATGACAAAGATCAATATGAGAAAATTCTAGTTGTCATGCTACAGAGTGAGCACAGGCCAGATAGTAAAAAATTCAAACCTTTTTTACAGTAAACTTTTTACTACATGAAAATAGCCCCAAAGCTAAAAAAAACAATTTGCGATTTTCTCCCTAGGTCAAAACGTTTTTTAGATTTTGTATTCAAGACCCATTTTTGCTAACAAATGTTTAATGTTCATGCTATCCCTCAAAAGATAAAATGTAAACATAATGCTGCATGCATTTTTAATTTCTGGGCTCTCTTTATTCTAAAAAACGATCAAAATGCTAACAAAACAAACTCACTATATGTGCTTTTATAATTTTCATTTAAATGTAGCTAAAAACTTAAGTCGTTGATTTATTCTCTGACGCTTTGCATTGCAACAATAGCAGACAAAAGCAAACCAACTTCAGAATTTAAAAATAACACATGAATTAGAATAGAACTGTATAGCAATCTCAAAATTGCATGCCAAAAAATAATTTAGTAGAAACTCGCTCCAAGCTGCTAGAAAATGAAATCTAGTTGACCAACATTGAATCATCAGCATGTACTACTTCATCAACCAATATTGCACTAGTTGTAATTTTTCAAACTTACTGATTGAAAACTATTTTGACGAATCCCTTGGTGAAACAATTGATGCCCATCCAATTTAATTTTAAAATCGTATTGTCGAACTCGATAGCAGTCTTGAGCACGTTCTATTGTAATATTGACACTATAGCCCCGAACTGTAACATCAATTGGCAGAGAAATATTCAAGTCATGGTCATTCTCAACTGCAATGTATAAAATGTATTAGAAAAAACAACTGGTTTGTTAAAATAAAGTTGCATAGCTACCAATCATTATATTATTCAGTAGTTCAAGTAATATAACATCTGACCAGTAATCTGGGGGATTGTGGCTTTGAATTCTATCAGAACTATTTTTGGTTTTTCATGCTGTTCCAAATATAATTATCAACTATACATTCTCATTGCTAACTTATGTCTTAAGTTTTGCTAAAAATAGTTATGACATTGCCAAAAGATGCTATCAAAATACAAGTAATGTTGTGTGCTGTTACAACAGTTTTAAAGAAATGCATAAGTCATGAAGTTGCTAGAAAAAACATATTAAACAAAAAGTTTAGGTAATAATAAAGCCAAACGATAATGGTGGCAGTGTCTACAAAAAGCAGAAAAAAAACATTTTAATTCACATGATTTTTGACAAAAAACAAAATTTGGTATATCCTATTTCTACCCATTATTTAAAAAATGCAACTGGAACTACCCAATTAGCATAAACGTCCATAAAGAAAAAATGCTAAGGTTTATCTTGCTCACATGATACTTTTTATAGAGAAAAAGTATGATGCAATCTTAATAGATCAAGCACCTATGAAAGAGTGCTTCTACAACTTTGCCATTTTCAAAAAGTTGTTTTATTACCATCTGCTCGTATTTGCATTCTCTTTTATCAGAGAATGCCTTTTTTTATCAACCACTGTGGTGCATTAGTGTGACACATAAGACCATAAGGTCTGTGTATAGGTGCTGTAAAAAAAGTGTGCCTTCAATTGTCTGTTTTCAAGAACAATCAAATGCTCTTCAGACAAGGTCATGGCTTCTCAACCATTTTCTTTGTTGGTTCATTTTTGATCTGGAAAATATTTTATGACCAACTTGTTACATTTTCAATGTGAACTAAAGCCTTTTTTTTCAGAGATCAACTTCTTGCAATAATGTATTTTTACAACTTCAAGCCAAACTAAATCCAAAGACATTTTCTGAAGTCTACATGTCTGCCCACTTTTGGAATCACTTTTCTAAAGCTAGGGAGAAAGAGGTAGATCTAATATTTTAAATCTGGTTTGGCCTCCGTTAACAGAGGTGGCCAGATTCACTTCATGATCCTCCAAAGTTTTTTAACAGCATTGCACCAGTTTGGTCTATTGAAGGCATCTTTGTTATATAGTCCAATCTCTTCCACCTGTTTAACCACCTGCCTTCTCCATGTCATCTTCGGATTATCCACTCCTTCTTCTTCCAACCACTTCAAAATCCAATGCACTTCTCAACACATTATCACCATCCTTCTTCAAAACATGCCCATACCATCACATTCTGTTTGCTTTGGCTAGTCTGTACAGAGTTACTTCTCAACCCAGCAAATCTGAAAGTTCTTGGCTGCTCCTTTTCATACTTTAACTCCACACATTGCTGTTATCATTGCTTTTTCAGTTCTTCTCACACTCGCCATCTCCTTCTCCTGCAGACACCCTGTCTCACTCCCATACAACAACATCCACCTTACCAAACTTCAATAAATTTGTCCTTCTATTTTCAACAAAAACCTTCTTCTGTTAAGCAATTTCCCACATTCTTTAAATTTTATCCAACTAATTTTTTGTTCTTGCTGTCCCTGCTGCTTTACTTCCATTACCAACATTCAGTCTGTCAAGTTAAGTAACAAAAATTCTTCACTAGCTCCACGTGGTCATAAAATGTTTACTCTTCAGCTGGTGCAACAATTCCTTTCATTCCTTCAAGTAATACCTTTTATCAGAGTTGAAGACACTCTTCCTTTTGACACATCCACTATGCACCCATTTGCCACATTTTATGCACAATACTGAATTTCCTATCACCATCTTGCAACACTTGACACATGAATAGACTTTGCTCTTCAGTATTTCTTCTTTCAAAACACTCACCATCTTTTTGGTCTTCTTGAAATTAAACTTCAGCCCCTTACTCTCACATGCCAAATTCCATTACAAAAACTTTTCTCTCAAAACCTTCAAACTTTTCACTCATTAAAACAAAGTCGCACTCACACAAAATTTTATTCATCAAATTTTCTCTTGCATTTCCTGTGATTACATTCACCACAATTGCAAAAATCAGCAATGACAACACAGATCTTTAATGTGTACCAACCGGTGCCAAAAATTCTTTAGACAAATCTGATTCCACTTTAAATTTCATCTTGGCCCCATTACAGGGGCTCATCACCACTCTTACAATTACTTATATTAAATTTTACTTCCTTATTGCTCATTCTATCACCTCCCATGGATCTCTATCAAATACCTTCTCAATATCTACAAAACACATTTTTCTCTTCTATCTCAATATTCTTCTTGCATTTTTCTCACAATAAACAATGCATTTGTCATTTCTCAGCTGGGCATAAAACTGAATTGCATTCAACCAACATTTGGCACACATCAACTGTTCACACATTAATGGCATTGGCAACAAAAACACAATGGGCAGTAAAAAGTTTTCCTCATGAGCTTAACGGACATCATGCAGCAATCAAACTTACAAATTTCTTGTTGCAAGCCAGCATTGTTATCACACTGAGTTATGAAGCCAATCTATTAAAATTTTAATTTAAATAGTCACAGCTTCAATTTTCACAACTTAAGAGATAACAACCAGGTTATCATGTCCCAAATAGTGAAAACTGAATTTGTAGCCCATTTCAATTCGTGCTGAGGTCCACTGGTTGAGAGCCACTGCACTAGATAGTCAGTAATGAACTAACCTGTGTATCTACATACAATTGCTGTATTGAAGAGTTTCTAAGTAAAAAGGTTGCAGTAATATATGATGAATAAATACTTGAAAAGAAAAAACACTAATCCAGGATCTATCCTATGGTCCTAAAAAACAGCCTGACCAATATAACAGCCCAAATATCTATAGTGGAAAAAAACTAAAAAAAAGCCTATTTAAGGCTGTATAATGAATGTTACATTGTGTTTGGATTCACTTTTACTTGGGAAGTAATTGATCCAATTCCGTTATACCAGGAATGCAGGAAAAGCTGTTTAACAAAGTAATGGCCCTACACAAATTTAAATGTTATCTTCCATTGAGTCATTAAATTGAGACTACATTTTCATTTTATACATATGTTTCATTACATGTTTGTTTGATGGTGTGGTGCATGATTTTCTTCCGTAAAATATGCACCATGACTCAAAAAAGGTCAGAAAAACCTCCTCTGAGGGTATTTTATGAACCGCTGTGAAAATAACCAAAACTGCTTGTTCTGAGCAGTAGCAATACCAATCAATAATTTAGCTTTTACTAAACTACAATGCAACACCAAATTGGCATTGAAGGCCAAAGATGCCAAACCCTTTTAGTGTTAACAGAAGTTAAAAACTTTTTTGCAATTTAGAGTGCTTCAATGACATCGATATGGTTGAATTTGTAGGTATAAACCCACAAAATGAAGTTTCTAGCAGCATGATTAAGCAATTTATTTTTTAAATCTGTTTTCTTCAGCTAACTATTGATAAAATATTGCAGAATCCCCTAGAAGTTACTTGCAATTTACACATTTTAAACACAGGTAGAAAAAAGATTTAAAGCCTTCTACAAAATAAGCACACCAACCAGTGACACAATAAACAAGTGGCCATTATGTTGGTAATGAGGTGGTTGCATTAATGAAGCAAACTGCATTGTATTTCTGAATTCATTCATAAAAAAACATTTACTCTGCTAGCAATACAGAATTTAATAAAGCTTCAAAAAAGCTGTTTTGCCATAAGGTACACTGGGCAAACATCTCAGTGGACACACGATGGTATAAAGCAGCATGTTCCTAAATAATTAACACTGTAACTGACTTGTCCAGCCAATCTCACCCCAACAGAATGCACAAACAAAATCAAATCAAATCAGGCTGTGACTCTTTCATTAGTCAGTATTTGAAAGAAAAAGAACAATGTGCATCAAACTACAACATGTAATTTTCCATCCTGACTGCTGCCCATTGGAATTTTGTTTGTAATCTACTAAAGGTTGTTTATATCCAGACTAAGTGCACGATCTTGTGCAAACAGAAATATTTGTTATACACTGAAACTGTAGATAAATTACAGCATTCTCATTTTACTGTTTTTGCACTTTCTTCCCAACATTATCTTTTTCGATAGCTAAATATCTTATCTGATACGCATTATTATGCAACTGCTACTACTGACTGTCCTTTGATCACCATTGATTGGAGCATGATGAAAAGTTTATGACAAAACAGCTTTTCTCTTATTAAAAAGTATGTCAAAAAAAAGTATTTGAAACTGTATTTGAAGTGATTTTCCAAATGAGGCTTCACTGGTTTACACGCTTTGCAATTATTTATACAGGCAGTGCATATAGTTAGGCCAGAAACAAACCTAGATTTTTGTTGGAAACCTTTTCGCATCTAAAAAATCAGTCGAGAAACAATGATGGTTCTTTCATTACAGTACCAAACGTGCAATTTGACAAGCAGAAGTGAAGCTAGCATTATGCATTTGTAATTCTTTCAATAAAAATGATTTTTACATTTATTTGATAGCATGTCTTGGCCATGTCTTTGAGAATTTATAATATGGAGGTATTTGAATTACCCCACCTCTCCAACTACAATGCTTTTGCAACTAGCTTATGCTCTAGCTAGGTTCAAATAATAGAAGTTTCAACTTACAGCACACACAATTCTGTCCTTCATAGATCTCCATACAAGCTGAAAAACAGTTTTTTTTTTAAATCACAAGTAGTTAGCATTTCAATCTCATCATCCAGTTTCATGAAAACTAGAAATTAATTGACTGAACTGTGTAGCAATTTCTCTCTATGTTTCAACTCTAATTTCAATCATGCTTGTTAAAATGAAAACGCACATAGCTCTCGGTTTCAGTTTAACACAAAACACGCCATTTTTTGAGAAATGGTTCTGTTTTTGTAATTAACAAATAATTATAATTATTCCTCTTGAACTTGCTTGCTATATACACTAAAATTAAAAAAGTAAATGATTTTTAAACCAATTCCAGTTTGTAATCCCTTTCAAAAATATTTTTTTAAATAAAATGTAGCTGTCAGCTATGTTCTGTGATAGCTTACCACTCATGATTGAATAAGCCTTGAAACATGAAGAAGAAATTTGGATTCTGGTTTCAATCTCCTTAACAATGCTTTATGTTAAAATGCAGTCCTTTTTATGTTAATCTCATGAAAGATATTTGTAATATAGTGAAATTTGCCCATCACTTTGTAGGATTGTAAAAAAATTGTCATTCATCATTTATCATTCAAAAACTGTTTTTTCATTCAACATTAAGGTGTATTATTCAATCAGGTTTACCAGTAAAAAAAAGTGCTAAATTGTCAAAACTCACAGAAAGTGTGTGCTGTGCAAAAAAACCTTTCATTACAGCATGATTGTGTGTATTCAACAACTGCAGTCTTTGACATCTGCCTCTACACAATGGCATCATGTAAAGTAGGCAGGGTACCCAAAATTTTTTTCCAAGGTGGGCAAACGTTTAGCAATTGTAGTAGATCTATGTGATTTTAAATGTAGATAGTTTTGATTTAAATGTAAATAGACCATACAGTTTTTTTTGCAGTAAGCACCTGTAAGTGAGACCCTGTAGGTACTACATGTACTTAGAAATATCAGCATTTCCATTTTTTAATAGATTTAAAAGCTATGTTAACCAAATTGTACAGTATTTGTGTCTACAAATTCTCTTTTCCTTTGGTGAATTTTTGTATGCTTTACACAAAGTTAAAAATTTACCTATGAGCTTTCTGAAAAATGTTTAGTGAAGAAAGCAAAACACACATACTACATCAAACCAAAATCTTGATTTTCTCTTTTCAGGTTGCATGGGTTTGGTAGTAGTAGTTATTCAGTTTTTTATCCGGTGTTTTCCCTTTAGCAGAGATGGCCGGATTTACCCCATTCCTTCTGCAATTTTACGCACTCCGTCCCTCCACTTGTCTCGTCTCAGGGCATCTTCCTTCTTCAAACCAATCTTCTCTGTCTCCTCTTCCACTTGCTTCTTCCAGGTCTTCTTCGGTCGTCCTCGCTTTCTCTTGCCAGTCACTTCAAGATTCAGAGCAACCCTCAAAACACTATCGTCATCCCTCCTCAGTACATGTCCATACCATCTAACTCCATTCGCTGTTGCTAACCGGTCTATTGTTTCCTTCAACCCTAACATATCCATCTGTTCTTCAGTCGTCTTTCTGTCTACCACTTTCTGACCGCACATGGCTCTCACCATAGCTCTCTCTGTTCTTCTCAAAATCGCTTTTTCATTTTCTTTGAGACACCATGTCTCACTTCCATACAGTATTGCTGATCTTACGCAACAACAATAAACTTTACCTTTCATCTTCAGAGGGAACCTATTTCCAAGCAACAACTCTCCACATTTCCTGAATCTTACCCAACCGATTCTTACTCTTGCTGTGACTGCCGCTTCACAACCACCACTAGCATTCAGTCTGTCTCCAATATCAAATACTATTCAATTTTACATTGAAAGTCTACTGCTGTTCAATTGATTATGATCAATCAATGTAACTAGTTTAATTATTTACCAAAATCAAACACCTTTTGACACTTACAAGTAATTATTGTTGTTGCATCATAGTCGTGGTAACCTACTCAACATCCCATTATTTCATAAGTCATATTTCTCACATTCATGTTGGGCATGGGCAAGGGTTTAGTGTACATGCACTGTTAACCTGACATTCTAAAGTGCTTACAAATCAGAGTTGCAATAGGGTTTGAGTTGTCAATTTAAACTCAAAATAATTTACTCAACAAAAATAGCAAAGTATTTTTCCACTGCTGATCAGCACCCAATAGGCCACTTGTTTGTGAATTATTTAGGGCTCACAAAATCAGCGAATTATTAGATCACTAAAGTGTAATGTCAAAGTATCGCCATTTCTACCCACAATAAATCTTGAAAACTCAGTGCCTATGCCCATACAATTGTTGTTTAAACTTGTTTTGAGATCATCTTCCAAGGTCTCTGACACAGAGTAAACTCACGTTCCTTCTACAAAAGAATGCAGCAAAGTAAACAAGATACCATTCATAAGCTGGCGTCTTAATTGGATGAAAAATAAAGATCATTTCTTGGCGTCTTAATTGGATGAAAAATAAAGATCATTTGAGTTAGAGATGATGGTCAAGATCAGTGATTTTTAATTGATGGACCATGGTTTTCACCAGGCCAGTACTTTATTTACCTTTCTCATTTAATTGGAGAAATTTTTCTTAACGAATTATTTTTCTATTTTATTTGTACAAGATCTCTAAAATCTACCTTCATGGCTTTTTGAGGTCACCTATAAAAATGAAAAAAATATGTAACCAGACCATATGTCTCTGTTGATTTCAAATATGGGTCACAGGCTAAATTTGATCAAAAAACACTAACTAGATCAAGAGTGCCATAATTGACCAAAAGTTGTCTGAGGGAAAAATAAAGGGTACAATTATATGCAAACCAGCATTTAAAGTATGCAAAAATTGGAAGGTATGTAGTGCCTAAAGAAAAGGTTTTTGCTATTGGCAAGTTGATATCAGGAACAAAGTTGTTAGACTAATTCTACTGCACAAAACATGGAAACAGTGCATGCATAGCAATGTTCTCATTAAATACAAAAAAGTGTGAATTTGCAAAACTTTGTCCAGTGGATTCGCAGTTAAAATTCAATAATACATAAAGAAAGTCTGGCGGTTTTTGGTAACTTTTTCTGTTTGTTAAAATTTTTGCAATTTGGCCAGCTAAATCTTTAACCTACTTTTTAATGCGTGGGAGTGAGTGAATAGAAATCAAAGGCTGAACTGACGCTTTTAGGACAACCCAATGTCTCATGTAATCATCACGCAGCTGTGATGCAACAACAAAGTGATGGCAAATTAAAATATTGTACACGCTGTTATCACGCTTTTTTTTTTATTAGAAATCAACCTCAAAGCAATTAACATAAAGTAAGCTGGCCAATTTCTATCGTAGCTAAAAAGCAGTAACAGCAAATATCTCTCAAACTTCCACTGTAACCCAAGATATTTGTTTTTGAGGGAAGTTTGAAACGGGAATTGCTAAACTTCTCTATGTTTTCTTTACGTTTCAACCCTAATTCCAATTGTGCTTGTGAAGATAAAAAGCACCTGGCTCTCGATTTCAGTTTACCACAAAAACGCCATTTTTTGAGGAAATGGTTCAGTTTTTGTAAGCTAAAAATAAATAACCTTCTCTCACTTGCTATTTATGAAATGAAAACTAAAAGTAAGAAAGAGTATGATTTCTAACTAAGTTTAGATTTAAATCTTCCCCAGATTTTTTAAAATAAAAATGTAGCTGACAGCTGCTATGTGCTGTGATAGCTTACAACTCATAATTGAAATAAACCTTGAAACGAAAAGAAAAAAATGTTAAGTGCAGTTTCAATTTTTAAAAAAAACATTTTACGTTGAAATCTAGCCTTTTTTTAATTGTTGGAAAGGTAATTTGTCATACAGTAAAACTTTCCTATGATGTTATGGCATTTCAAAAAATTGCCGTTCACTATGCACCATTTCAAAATTGCCTTTCAATTTAATATTAAGATGTATTATCTAATCTGGTTTACCAGTGAAAAAAATTATTAAATAGTAGAAACTAACAGAAGGTTGTGCACTATCGAAAGAAAACTTTTTGTGAAGAGTAGTTGTGCATGTGTTGATATATTGCAGTCTTTTATCTGTATACAGTGGCACTGGGTAAAGTTACCACAAATTTTTTTCAGGTAGGGCAGCCTGCTGAAAAACGCAGTAAAACTATGTGGTCATACATGAAAAATATACCTTAATATTTTTTGCAGTCAGCATCTCTCAGAGAAATCCTCTAGTTTTATGTGTAGTAACAAATATTAGCATTTCAATTTTTCTACCACACTTAAAGGCTGCATTTACCAAACTCTGACATACTTGCGTTCACTAACTTCTCTGTTTACTTTAGTTTGGTCAAGTTTTGACTGCTTTTTACAAAGATAAAATTTCACGTATCAAACATTGGTGACCTCTTTTCACGTGTACGTTGCATGGTAAACAAAAACTTCGTAAGAGCAAAAAATAGCTATGTTATTGCAACTATTACAGAGGATTCCATAAACAGGCTTCAAAAGTGTCTCAAACCATCACTTTCGTGACAATACGTGGTCAGATAATAGCATTACCCTGTTTTTTTGCATCTGGGACAAATTCCTATGCAGTTTGTGAAATTAGTTGACAACTCCGGTATAAGTTATTGTTTGCCAATAACATTGCTTTCTGAGATACGTATTACCAAGAAAGCAAGATGCACATATGATGACTACTGCATTGTACAAAAAATCTTAATTTTCTACTTTCAAATTGTGCAGCTTTGGCCATTAAATACTTTCAATTTTAGATCAGAAGTTTACTTGCAACTGCAAAATCCAGCTGTTAAATTGATTACAATTGAGAAATTTAACCAGTTAAATTATTCACCATGATCAAGCAACAATTGAAGTTTTTTTGTTCTAGTGTCATAGTTGTGGCAACAATTTTTGTTCTTGGGTCATAGTTGTGGTAACCTTCCTAACATCCCATTATTTCATAAAGTAATATTTCTTATGCTCATGTCAGGCTTTGGCAAAGAATTGCTTTTATTTACATGCACTGTTAACCAAATATTCTGAAATGCTTACAAATTACTCTTGCAAGAGTGGCAGAGTTTGAGTGACCAAATTTAACTCAACTTATTTAACAAAAATGGCAAGGTGTTTTCCAACGACCTTTTGAAAACTAATTGGCTACTTGTTTTTGAACTTTTTTGGGCTCACATAATTACCCTAATTATTGTGTCACTGAAGCGCAGTGTCACGGTTTTGCTTCTTTCCCTTAGAAATTTTGAATACTCAATGCCTGCACCCATACAATTGTGTTCAGACTTGTTTTTGGAAGATTTTCATCTTCAAAGATCTTTGATGCGCAGTTAATTCAAATTCCTGCTGCAAAAGATGTAGCATAGTAAGCAAGATACAGCTACCAAGCTGGCATCTAGATCAGATTAAAAATTAAAACCATTCATTGCAGAGATGATGGCCAACATCAGTGATTTTCAATTGGTGGACCATCGTCTTAATTGGACCAGTACTTCAGTTTGCCTTCACATTGAGTGAAATTGGAAAAACTTTTCTTGACTTTGTTTTATTTTGTTTAGACAGCACTGCTGAAATTTACTTAAACAACTTTTTTTATAATATTATATATAAACATATATAACCAGGCCACATGCCTCTGTGCATTTCAAAAATGGGCCAAATGTCAGAAACAGTTATGAAACCAACAAATGCAAAAAACACTCACAAAAATGAGAAAAATATATTTCCAGGCCATGTGACTCTGTGCATTTCAAAAATGCACAAAATGTCAAAAACGGTTGAAAAGCACTGAACTAGATAAGAGTGTCATATTTGAACAAAATACGTTGAAGAGAACAATAAAGGATGCTGCTATATGCCAACCAACATTATCAGCAAACTGTAAGGTATGCAAAATTAGCAAAGCATATGCACTGACTAAATAGCAGTAGGCTACGGCAAATATCTTTTTTTACACCTTCAAAATATGTTATTTAAGCTGGTGTAGCCGTTTGTTTAGCAATGTCCACCAAAACTTGTCTGGCAGTTTTCGTACATTTGCTAGCAATTTTGCACTCGTGTCGGCAGTTATGTATATACTAGAATCTTAGAGGGAACACTGATGCATAGGTGTAGTGTGTATGTGAGACGTTTAGCTGCCACTGAAAAACTTTGAAACAAAGACCAGAGGTCTAAATTGGGGTAAACAGTGTTTTTTGTCAGCTTAGCATACGCACTGAATAAATAATAATTGACTACCAAAACTATCCTTGTTTTACACCTTCAAAATGTGTTACTAAAGCTGGTGTAACAGTGTGTTCAGCAATGTCTAGTAAAATTTGTTTACTGCTTTGCATACATTGGCTAGCATTTTTACACTTTCACTGGTACTTACAAACTTGCCAAAATTTTAGAGCAAACACTGCATAAAAAGATATCAACTTTGATGAGGGAGCCAATAAAAAGCAAAAATACAATCAACCATAACAAAACATTGGCCAATGCATCAATTTCTCAATGTTTAATATTGACATCAGTATGGTGCACTTCCAATTTTAACCTAAAACTTCCACTTCTACTAAGGGTAAAAATAAATGTTTTGCCAATCGCTTGCTTGTTTTTCAAAATTCCATCTGTGAGGTGCTGCTTATAATGAATGCCTGTCTCAGAACCATAGGCTTAGTACACTGTTATTAATTAAATTAAGGTCAAATTTGTTTTCATACTTCAAATGCTGCTATCCCACAGAAATTCTGCCAAAATCAAAAGAATGCAACCAACCAGAAGAGTTATTAAAAAGTAGCCTAGCCAGTAGCAAAGCAATTCAACACAATGAAAAGGCATTGAACTTCTAATTGAGATAGAAAAAAGTGCCTTACTACAAACTACATCACAACACTACACTTGTAGCTAAATAAAAGTTTCATAAAAAGTCAATAGGAAGTTATAACTATAAAGCTTGAAAGCATTTTAAGATTTGCTTGAGTGGAGCAGGTAGAAAGTAGCTAGATATGCTGTTATCTCTCATCTCCCTCAATTATGAACTTACACCAGTAATACTACATAGTGTACATTAAGACAAGCAACAAAGCAAATATCAGCTTTCTTTGTGGAGATGAGTAAGACATTACCAGTATGCACAAAAAATACCTTGATAACAAGCAATGCTTATCTACCACCAAGACAAAACAAAAATACTTTTTAGGAATCAATACCACATGATAATACTGTCTTCTATTCAATTTAAAAGTGTCAAGTGAAACATAAATATCCAGCAAGTATGATCAAAAGTAATACTACCTAACATTTACATGTTCAGGGCAAATTTTTCTAATCCATGGCAAAGAACTGCTTTAGCAGACTAAGTTGGTTCTAAACCAATTGTTAACCTAGAGGTAAACCATTCCCAGTACTTACATTTAGTACGAACTTCAAAAGTATGTTGATCTGCAGTTTTTTCAAATTGTGGATAAGCCATAAACTTCACGTTATATGTTGTGCCTAAGCGTAGTCCATGTGGAAACACGAACAAAAAAAACATCTGTAACAAAATTATTACAATGACTAATGCAACTCCAAATGCAAAAACAAAAAATAAAGAAAGCACATGCTCGTTCAAGACAAAAGCACTCCTTTGGACATAAGGAACTATCTTGTCCAAAATAATAAACTTGAAAGATGAAATGGAAACAGGATACACTCAGTAGTCAGCTAATTAACTTTGTGATCTCCAGTACAAGAAGATATGCTAGAGTAAATCAGGTGCTTGGTGGATACCACACGACCTCACACTACATTGGCTGCCAGACCAACATTTGATGGAAGCATGAAATCAACACCTGAGCTATAATAGAGCAAAATTCAGCATGTATGTCTGATTTAACTTCTCTGAAAGTACTAGGCATAGAAACATGAAACTTGGCTCATTTGATTACCAATCCATGATGACTTTCATAGTTCTTAACATAATTATCAGAAGTATTTTTTTGTATCTTTCAAAAAAAAAGCATCATTTGCTCAAACAAAAGCCTGCAATTGAGTAAATGCTTGCAAAAATGTATCCTATTTAAGGGCAAGATCACATGATAATATAGGTTTTTCAAATTGTTTCTTTATTTTCTCAGTAAGTACTGAGTTTAAAACAATGTGGAAAGCTTTTGCAAAAGACAAACACATTTTGCCACAGTTCCAAAATAAGATTGCACTTCAAGTGCATATATTTTCTGCTAATTTTTCTAGCATATTTCTATTACTTCTACAGCAACTTGTCAGCTGTTTAGTTTAACTTTCAGATCAGAGTGCTAGTACAAATCATAGTGTTACAATAAGACACTTTAATTTCAGGGTAAACTTGGGTATAGCGCTTGACATTCTTGTAAATAAAAACTAATGAAACATTTGTACATGCCATAATGCCTCCAATCAAGTACCATGTTTTTTCTTTGCATAGCTTCACAAATTAAGAAACAATATTTTTAAGCTGATTCATTAGAGTGGGGTGACTAAAAATTTTTGCCTTTACTTGGTGATGTTTTTAGTGGATTAGTAGGTAATGACCAAGAAAAAGTTGGAACTTTGTGTCACTATTGGTTTCAACAAAGCAAGCCTTTTAAAGACTTTAGATTAGGCCACCAAGAAGAGTACAGTATGGTACAGAAAAAATAACATCACATTTTTGTACCATACTGTAGTATGCCAGAAGATATTGTACATAATTTCTTCAGTACTTCAAAATTTAACTGTAACATACTGCTATTCCATACTGTACCATACCCTATCCCCTGTATAGGAATGAGCAAGCATCCATAAAAAATGTTAGTAAGTTTCTGGTTACCACATTTTAAAATACAACCTACAATAGTTTAATAGCAGGCTTGCAGAGAGGAGCACATGTGTAAATAGCTTACAATGCTTATTGCTTAAGCTATTGGGCATGAATATATGATTACTGTATATACTCGCATACAAGCCAATCTCGCGTATAAGCTGACACTTAAAAAACTGCTTCAAAATGAGGAATTTTGATAAACTCGCATATAAGCCCAACCCCCAAATATCATGGTGTGGTGTTTGGGATAATAACAAAAGAGTGTCAATATGCAATGCACTGATGAAGATTTATTATCAAAGCATTTGTTGAGAAATAGACATGATTATGTTGCATTTTATTTGAGAGTACAATTAAAATTAATATCAGAATTGAGTTGTACCGTAGTTTTTCAGATTTAACGATATTTAGTGCAGTCTCAATTTTTATGGCTTTATGTATGACTGAATGGTGATATCGGTAATATTGTGTGATCTAGGAAGTGGCATAATGTCATTCCATTTGTGTGAGATCAGATTTATGCAGGTATAAGCCGACCCCCTAATTTGATTAAAAAAAATTTTGAGTTTTAAAGTCAGCTAATATGCAAGTATATACAGTAATTTATGCAGGAAAGGCAGGCAGTCACTAAACCAGCAATGTCTCATTTCCCCTATCAGGAGGGAATGGTTGATAGTTGATAGAATTGGTGCAAGTTAAATCAAAACTTGATAGAATTGGTGCAAGTTAAATCAAAAACTTAAACCTAATTACTTCATTTTTTATGCTTCAAATAGCTTTATGATTGCACCTTTGCTCAAACTCAAATTTAAAAATCTGGACATTTCAGTTTCAGCTTCAGATTCGGGATCAGCACCCTGAATTTACCCTAAAACAGATACATTTGGTCCAGATTTAATTTTACTGTTGATCAGTGGTATTAATTGTATACTATGTAATCAGTTCATACTTAGCTAGAAATTGTATATAGATTTAAGCAATGTTGCTAAATGTGGCATTTAGTACTCCCAATCACATGTTGCTCATCAACTAGGCAAATTTCATCAATAACATAAGCTTTTTTGGTAAGAATGATCAGCAAGATACTTAGTAAAAACTGAGGACACATGAAATAGATTTCATTTATATTATGGAGTGAAATTCCATCTGTCTATGTGTTTTTATTCTACCAAAAATACTGGGCTTACAAAGATGAAACTTAGTACAATTGACCTTCGCTACAAGGTAAATGTCATAAATCACATCAAGATTTTTATATTTCCAGTTTATTCATAAAAAGTGAATTCATTCATAAACCAGTCAATTACTTTCAAAATAAAAGAGGTTGAATATCGATTCCATTTGAATAACTAAGTTGATTTCAGTTTTCAATAGCAAGTTGCTTGGCAAATATGAATTAGCACAATACAATAAACAAGGCCTTGTTTCAAGTAGAAAAGCACTATGTTGTTGAAATTCTAAAGTACAGCAAAAAAGATTGGTTTATGGTAAACACTGATATCAAAGTTCCTGCCATTAATTGTTACTTCAACATCAAGATATGATAGTGAAGGACGTGGGGCCTCCTCGCATGTCAAACAGAGATTGAAAAGCTAGTTAATAAGTGCAGTTGAGAAGGATTAAACGTCTGCCAATGAGCTAAATGACAGCAAAAATATTGTCCTTATAATGTACATAAAATTATGGATAAAATGAAAGATTTTGACTAAAAATTTTCATGTCTATCATTGTAAGTAATCAATCAGATAATGTGAGGTCTAAAGGTTCCCCATTTATTTGTAAAAAGAGTTTTCCATTGGGTATAAATTTACCTTTAGTACCATGTCTTTAGAAGTTTTTTGAAAATGCTTTGAGTGATTAGTTTTTAGAAGTTTTTTCTTGGTTTTGTTTTGTGTTAGCTTTCTGCTAAGTTAACTGTTTTTATATTGCATAAATTATTGCTAAAATCTTAGCTTGGCTTGCCACAATATAAAAGGAAAGTTTTCCCCTATCATAAATCCACTTTCCTTTTCTGGAACAAAACAAGCTCATTAGATGAAATATCACACGATATACATTAAACTTTTGCTAATGACAAAAGAGGATTTCCTGCAATAATAGAGGCAATGAAACTAAATTGAGATTTACATGTTGGTCTTTGGTGCTGCAACAATCCTACACCGTAGCCCCCATAAATAGGTCAAAATGCAAACTTGACTAGCATGTCTAATGTTTATTTAGCAATATTTTTCAGCTTACTTCAAAAACGTATTTGAAAACAAAATAATATGTTGAGTGGCAACTTTAAAGCCCAAGGAAACCACTGTATTCAAGTATAATGATACATACAATTTGCATTACTTTTTCCTTACTATTTTGCACACATTTACAAACTTTTAATCAAAAATTTTCTTATTATAAGAAGAGTAAAATCTGGCAGTGCAGAAGTACTTGAGGCTGCTCAAGTTTCATGACAAAAAATTTTTAATTTCTAATGATATATTTGAATGGATGATAAAAAGTACATACAAAAAACTGAATGATGCTAAACTTATCTTTAAGCTTTCAACACAGAAAATAATAAGCAGAACACAAATTTAGCATTGAAACTACTTTTGAAGTCTAACATTTTGTGGAAAGTGGCACTGAGCGTGAGGAGGAGAAGGGGGTGTCACCTCATGAAAATTTTTTCTGGGAAACAGCCCCCATTAATCAAGTAAATCTATTTGTTACGAATGGAATCTGTTTTGTTGTTTTGCTACCCAGGCCAACTATTTTTTAAAAAAATTAGGTGAAATCACAATATGTTTTGATTTATTATTAAAGCAGACATCATTTGTGATTTGCAAAAATAGCTTAGTCTTTACTTCTGTTGGTCAAAATTGGTGACAGCTCGTTTGCTAAAGGGGTTGTGTAAACTATTACATCACCAAAGTATGACATCACAGTTTTGCTCACCCCAAAAATTTGAAAATCCAGCACCTATGTTGGTATTTTGCCCATGTTGTCACCTGAGAGTTAGGTATGGTATGGAATGGTTTTCTGTACTTCAAAAATATATTGTATCAGAATTTCATACTTTACTAAAATAATACCTTACATAATAGTATGGTATGTAAGTTTTGTTCTTAGGTAACAACAAATGTGGGCTGACATAAATATCAGCAAAAATATTTATAGCACACATTGATATCACTCATCAAATTAGTCAAACTTACTAAAACGATTTAACAAAATTGATTTCCGCTTTCAATAGGCCACCTTCAGTTTGTTTAACACACCAATCCAAAGTTTAAAAACAATCCAAATAAGCTTAAATAAAACTAACAAAGTAAAAAGTACTTAAATTTTGTAAAATATATTGTATCAGAATTCCATACTTTACTAAAATACGTTACATAATAGTATGATATGTAGTTTTTGTTCTTAGGTAACAACAAATGTGTGCTGACATATCAGCAAAAATAATTACAATATGCATTGACATCACTCATCATATCAGTCAAATTTATTTAAAACGATTAACAAAATCGATTTCCGACTTTAATATGCTAGCTTCGATTTATTGTAGTAACATGTCAATCCATAGTATAAAAATAATCCAAATACGCTTCAATAAATCTAATGAATCAATAAAAGTATAAGTACTTTTAATTTTGTTAGTTTCATTTAAGCTTATTTGGATTATAAAGTACTTTCCACTTTGTTAGTTTTATCTAAGCTTATTTGGATTATTTTTAAACTTTGGATTGGTGTGTTGAACAAACTGAAGATGGCCTATTGAAAGCGGAAATCAATTTTGTTAATCGTTTTAATAAGTTTGACTCATTTGATGAGTGATGACAAAGCGTGTTATAAATATTTTTGCTGATATTTATGTCAGCCCACATTTGTTGTTACCTAAGAACAAAACTTACATACCATACTATTATGTAAGGTATTTTAGTAAAGTGTGAAATTCTGATACAATATATTTTTGAAGTACAGAAAACCATTCCATACCATACCTAACTCTCAGGTGACAACATGGGCAAAATAATCACTTTTGTAAAGTTGATCTTTTAAAGAAAATGCTTTTAATCAGAGAATTAGCAGAAGAAATGAAATTTGCTTAGTAAGAAACTTGCTCAATCACCCTCAAACGTTCGTTCATGTATCCCAGTTTGAGAACCCCTGAACTAAGGTTTTTATGCAGCAAAATTAGAGTCATTTGTAAAACTACAGCAAGAGTTTCATAAAGCTAAAAAAGTTGAAAAACACTGATCTAAAAGTATGTGGTAGTTGTAAGGAAAGTAAAAGCATAACATAGTTTATTATCATTAGAAAAAGAAGTACAATATATATAAAACAATTCCTGATGCTCTGCAAATCAAGAAAATTAATCCACAAGTCAACAGTGTATACCTATGGTTTTTCGTTTTTAATAAATGTATTTTTGTATTTGCAATAGATTATACTTTTCAACTGCTGTACTTTTGATGAGCCAAACACATCCAGTTTTAATAGAAAATGTTCAATAAATATTGTCTGCCAATTTTTGCCACTTTGTGTTGCAATTAAATAATAATGGTGCATATTGTTATTTAAATACTATCAATATGAATTAAATCAAGCATATTACATCATGATGAGAATCCTCAAGAGGATTATCAAGCATGTTCAAGTAGCATCTAGAGTCTTCATCATAGTCAGTAATAGCAACCTGCAAAAAAATAAAAACTACTAAATTTCATTATCAATACTAAGATAAAAAAAAAGTATCAAAACCTAATGGATAAACACATTAATGTTAGTGTTGCACTGTGACTGAACTCCTTTGAAATTAGCAGGTGTATAAAATACATAATTATTATACATGACATAGACAATGAAAGTACTTAAAAATATCTGACATAAATACCTAATACTTCAAACGTTAATTACACATTGCAAAATGAGTAAAACTATAACAAAGCTTACATAAAAACCTTCTAAGTCCTCAATGTAAGCTCGACAAGGTTTCCACATTATAACAAGATAAGGTGTGATATTGTTATAATAAACAAGTGAATAATTATAATGGATAGGATTGCACGATAGAGATGTTTCATCATTGGAGAACACATCAGAATAATTTTCCCCACATTCACCTGTAAACCAAATTCAATATTACAAATGAGAGCATGTGAACGACTAAAAAATTACATTCAAAAATTTAATAGCCAGCCCTATTTTGATTTGTTACATTAAGTTTTCAATAAAGAAACAACTAGCTTTAAATTCTTAAATAGGAGGAATTCATTGTACGTGATCAATATTTTCCAAACTTACATTATATGTATTCAAGAGTTTAATTTTAGAGGTTTCTGAACCTTGAGGTTTGAGTAGCCATACCAGGGCAAACTAAATTTTTTCTTATAAAGTTGGTTATCACCAAGTTGTAGCTTGGATTAGCCAGTTCTTAAGCAGTAGGTCTCAGCCCACTAGCGACCCAGGTAATTCTTTCAGCAGGGCCACTAGTTGATGTAAAAAAAGATTTTCCAGTCTGTGTCACAAAATACAGCAAGATAATCACTTTTGATTAGTTAATCTTCAAACAAGGTTTTTGAAAAAGATCTGAGAGGTTAATTTGGGCAAGTCATCTGCTTTCAAATACTTGATCTTCAAAAAAGTTTTTGAGATGGTAGTTACCAATAAATGTCAATATAAGTGGTTGTAAGCTAAAAAAGATTGTGAAGTACTGGCCTAGATAATACATCAGGAAGTTGCTAAATCAGTCCATCACATGTACCAAGGGAAAGATTCGTGAATGCCTTCTAAATCACAAATTTAATAGTGATTTTTATTGAAATAGCTGGTTTAAATGACTTTTTATATACCAAACAGCAAAAAGTTGAAAAAGCTTGCTCTTTTCAAAATATACTATTGGTGTAACAAGTACATCAAATGTATCTGAGAAACCTATAAGTGCATTTCTCAAAGTAGCACGATCTTATGAAATGTAACTACAACAGCAATACTAAAAATTTGGTAAATCTAAATCATACATATGCCTTTTAAAACCCATTTTTCTCTTCACTGACAGCACAAAAAGTATTAAACCAAGCACCACTATTTTTTACCTTGACTTGATTTTTTGACATTCTCTTAAATTTGCTTTTCAGCACTTTTTTGATTACACCAAGCAGATTGCAACTAAGCTTAAAATATAAACTCAATCAAAAAATCTGTTAGCCATCTCCCAACTAACCTAAACATAACACCTCAAGAAAAACAAAACTGTGACAAGTTTTTGGTTTTCATTCATTCACACGTTTGAGCTAATGCTTGGTTTGCATGTCTTTCATCAGACTGGGCCACCATGACAAATCGACTGCTTGGCCCGACCATCTGCCTACCACGTAAAGACAAAGGCATCCCGTTAAGTGCCTTGCCCAAGGGCACAACAAGAAAGCTTGCTGGCTTGTTCTCCACACTATCCCTTATGTACTGAATGCCAAGTAGGAAAGCTGTGAATATTATTTTTTAAAGTTTTTTGGTATGACTTGACTTGGGAAATGAGCCCCAGGTCTACTGACTGCAAAGTGGACACTCTAACCCTACACCATTGCGCCAATAAGTTTTTGGTAAATCTAACTAAACACAAAATCATTGAGTTGCAGTTATTCTATAAATCCAGACTTGATGTGGAAATTCCAACACACTAACTGCAATAGCTTCTTGGAAAAAATTGATTTCAGAAAGAGGGCAGGGCTTTTTTACATATTTTAGAAAACAATTTATGCTTTAAAATATTAGTAAGTGTGCAACTGCTGATGCAAGAGTAAAGTTGCTAGCAAATGTACACAAACCGCCAAACAAATTTTGGCAGCCACTGCTGAATGAACTATTATAGCAAACTTAGTAACATAATTTGAAGATGTAAAAAAAGATATTTTGGTAGATTACTGTTATTTGCTCAGTGAATGCCCTAACCTAACAAAAAATTTTATTTATCCCCATCAAGATCTCTGGTCCCTTATCAAAATTTTCTCAAAAGCAGTTAAACGTCTCAAGTAAACAACACATGACAGTAGTACAACAGCAATTTGAACCCATGCACACACCATTTTCATGTGTTTACTGTAAAATGAGTTTATTGGCTATATTTATAACATCAATTTGCCTGTAAAGATGCAACATTCACTCACTGCAAATCTCCACTTGTTTACATATTTCAAGATTTGCCTATTACGTTGTTCCCATAACAGCACCCTATTTTATTCCAACATGTATTTTAATCTAGTTTAGTGTTTTTCAATCGTTTTTGCCATGTGCCTATTTTCAAAATCAATAGAGGCAAATGGTTTGGTTAAACATTCTTCTCAATTTCATAAATAACCTCAAACTGTGGTCAAAATAAAATTCAGGGATGTTGTCCAAATAACATAAAATAGAAGTTGTCAAAAAAAATTTTTCCAATTTTACCCAATGTGAAAGCTATATAAAGTAATGGCCCTCTAAAAACCATAACCCATTGATTTGAAATTACTGATCTAGGTCCTGGTCTCTGTCGTGAGGCCGATATTTTTGAACCCAATTAACTTGCCAGCTTATGAATCGTACCTTGTTAACTATCTTACGTCTTTTGCCGTAGAAACTTGAGTTAACTATTCATCAAAAACCTTTGACAATGAACTCAAAACAAATCCACACAAAAATTGTATGGGCATGAACTCACTTAAACTCTATGACTTTTGCAATGATAATTTCCAAACACTTTAGAATGTTGGTTAACAGTGCATGTAAATTAAACCTTTGTCCATGCCCAACATGAATGTGAGAAATATGACTTTGATGAAATAATAGGATGTTGGGCAGGTTACCATGACTATGATGCAACAACAATTACTTGAAAACTTTAAATGGTGTTTGATTTTGCTAAATAATTAAAGTAGTTACATTGATTGATTATAATCTTTTGAATAACAGTAGACTTTCAATCTAAAATTGAATAGTATTTGATAATCAAAACCACGCAACCTCAAAGGAGAAAATCAAGATTTTGGTTTGATCAGAAAGCAATTTTAAAACTGTATGGTCTATTGACATTTTCCTTTGCTTTTTTGCAAACTACATTTCCAAATGGTTTGCCAACCTTGGAAAAAAATTTTGGGTACCCTGCCTACTTTACATGATGCCATTGTGTAGAGGCAGATGTCAAAGACTGCAGTTGTTGAATACACACAATCATGCTGTAATGAAAGTTTTTTTTTGCACAGCACACACTTTCTGTGAGTTTTGACAATTTAGCACTTTTTTTTACTGGTAAACCTGATTGAATAATACACCTTAATGTTGAATGAAAAAACAGTTTTTGAATGATAAATGATGAATGACAATTTTTTTACAATCCTACAAAGTGATGGGCAAATTTCACTATATTACAAATATCCTTCATGAGATTAACATAAAAAGGACTGCATTTTAACATAAAGCATTGTTAAGGAGATTGAAACCAGAATCCAAATTTCTTCTTCATGTTTCAAGGCTTATTCAATCATGAGTGGTAAGCTATCACAGAACATAGCTGACAGCTACATTTTATTTAAAAAAATATTTTTGAAAGGGATTAAAAACTAGAATTGGTTTAAAAATCATTTACTTTTTTAATTTTAGTGTATATAGCAAGCAAGTTCAAGAGGGATAATTATAATTATTTGTTAATTACAAAATCAGAACCATTTCTCAAAGTGTTTTGTACAGGGTGACACAAAAAAAACGGTCATCACCAAAATTCGAATAACTTCCAAAGTTTTATTTATATTGACACAAAATTTCAGCTACATTAGGTCACGTCCTGTGTAGCAGACAACTCGAAAATTTCAAGTCTGTACTACAAAACCTCTTTGTTTCACTGGCGCTCAAAAAATGTGCTCGAAATGAGCTCCCGGGCGCTGCAGGCACACTTGGATCCGGCGGGCAAAATTCTCGATGACCCTCTCGCATTCCTCCCTTGGGATCGCTCTTATTGCTGCTGTGATTGCTGCCTTCAGGTCAGGGATACTTTGGGGGTTGTTGGCATAGACTCGGTCCTTAAGGTATCCCCACAGATAAAAATCTGGGGGGTTCAAGTCCGGTGAGTACGGCGACCACTGCGGGTCACACCTGCGGGTCACACCTGCGGCTGATCAGTCGGTCAGGAAAACGCTGCTGTAGCCATGCTAATGATTCTTTTGAGGTGTGGGGGGTGGCACCATCCTGCTGGAACCACTGGAGGACCCTGACAACCTCTCTCCGTCGACCAAGTGCCTGACTTCCAAGCTCCTGACTTTGCCGACGCATAGACTTGCTTGGGCTGCGGACAACAGAGTCACTGACTGCAGCAACGTTGTGCGGTGTCCTTGATGATTTTGGTCGTTCAGAGTATGATTGTCTGCTAGTGTCTTTACAATTGAGGTTATGCACAGTCCCATGGGTTCTGAACTTGTTGACCCATCTGTAGATCATTGAATGAACAGGAAATTCACGACATCTAAACCGTTCTTTGAATTGCAATTGAGCTGCGTGGATAGACTTCTGCCGAAAATATGCCTCAACTATAAATATCTTTTGCTCAGTAGTCCATGGCATCTCGAGGGTCAAATTTGGTAGACTCATATAACATTAATACTTATTGGTAAATCTGAAAAATGGAAAGAATTGATTAATTATTTCAAACGTTATTCAACTTTAGGTGATGACCGTTTTTTTTGTGTCACCCGTTATCAAAGTGAAACCGAGAGCTATGTGCACAGTATTTTATTGAATTTAGAGGAAACATTTTTGCTTGAAAATGGCTTAATATGTGCCTAATATAACATGTGTATAGATTAGGGGGAAGGCATGGCCTTTTTTTGCTATCACAGAATTAAAACATATAGTGCAGCCAAAAAAACTTAATTTCACAAATACAGATACAAAATGAGGCCACACCAAATTGTCAAATAGCCCTTCTATTAAATAGTGCATATCTTTAACTGTCAAAACAACAACTATCTGGATGTCACCATCATAGGCATCACCCTTTTATCTCATCCCCCCTTTTTTTGTATTTAACAGTCTTGATTAATAGACCAAGATGATCACCATTATGTGTACAGGAACTACAACCTATATTTACCAAAACTTTTCATTGCTGCTCTCACAAATGCAGGTAAAAGCCTAGGTTTTCTACAATTGGCAACTTTCTGAGGCACATGACTTTTTTGTTAGCCGGTACTGACCGATTCTAAATTTTGTTAGTTAAATTTAGTACCTAAAATATGATCAGCCATCATCTGCTAGAGGTTAGTCTAAACCATATAACATTAAGTATTTTTGAACAGGGAATTTGATCAAGAATCAGAAAATATCAAGTTTAAATAGAATATGGTGTCAGAAACAATGAAATAGAAGTTTTTTTACACCCCTCCCATTTGTTGAAAAACAAGGGGGATACAGCAACTTTTGATTTAGAGAAGCCAAACTCCTGCTAGCTTTTAAACTTGTATTTTAGTTTCTGTCTCCTTGGAAACTTGATACAAAATGACGACTTTAGTAATGAAATACTTGCAATTTATTTTATCTTTTAATAGAGTGTAGTTTTTCTAAAAATTATAATTTAGTGAAGGTAAGTCGAAAAAATTTTTGGGAGTTTTGAACTGACATGTTGTACAGTATCCATTTTTGATCAGTAAATATATACCGCTTCACCTAAACTATTTAAAGTTATATATTGCTGGAAAGCAAATTTCCTAAGCTTTCAAATGAGACTCGTCATCGTTGTCGTTTGTATGAAGATTTAAAACGAAGGGAGTTCTTTCAGCCATCTTCGGGTTGGTTCATCTAATTGCATGAGGCCCCTTTTGCCACTTGGAGCTGGGTTTAAGGGACAGACTATGACGTGGTCCGCAGTTTGGTCAATTGGACCACAACTGCAACTAGATGATGATCTTAAACCCCACTTAGATAAGCAGTAGTTGAAACGTCCGACTCCTGTTCGAAGACGATTCAGGGTAGACCACTCCTTGCGGGAGAGATCTGACCCTGGGGGGAGTTTGTTTGCAGGTGACAAACCAAATTCGACAAGGCGGGAACGCGCAGAGCTCCAGATGTTCATCCAGGATTCCATGATGTTGAACTGTGGTATACCATGTAATAGCACTGCATGACGGGTGAAAGGTTGTCGGGAGAGGAGCCGTTGCCTGGGTAGAAAATTTCCTGGGGTAGAGGGAATGCGGGAGTGCAGAGGATGGTGTTCAGAAGCAACAACTTTGTTAACAAACTTGGAGGTAAGCTCCACTCTGCGCAGGTTAGGTGGAGGTATACCTGCCAGCACTGGGAGACTTTCCGTTGGAGTGGGTTGGAGGCATCCAGTAATGATGCGCATTGTATCATTAAGGGCAACGTCCAATTTTCTTGTATGCTTGCTTCAACACCAAGCGGGAACTGCGTATTCTGCAGCACTGTATGCTACCGCCAAATTGCTAATGCGGAGTGTCGATGTTTTAGCACCCCATGAGGTTCCTGCCAAGCATCTAATCAGACTATTTCTAGCAGAAACTTTGGAGCGTAGGCCTTCCAAGTGTTGCCGATAAGTGAGTTGCCGGTCAAGTTTGACTCCAAGATATGTGGGATGGCTCTGGTGTGGCAGCAGTGATCCCCTGACAAAGATCTTTAGATGTCTGTTAGCTTCCCTATTGTTGAGATGGAAGGCGATTGTTGTAGTCTTTGCTGTGCTGAGTTTCAGTCTCCATTTATCCAAGTAGGTAGAGATGTTCATCATATCTGACTCCAGCGTTTTCTCTATTTTCTTCCAGTCTTTGTCCACATATAGTAGGGCCAGGTCATCAGCATATCCATACTGTTGGGACTGGGTGTGAGGCAAGTCGCTGATGTAGATGTTAAACAGCAGGGGTGAAAGAGTGGAACCTTGTGGAACCTTGTGGAACGCCATTTTTCAAAGGGCGTGGGCGACTCAATCGGCCATCACTTGTCTGGAGTGTAAAGCGTCTATTGGAGAGCAGCTCACACAGGAAACGAACCATATGACGGTCAGGGATCACATGAAGCATTTTTAAAGTGAGGCCGCTATGCCATACTGTGTCATAGGCAGCAGTCAAATCAACCAATACCAGGCCAGCTTTTTTACGTTCTTCAAACCCATTTTCCATATCATCAGTCAGATGAACGATTTGATCAACTATAGAGCAACCAGATCAAAAACCTGCTTGTGTTGCTGGTAGGGCCGGCTCTTGGTGCCTTCCAAGCACTAGTTCCGGGTTCGACTCCCGGTCGGCGCACACTACATATTTAATATGGGACTCATGTTATCAACCTCCTCGTGGTGAGTCCCGGTAACTGCTTAGCAGGCTAATGATAACGAAGAGAAGACAACGAAGAAAGAGAATGCAAATTCTTTCTCAGTATGGGCTATCTGATACCTCTCCCGAGCACGTGCCCTTGTCAGGGCAAACTCCATTTGTCGTAAGGAGTGGCATCAGGTTGCTCCAGCTGAATGTTGAAGGTATCACAAAGGCCAAAATTTCCATCATCAAATGAGACTGATACTTAGCAACAGTAAATATCATATACTGCTTAGCCTAGACTATTTAAAGTTACGGTATGTATTACTGGAAAGCAAATTTCCTAAGCTTTCAAATAAGACCGGTATTTAGAAACATATCATATGTTTAAAAACTAAATCTACTTTTTTCTACTTACCATACAAATTTGTTTGGGGGGTTTTGAGACCCCTAAGAAATTTGAAAATTTTAATAGGTAAATTTTGTCATTTTTGCTTGAAATTTTGTCAAATGATGTCCCAAAAGAGTAGTTTTCAGACTGTGTTAATGATAAAAGCTTTGATTTCATGGTAAACATGTAATCTCAATTTGATTTTAGGTTAGTTGGCTGTTGCTGAGAATTTGGAAATTTTTGTTGTCTGCAACTGAGATCTTGGTCTTTCTGATCCTTTTTGGGTAAGAAAATCCAAGAGTTAAAGCACAAATTTTACATCTTCCAATGCATGAGGAATTAAGCATGATTTTTTGAAAATTTTATGAAAATCGGTTGAGAAATAAATTCACAAATTCATTTTTTAGTACACTAATTTTGTAACTCAATTTGAAAGAATTTAAGGGAAACATTGAAAACACGAGATCATTAATTAATGATTGCGGGAGCGAAAGAGTTAGCAAAAAAAGACAAGTGAAATGTTAATGAAACATGAAAACTCCAAAAATATTTTCCCGATGACCTGGGAAATTTGAAATTACAGTACAGAGTACAGGTACTGTTTTCTAGGTCAAATTAGTGCCATATAACTGATTGCCTGACTAGTGATAGTCAACCTGTATAAAGATTATTTTAAGGTGCTAACAATTAGTGTCATTTAAAAGCTTAGAAAATTTGCTTTCCAACAATATGTAACTCTAATTAGTTAGGGCTGATGATTAGTTTATAATGACTAATCAAAGGTGGTTGCCACATACTGTCTTCTATTTTTGGCTTAACAATCCTGTAACCCAACTTAAGAAGCCTGCTATAAAAAAAAAAACTTAGTTCTTTGGTACATTTTGACCATTTTCGTCACAAGGATGGTTTCTTGGTATTTATCTACTTAAATTTTCAAATTCACGACAAAATAAAGCCTCTACAAATTTTCAAAAGACTATCAGTTAAAAACATTAAAACACTCAAGATTTAGGTGGCTGGGATTCACAAAATTGCAATTTCCAAAAAAACTAAGTCTTTTGGTACTTTTTGACTACTCTGCTGCAAATGAATGCTTCTTTGGCATTATCTATCTAAATTTTAATAAAGACTTATCAAAAAAACGAATTCTCCAAAAATTTTAGAATGTACGTTATTACTCCAAGCAAAACTTGGTGATCTCCCTACAAAATAGGTTAGCATGACGAGCATAGTTAATAAAAACCACACTTTAGGAGTTAATCAATAAAAAACGTACATTAGGAGTGTAATCCAAGTTACTAAATGTACTATTGTGCCTATGAAAAAAACTTTTTTCTTGAAAATGGGTTATAAGACCAACCTGGTGATTAGTCTAAATTAATGCCTTATCATTGGAGGTAAAGACCTTTTTTAAAGATCAACTTTTTAATGAACTTATTTTTTGAAATAAATACTCTGTTTCAAGACCAAGGCACATAGATACAGAAAAAAACTTGGTGACACAAATATTACTATGAGATGGTAATATCAAGTCAGGAAATAAGCATACCACTGAACAACTTATCTCTGCAACCATAAAATAAAAACCACTGCTTTACCACCCCAACTTTGACTGTATGCTCCTTAAACTTATTGAAAAGAAAAAATAGAATTTGTAAAGAGATGGAAAGTTTGGGAATGACAAAAGTCTTATCTCAAAACACCAGTACAATGATTGAAATTAAGAGCATTGGGGCACTACCTGTATCTGCACCACATATGGCTGTTGCTTTCAGAAATGCTATTTGGGTGTTATTTGACTGAACTGGTACACTTGACAGGTGATGCTAGTAAATAATTAAAACAAAGCTACAGAATATAGGAAAAAAAGCATTAGGATGTTGCAGTTTTTATCACATTGCCTAATGACACAGAACCTTTGTTTCGTGGGATCACTGTATTTCTAGCTAAAATTAGACGCATAATTTTTCTTTTTTAATCTAACTTTGTTCACCCCCAAAGCACATTGGCGGAATTTTCCAAAATTCCCAAAGGTGGTATAGCTTGCTAGGGCTAAATATGTACCATATATTTTGGTGTATGAGGTGACCTTTTAGCCCCCAGATTAACACTCCAAAATTGGGAGTCATCTTATAGGATAGTACAATAAGCTAGTTTATGTTTTATTTTTATACAACAAAAATTAGTCTAGTTTCGGGGGTAGCCTTATCCATAGATCAACTAATGAGCCAAAATATACAGTAACTGCTTAGTCATATGATACAATAGTATACTCTAAAAAGATATTTTCTATTACCTCTAAAAAAAAGTGATTACATGCAAAAATCTGCTTTTTATGATGGCAAAGTGCAATTAAAGGAAATAAAAATTGCTTGACGATGATATTCTTACAGCAGTCTATTACAGCATCCAAAGTTTTAACTTGTTTTGTTGCATTTTGTTTAAACAGGAACATATACCAAGTGTTCACTTTCACTAATACAGAATCTTTATCAGTTGATGCATACAAGCCTAATTCTAGTTCTAACACAAGAAGCTATCAGCTTTTGTAGGTTGGAAATCTTTGCTATATTATCTTCAATATCTAGCGGGAAGTTTTGGCACTGCAGTCCGTTTCTGGAAGAAAAAGTCATAATCCAGCTATACATCATTCTCTACACTGCTGTTCAACTCCTTCAAGCTTTAGAGAATAACCACTAGGTCTACTTTAAAAACAAACTGTACAACTTATGTCTTCTATTATACATTCATCAAAAATTATGCATTTAAACTTCTTTAGAATGGAGAGATGTAAGAATGCAAGAACGGTGGATTGATTTGAAAAATGACAAACAAATTCCAATACTAATGCAAGAGGCTAGCGATGCACATAGCAAACTGCAGACAGTGACACTGTTTCGACCTATCAGGTCTCTTCAGTGCAGTTGGTGACTGACAAGAAGCTAGAGGCTTTTAATAAAGCATAGCTTAGACCGCCACACTTGTGGGATCTATACTAGATCCACTTGGTGGAAGGTTTCCAGAAAATTTTCTAGAAGGTTTCCAGAAAATTCCAATATGATTCTCTAATGAAATGGAATAACTCTGATGTTAGATACATAGATGGCAAGCAAGACTGGCCATAACCACAACCTAATCTGCTGAAAGTTGGTTTTCACTTTGTGTGAATAGCTATGTTGAGCAATAGAGTCTTTCAGAATTAAAAGAATTTTTTCAGAAAATAATGCAGAAGAAATAAGTTCTTTCAATGAAAACCAGGTATACTTAGCAATTGCTTCAAAAGCTAGCTCTGCAATAGACAGAACAAAAAATTAAATAACAGCTGAAGGAGTTTACATAACTGTGTGCTGCTGCTTTTGAAAACAGAGTATCATGCTGCTGAAGGATGTAGACGTTGAGAGCAAAGTAAACTGACTTTTATGACTTTTCTAGTTAACCTTAGGCAAAGCTTTTCCTGGTACTTCCAGCAAAAATTTCTTTTCAGCACTGTCTATTTACTACAATATATGATTTCTGACATTTTTTGAGATTTATAAATGTACCTGCTTTGTTGATTATAAAAAAGTTCAGCCACGATCTACAAACATTAAAAGAAACCTATAAGGCATCTTTGCAGACTCCTTTGCACTTCTCAGTAAACACACAATTGCCATAGTTCTTTTATTTATGACTGGCTTGTAATCATGGTCATTTATTAACGACTGATGGCTAATCAGTCTGACAAGATTGCAACTGACAACAACATCAATGTAGATCCCCAGATAGAAGATTCACCCCTTGCTACCACTGCATACTATTCGATCCGTAGGTGAGTAAACAAGAGAGTTTTCAAAACTATAATTAGTGGCGTCATGTAAAGCCAACAACTCTAAGTTGTCAAAAATCTCAAAACGATAAGCATTTTAATTTCTAAGCTTATGCAGATTAGGTTCCACACTATTTTGCAAATGTGATGGTGACAACGAACACCAAAACAATGATCCTTCCAACTTTTGCTGCATACAAACACATCATTATGCAGCAGTTATGTGGCCTGTATTGACACTTGTAGTGTCAAATACCACTGCACAAATTCACTTTCTACAGATTCAGTCATCACTCTATAGAGAAAACAGCATTGTACAGGTACTTTTATCTCTGGATCAAGAGCACTGCCTGCTTTACCCAGTGACTTGCTTGGACAGAACCCACAGTTCCAGACAAAGTCTAACAAAATTGCATCTGACCATAATTACAACAACATTGTGGATAATTTTTGCTAATGTAACATTAATGTAGATGCCCAGATAGATCCACCCCTGTTGTCATGGCTTCAATATTTGATCCATAGTGAAACCCTTGCAGGTATTCCTGCTTTAAGTAAGAGCAGATCATGGAGCAATGACAATTTCATCTTAGCTCCAAATTCCTCAAAACACAGGTCTCTTTAACTATGGTTACATCAACAGAAGCAGTTTAATGATGCACCCAGCACTAAATTAAAATCCAAATATACATAAACCTATAAATCATTTTGAGGCAAATTCTACAATAATTGATAATTGCAAAAAAAAGTTTATGATAGAAACTTCAATCCTTAGAATCATTTTGCAAAAAAAATTGTGTTACTTGCGCTAATGGCTAACAAGTTTAGTAACTTTGTGAGTTTCCAGAAATTCTCAAGTGTGCTGGAGGATAAACAGACTTAGATTTCAAAAAAATTCACACACGTCATTTTGTGTAAAAATGTATTACCAGACAAAGATCGCGTGAAGTCAAGCAAAAATAAGAAATTAAGTAGAAACACGCACACCAAAACCAATAATCTTAGAAACATCACAGAAAAATTTATTGTTAGACGCAAGTACACAAAGATGCATGCAGTAGACCTGACACAATTGCAAATCTAAAATCAGATATATAATTACGCCTATATTTTAGTAATTACCATAAACAAATGGCCAGCTTTCAGAGCAGTTTTTCAAACAATCAGGATGACGATTGTGGTCCTGCAAAGAAATGAAATTTATTAAAACAAATAATGTATGTTATTACCAAGTACATACCAAAGTTTGTGCTAGATACCTTAGAAGAGTTCTCTTACACAGTTTCTATTTAGAAAATTAATATGTTGGAGGGTGCATGCCTACATCATAACAAGATATATGTTCTAAACAAGAGCACATTACTCTGAAAAATTCTGACCCATCTTGAGCCTAAGCTAAAAGGCATACAATCCTACACTTGGGCAAAAGCAGTGATATTTTATAAAATAACTATTTAGACTTTGCTAAATGTATCCTTTGGGTTTTTGACAGGTGATGTCCAAATCAAATCCTCTCTCTCTGCTTACTGGTTCTCCCAGCCTAGGCCACTTTTGGCTACAAGATCATCTCAGAACATTCTTTCAATAAGCCTGATATTTCTGATCTAGGCAAACCAAAAAGGGTGAGCCTTAAAAAACCATGCAGGCAATCCAAGCTGTCTTTAGGCAGGGCAGTGTGTATGATGCCAACAATATGCTTTGATGGTACCCAGAAAGATATTCAAGTGCAATAACTGCATTACAAACTTTATATGCACCAAAGAAAAATTTTATATGTTGCCAAGTGAGGGCATTTTGTACCAGTGACTTTCTTAATGATAATTTGAGTGTGAAAACACTGAAACCACATGAAAGATGAGTATTTGGGGGAAATTACAACGGTCGTGTGGGCAAAATCAACGATCTGTATGAACAGGGAAGGTATGTTCATCAGGTTTGCATATCTTCATAGTTTATATTGGCTAGAAGAATGCTGATGGAGAGAGTGTCGGAGTTAGCAGATATTTTGCACACGAAAAATTGCCAGCACATAGTTTCAAAAAAATGTATAAAACAGGTGGAATATGACCTTAATGGAAACAGGAGGATTGATCATATTTGGACAAAGAAATGAAAACTGTGAGAACAGGCAATCATGCACGTTCATTTATAGTAATAGATATCAGCAAAAGAACAAAAATGCAATGAAGATATAAAAATTAAAGGAAACATTCCAAAGGTATTAAAACAGAAGGCAAGAAATGTACTCAATGACAATTTGAAATGAGATGAGATCAACAGCAGAGAGGTAAAAATCATAAAGTATGTGGAGTGCGCAAAATTGCTAACAGAAAAAATTTGGAAGGAAAATAGTGATGCTGTTGAGAATGTTTTAAAAGAAAAAAAGGAAATGCAAGAGAAGAATAAAAATAAGAAAAGTGTATGGCACAGCCAAGAAGGTTGCAAAAACCAAGCATGAAGAGGCAAGAAAAGAAGCAATACATTGAGGAAATGAAAACAAAAAATAAGACAAATTTACCACATGGCATAAAAAAATGGCATTCGTAAAAAAGATGTCATCAGTAATCACAGAATAAAAAGTCAAAACAAATGGTTACACAATGTAGTAGGTAGACAGGCTGAAGTTAACTAAGAAATATTGTGAAAAGCTGTTGTATGTAGAAAATTTGTGGGACAACACACTGAAATTGAAGCAAAACATAGGACAAATGGATGAAAAATTAGTTGAGAAAGTCAATGTCTAAAATAAAAAAAATGTCAAGCAAATGAGTCAAGTGTTGTACTAAATGAATTCAATTTGGTTGTGATTTTGATAAATATTACCAAAATTTGATAAATATTTTCAGTTGGTTAAAATTTTTGCAATTTTGCAAGCAAAATCTTTAGACAACTGTTAAATGTGAGAAAGACAGTAAAAAGGAATAAAAGTTTGGACCAATGCTTTTTAAAGGTAGAGCAACATCTCAAAAAAATATCACATGGCATCTCAAAAAAATATCACATCACTATGTTTCCACTACAATTTAAACTTGGCCATTTGTTTTTGAGAACTTTAAAACATAAAGAGCTTTGCAATGTAGTATCTTTCCAAGTGTTGCCTTCTTTTAGCCTTACCTAAATTTTTAACCTTCTTTTCACATTTTTATGCTTGCCTACTATATGCTAATTGCTATCAATGGGCAAGTTTTCAGCTTAAAGAAACAATTGGAAAAATCTGTGAGTAGTCTGACTACTCATAGATTTTCATGAACATTTATTTGATCAAGATTTACATTTTTGACTAAAACAACTCTTTGCTAAACATCCACAAAAAAACTAAGCACATCAAGAAAATGGCATACAAAAAAATTCTATTCTTGAACATTTTTTGTTAATCATTTGTCATTATTTGAGCATTTTTGTTTGTACAAAGAGCATATCATATTTCCACATAAATACTTAGCCTACAGCAAATTTTCACTTACATGTTCTTCCATAAGTGCACAGTGAAGTGAGCATGTCAACTGGTCTGAGCAGCATGCAAGTTTTACAATAATAAATAAGCTGTACAATGCTAACTTATAAAACATGCTATTATGTTTATATTTAGGCCAACCTCAACTCCAAAATGAAGTCTAGAGGGGTTTATCTAAATAAACATAACATCATTTGTTACAGCAAAAAATGTTGTGTTTCTAAACTAAATACATTGTACCATAACAAAGTCGCTAAAATCAGCAAACAAACGATATTAAATGATTTTGATTAAATCTAATCTTTTTGGCATATCAAATCGCTTTTTTAAATAATGAAACTAACCAACTTACCTATTAGCTGAAAAATTAAAAATGAATATGCATACCAAACTAATCACTAACAGCACATAAGCAAGCTACATATGGCATAACAATACTGCTTATAACATAAACAAGTGCATTTGAAACAGGTAACAATGAAACATGATGACACACAGTGTTCCCTTTAAATGCAAAAAAGTGTGAATTTACGAAATTATATCTGGCGGATTTGCAGTTAAAATTCAACAATGCATTAAAAAATTCAGCAGTTTTTGGTAACTTTTCCTGTTTGTTAAAATTTTTGCAATTTGGCCAGAAAAATCTTCAACCAACTGTTTAATGTGTGGGAGAAAGTGATTAAAAATCAAAGGTTGAACTGACGCTTTTTGGACAGCACAACACCTTGTGTAATCATCATGCAGCTGTGACGCAACAGCAAGTGATGGCAACTTAAACCATTGTACATGCTGTTATCATGCTTTTTTATTAGAAATCAACCCCAAAGCAATTAACATAAAGTACCTGGCCAATTTCTATCGTAGCTGAAGTGCAGTAATGGCAAGTAGCTCTCTAAATTCCACTTTAACACAAGTCATTAGTTTTTGAGGGAAGTTTGAAACTGGAATTGCTTAACTTCTTTGTTTTTGTTACGTTTCAACGCTAATTTCAATTGTGCTTGTTAAGATGAAAAAGCACATTGCTATCGGTTTTACTTTAGCACAAAAAGCGCCATTTTGTAATCTTAAAATAAATAACATTCTCTCACTTGCTATTTATGAAAAATTAAAAGTAGAAAAGAGTATGACTTCTACCCAATTTTAGTTTTAAATCCCCTCCACAATTTTTTAAAATAAAATGTAGCTGACAGCTATGTGCTGTAATAGCTTGTTGTTGTTGTTGTGATTATTCCTCCTCTTCCTCAGCATCGAGGTATGACACGAACTGCAATTCAGGTACATGTCGTCAATCTAATTGAAATTAGGCTAGGAGAAAGATGGTAGCCCATTTTGAACCAGTCATGAGTGACTGGTAGCCCCACCACCAACAAGGTGCATTGCCACTGGTGGGTACCCAAGAGTCACCTTTTATGACATGCTGGGTTAGCATCTTCACCAGTGTTCCCTTTAAACGCAAAAAAAGTGCGAATTTGCGAAATTATGTCCGGCGGATTCGCAGTTAAAATTCAACAGTGCGTAAAAAAAGTCCGGCGGTTTTTTGGAACTTTTTGACTCTCTTAAAATTTTTGCAATGTTGTTAGCAAAATCTAAACCAACTGTTAAATGCATGGGAGACAGTGAAAAGAAATCCAAGTTAGGACAGATGCTTTTTTAGAGCAGTGCAGCGTCTCACGCAAACATCGAGCGACTGTGACGCAACAGCGAGTTACGGCGACTTAAAATATCGCGCACGCCATTGCCACACTTTTTTGTATTACAAATTATCTCTAGAGCAATTAACCTGAAGTAAAATCAATTTTTTTGTTTGCTTTTTCCCAGCCGATTTCAATCGTAGCCAAGGAGCAGTAATAGCAAGCAGTTCTCAAACTTCAGTCTTAACACAAGACATTATTTTTCGAGGGAAGTTTGAAACTAAACTTGTTAAAATCTTTATGTTTTCTTTACGTTTCAACGCTAACTTCAATCGTGCTTGTTAAGATAAAAAAGCACATAGTTCTCGCTTTCAGTTAAGCACAAAAAACACCAATTTTTAAGAGATTGGTTCAGATTTTGTACGTTACAAATAAATAACTTTCTTGTATTTGCCATTTATAAACACTAGAAATAAAAAAGAATACGACTTCTAACCAATTTAGTTTTAAATTCCCTTCAATTACTTTCCGAACTGAGATTGAAAGTTTGCTTGCAATCGCAAAAACCTGTTGTTTAATTGATTACGATAGAGAAATGTAAGTTGCCTGATTATTTACCGTAATCAAGCAACAATTAAAGTTCGCACGTAATTTTTGTTTTGTCATAGTCGTAATAACCTACCTAACATCACATTTACTTCAAAAAAGTTCTATTTCTCATGCTCGTGTCGGGCGTCGACAAAGGGTTAATTTTATTTACACACATTTTTAACCTGTCATTCCAAAGTGCTTACGAATCACTGTTGCAAAGGCTGTAAAGTTTGAGACCAAAGTTAACCACAATTAACGTACTCAAGAATAATAACCAGATATTTTGCCGCCGTCTTTCAACAACCGATAGGCTACCTGTTTGTGAACATTTTGGGGCTGACATAGTCACGCTAATTATTACGTCAAGTAAGCGCACTGTCACAGTTTTGACTCTTCTTGCCCTGCAAATTTGTCCGGCGGTTTTAGTGCATTTGTTAGCAATTTCGCACTTGTGCCGGCGGTTACGCACTTACTAAAATCTTAGAGGGAACACTGATCTTCACAATTGTACATCAGTAAAGTACAGGTAGGCCACCTGTCCACCACATAAAGGAGGGAGTGTCCCGTTAAGTGCCTTGCTGAAGGACACAACAAGCAAGCTTGCTGGCTTGGTCTCCACACTATCCCTTTTTTATGCTGAACGTCAAACAGGGAAGCTGTGGATACCATTTTCTAAAGTCTTTTGATATGACTAGACTTAGGAAATGAACCCAGGTCCACCGACTACAAAGAGGACGCTCTAACCACTAAGCCATCATACCAGTTGCCATGATAGCTTACCACTCATGACTCAAATAAGCTTTGAAATGAGAAAAAATGTGAAGTGCAATTTTAATTTCTTTAACTCTTTTGCTCCCGCGTGAAAAGCGAAAAAAAATGTCTGTAAGGTGGCAGCGCGAAAAACAGTCATAATCAATCATAATTATATACCTCAAGTTTGTTTGTAAATCATTACTCAGCTGTCTAATTTTACATTAAGTGTGATATATCGTTGAAATCTACATTTCTTGAAGATTTCAAATAGAAAAAAAAAACATTTTTTTGAATATGCAAATTTTATGCAAATTAACCCCCTCAACTGGGGGGTACTTGTCTTCAAAATTAAAGAGGTACCCTCACCTCAAAGATCACTACAGATTTTATTTTCAACCAATTTTTTTAGAAATGGTCGCAAGATGATGCTAAGGAAATAAGCTTTCAAGGTACATCACTCAAAACTTACCTAAAAGCCTAGGTTTTCTACAATTTACAATTTTCTGAGGCACATGACCTTTTTTTTGACCGGTACCAAATTTTGGTAGTTAAATTTAGTACCTAAAATACGATCAGTCATTATCTGCTAGAGGTTAGCCTAAACCATGTAACATTATGTATTTTTGAACAGGGAATTTGTTCAAGATTCAGAAAATATCAAGTTTAAATAGAATATGCTATCACTGACAATGAAACAGCAGCTTGTTTACACCCTTCCAATTTCTTGAGAAACAAGGGGGATACAGCAAACTTTTGATTTAGAGAAGCCAAACTTGTGCTAGCTTTTAAACTTGTATTTTGCTTCTTGTCTCCTTGGAAATTTGATACAAAATGACGACTTTAGTGGTAAAACATTTGCAATTTATTTTATCTTTTTATAGGGTGTAGTTTTTCTACAAATTATAATTTAGTGAAGGTAAGTCAAAAAATTTTGGGGAGTTTTGAACTGACATGATGTACAGTACTCATTTTTGATCAGTAAATATCATATACCAATTAGTCTAAACTATTTATAGTTATATATTGCTGGAAAGCAAATTTCCTAAGCTTTCAAATGTAACCGGTATTTAGCAACATATGATATTTTTTACGCACTAAATTTACTTTTATCTACTTACCATTCAAATTTTTTGGGGGGGGTTTGAGACCCCTAAGAAATTTGGAAATTTAAAAACGTAAAATTTATTATTATCGCTTGAAATTTTGTCAAATGATGCCCCAAAAGAGTAGTTTTTAGACTATGTTAATGATAAAGGGTTTGGTTTCGTGGTAAAGATGTAATCTCAATTTGATTTTAGTGTAGTTGGCACGTGCTGAAAATTTGGCTGATTTTGTCGTCTGCAACTGGGTTCTTGGTCATTTTAACCGTTTTTGGGTATAAAAATCCAAGAATTAGGCACAAATTATACATCTTCCGATGCATGAGGAAATAAGCGTGATCTTTTGAAAATTTTATCAAAATTGGATGAAAAATAAGTCACAAATCGATTTTTTAGTAAACTAATTTTGTAACTCAATTTAAAAAAATTTGAGGTAAACACTGAAAACACGAGATCATCAATCGATGATCGCGGGAGCAAAAGAGTTAAACATGATTTTGTTAAAACCTAGCCTTTTTAATTGCTGGAAAGGTGTTTTGTAATACAGTAAAATTATCTATGAGTTAATGGCATTAAAAAAAATTTGCCAGTCACTACGTATCATTTCAAAATGGTCTTTCGATCCAACATTAAGGTGAATTATGTGATCTGGTTTGCCAGTGCAAAGAAAAGTTATTGAATAGTAGAAACTAACCGAAAGTTGTGCATTGCATAAAGAAAACTTTTTGTGAAGAGTAATTGTGTGTATGTGGCTGTTGCAGTCTTTTACCTGTACACTGCAGCGCCAGGTAAAGAAGGCAGGGTTACTGGAAATTTTTTCAGGAAGGGAAACCCCCTTAAAATGCAGTAAAACTGTGTGGTTACACATAAATAATATACCTTAACATTTTTTGCATTCAGCACCTCTCAGTGAAACCCTGTGGTTTTAATGTGTAGGTACAAATACTAGCATTTCAATTTTTCTACTGGAAGCTGCATTTACCAAACTTACACATACACACCTCCATAAAGTTCTTAGTTTCCTTTACTTTGGTCAAGTTTCAATTGCTCTTTACAAAGATCAAATTTCACCTATCAAATATTTGTGACCTCTTTTCCACATTCAATAAACAGTTTATGAAAACTTAATAATAGTAAAAAACTAGCTAGCTATGTTATTGTGACTGTCGTCAAGGGTTCAATAAACAAGTTTCAGTAGTGTCTTAAACCTAATTACTTTTGTCACAATACCTGATCAGATAATAGCATTGCGCAGTTTTTTTGCATCTAAGACAAAACTTCATAAAAGTTAACTCCTTTGTTTTTCTGCATTGTTTGTAAAATTAGTTGGCAAAACTCAGGTAAAAGTTTTTACTGCTCATCAATATTATTGCTTTCTGACATAAGCTTTACGAAGAAAGCAAGATGCACATATGAGGACTACTGTATTGTACCAAAAAGTCTTAATTTTCTTCTTTCCAGTTGTGCGGCTTTGGCCATCTAATACTTTCAATTTCAGATCAGATGTTTACTTGCAACTGCAAAACCCTACTGTTTAATTAATTACGATACAGAAATGTAACTGGTTGAATTATTCACAGTAATCAAGCAACAATTGAAGTTCACAAGCAATTTTGTTCTTGAATCATAGTCATGGTAACCTACCCAACATCCCATTAATTTCATAAAAGCAATATTTCTCATGCTCATGTTAGGCTTCAGTAAAGGATTAATTTTTTCAGATGTATTGTTAACCAGACATTCTGAAATGCTTACAAATTACTTTTGCACAGGTTGCAGAGTTTGAGTGACCAAATTTAACTTAAATTAACTTATTAAACAAAAATAGTGAGGTGTTTTGTTGCCACTCTTTTTAGTAACCAAAAGGCCACTTGTTTTTGAACTTTTTAGGACTCACATAATCATCCTAATTATTACATCACCAAAGCGCATCATCACGATTTTGGTTCTTTTTCATGCAAAATTTAAAATCTTGGCATTTACACCCATACAATTGCTGTTCCAACTTGTTTTTTTAGTCATCTTTGAAGATCTTTGATGTGCACTTAATTCAAGTTCCTGCTGCAAAAGATGTAGCATAGTAAGCAAGATACAGCTTGCAAGTGGGCATTTTTATCGGATTAAGAAATAAAGATTATTTGTAACAGAAATGATGGCCAACATTAGTGATTTTCAATCGATTGACCATGGTCTTCACTGGGCCAGTACTATATTTAGCCTTCACATCTAGTGAAATTGGAATACTTTTTATTGACTTGTTTTTTTGATTTTAGTTGGACAACACCCCTGAAATTTACTCTGATAACTTTTTTGAGGTCGCCTATGAAAACAAGAAAAATATATAACTGGGCCATATGCCTCTGTGCATTCCGAAAATGGGCCAAATGTAAAAAAAACAAATGCAAAAAACACTTGTGAAAACGAGAAAAATATATAACCGGGCCACATGCCTTGATGCAGGTAGAAAATGGGCCAAATGCCCAAAACAATCGGAAAGCACTGAACTAGATAAAAAGTGTCATAATTGAACAAAATACATTGGAGGGAAAAATGAAGAATGCTATTATATGCCAACCAACGTTATTGACAAACCGTAAGGTATGCAAAGCTAGCTTAGCATATACATTGACTAAATGGCAGTAGGCTACTGCAAGCATCTTTTTTTTACATCTTTAAAATACGTTACTAAGGCTGGTGTAACCATTTGTTCAGCAATGTCTACCAAAACTTGTCTGGCAGTTTTCGTACATTGGCTAGCAATTTTGCATTTGTGCTGGCAGTTACACACTCACTAAAATCTTAGAAGGAACACTGATGACACAAAACCTAGATGAATTGCAAGTTAACGTAACATAACAGCTAAACAGCAAAACAAATTACAAATTGTTTGAAGCAACTTTAATTCTCATTCCAACTGTGACCAACCCCAACTCTAATTCTAAATTGCTCTAAAATTTATTGCCAGACAAAAATTTCAAAAAACGCCCACACTTGGCAATAGCACCTAGAAACACCCAAAAATGCTATTTTGCCATCATCATTTATGTGTCTTTAAATAGGCATATTTGCTAAAGTTATGGTAGTGATGCTGTGGTGTAGTGGATAGGGATCCTGCCTTTAAATGCGAAGGTTAAGAGTTTTGACTATTCACTGGCAAGGTACTTAGCAAAGGCAGTCTACATTTGGGGAAAGGAAGCAATATGTGATTGTAAAGGAGAGTGTTCGTTGAAGGAGGCCAGGCACACTGCACACAATTTTTTATATTTGATCATAAAAAGTAACCAATCAGAAATGACCAAAAGTCATGTTTTCAAAACATCATTAAAACCGACCAATCATAAATGTTTGACAGCAAAATAGCCACTGCCAAAATTTAACTCTCAGTGTAGACTCCCTTTTGTGTTCACATATCAGACACCCCCCAGTGTGCACTGCCATTGTATAAGTACCCTGTCCACCTCGAGTCAAATCCAAAGCCATTACACTTAAAGGCAGTAATACAATCCACTATGCTACAGCACCACCCCATGCCTTGTAGCAATTGTGCTTATTTATAAACAGACCAATGTCCAACTGCAAAATATATTCCATGGGTAAAATGCTGCTGACAGTAAAATAGCCACTTCCTAATTTTACTAAAACATTATTTATGAACATTGATTATTATCTTACATACTAGTAGCATAAGCTTTCTTTGAGCATTTAAATTCTAAAAAATTTCCTACTCCAATATTTTTCAGGTCTCAGCACTTTTTTTTGCAACATCACTGGTTGAGCCAATGTATTTCATAAGTGCACTAACTTGTGAATTACTGAAATCTTCTTTATCATGCATTATTACAAGTTTCTGAAGACATTTGCTATTGTATTCTATGCTTCACCAACTCAGTGTTGGAAACAAGTCACTCTGCTATATCTATTCATGAATAAGTTGCACCCACTACTTTTGGCTCAAAAAATGGTACAAATCTTTTTTTCCACATTTGTTTATCAAAAACAAACACAACATCTAATATCCATCAAAGTCACTCTCATCTTTGCTGTTACCCAACAGTTCATCCTGTTGTTCTGGAGACAAGTTCTCATTAGTGTCTCATGAAGGTGGAATGTGCTCTTCACTCGCTTCATTGTCACTTTCTTCCTTATCTTGGAAATCATCCTTACTTCCATCCAAATCGTTGGAAATGACCATCTTCAGGAAGCTCTTTTTAATAATTTCCTGTGGGAGGTCATACCAAGCACTCCCCACTCATACCATTCAGGACACTTTGCTACTTTTCCCCGCCATGCTTTTTTCGTCTTAGGCAGTTTTTCTAAGCTTGCTTTAGCTTTGTGCCAATATCCTACAAGTTTTTCTGAGACAGAAAATTTAACTTAAGCTGCTCAAATGCTATTTTCTTCAGCAAAATTTATCACTCACAGCTTAACCACTTGACAGCGGATGACAAAAATATATATTAAATTTTAATGTAGATCTATAAGCAGACGATGTATATACGAACTCTTTTTGATAATAAAATGATCTATTTTTATCACTACATTGTATAGTTTTATTTATATTTTCTAGTTATTCTTCTTTTAAGAATTTTCAATCTTGTACAATTTTTTAAAAAAAACCTGCTAGCAGGACATAGAAATGCTTTTAAAAATCCGCTGTCAAGTGGTTAAACTGCATGGTGTACAATGTATGCTTTCTCTTTGTTGAAGGCATTGCGAATAAGATATGTAACTATTAAAACAAAAACTGCTTGTAAACCACATGCTTCTTATCCAATGGCCTTTTAACCCCTTAACATATTATCACGAGTATTTTTGTTTAGAGATGTCTAGTAAAAAAATTTTAGCACGAGTATATTTGTTCAGTATACCCATTCTACTCAACCATTAACAACTTAATAATAAATCATAATTGGTTCAAAATAATTTGTGTTCTAATTCATCCTTATATAGAGATTCAAAATCAATAATGAAAATATATATTTTTGAACAGAAATTGAAAAAAAAATTGGTATGTTAAGGGGTTAATTGTAAAGCCATGGGTGTATTTCTGTTGTGTCGCATGTGTATATGCATGCACATGTTTATGCCGGCTTACACTCAAAACTATTGCAGTAGCATTGCTGTTTTAAAACTTTAAACACAACCTCATGCATTAGTCGCACCCACATGTATAAGTCACCCAACTTTTTGGCAAAAAATTGGTACAAAATTTTTTGATGTATACACAAATAAATACGGTATATTCAAGTCTCGAGTTTGAAGTCATGTGTCATTGACATAAAGTCTTCAGTCAAGTCAAGTCATTTTATCCAAACGATTTAAGTGAAGTTTTTTTTTTGACTTGAGTCTTTCCAACACCTTAATGCCAGTGTCTAGTTTCCAGTGACCTTGTTAACAATTGCAATCAATTCATGTAATATTGTTTGGTAAATTAAAATTTTTGAATTCTAAGCTAAGCTTACCTAAGCTCTAATCTTGACAGTTAAAAATCTTCTTTTAGTACAGTAGGCACTGCTTATTATGACCATGGATAATATGACCAGCCGCTTATTATGACCAATTTGGTACAATCCAGAATTTCTCCATTTAAAATTCTCTGTTTAACATGACTACATTTCGGATAATATGACCAACATTTTCTCCATTTCTCTTATTACAGTACAGTATTTTTTCCCGCCATGCACTTACAACTTCGCCTTTTGAACATGCGTGTTTTCTGTTTACATGCCTTTTCTGTACTGTTTCAGTACTGCACTTTGTTTTACTGCCAACATCACACTGTTACATCAGTTAAACGACGAATTTGACGGCATTTGGATTTCTTGTGGCTTACAGCATCGATTCAGGTGTGGTTATGATAGCTTCGGTTTTTATGACCATTCAGATATTATGACCAAAATGGTCTGGTCCCAAAGTGGTCATATTAAGCGGCGCCTACTGTACTATTTTTGTACTAGTAACAATACTTCTACCACTTTACTAATTGCAGCTGTCTAGGAAGTCTAGTTTAAGATTTTGTACTTCAAAAATGAATTTCAAAAAAAGTGAGAAACACAATGATCTTACATATAAACCATGCTAGATACAAAATCTCATACCACAAAAACCTTGCAGGTACAAAAGCTTTACAGTACAAAATAATAAAAATGAATTGTAGGAATTTGATTATACACCTAAGTTGCCAGCAGGGACATGCACAGAATTATCATAAGAGATTGGGGGCATGTCCTCCTGAAAAAATTTTGCAAAATTGCACTCAAATATAGTTTTAGTGCTTTCTGAAACTACTTTTAGAGTAATTTTTGTTTGTAATTTCTTAGCCTTTATCACTGCCACACCTAAGGAATTATTAGGCAGTGGCTATCTTGCCATTAACAGCATGTTTTTCCTTGAAGGCTATTTTGCTGTCAGACGTTTGTGATCAGTCAATTTTAATAATGTATTAAACATGTAACTTTTGGTTGTTTTTAATTTTTTCTAAAAGTAAATCTCGGCATCTCAAAATTATTCTAGCTGGCACAGTATGACAAATTTTTGTAACAGATGGTTAGGTGTATACATTTTTTTGGGAAACTCTGTAGTTGTGAAAGTTGCTGGTACTACTGGCACAGCACATTTTTACCACAATGCCGCACCAAAGCAGGAGGAATTGCTGTAAAAAGTCTTTTTCTTTCCCAAGAGTTGAACTCACAATCCTATGACTAGGCTTTAAGTAAACAAGCACTTTTGGGTAATGAAAACAATTGGTCAGTCATATCTGCACACCAATAACTGTTAAAAAAACAATCTTTTCTTATGCTTTTTCGCACCATTTTAAAATAGGCAATGAGTATTTTGTTTTTTGCATGTATATTTTTTTTACTGAATTGCACTTTTATTGAGCAATAAATTTTTGATAAAGAGGTTTTAAAACAATTTCCAAAAATTAACCAGTTATTTCCAACACAAAACTATGGCAAGAAAAAAACACTAAGAGTTAAAATACATGCATCAAATCTGAAACGATAGATCTCAACAGGCCTGTTTCAATATATAAGATTTCTTCAGGGCATCCCAGTCACAAAAATTGTATCAGCACCACAGCCCTAATACAGTTCTACAATATGATAAAATCACAAGAAAGTTAGTTTCCTTTGAATCCTACCAAATAGCAAATGCCATAGTGTCTTAGATTTCCATGATGTTGGTAATGTGTGCAATGTTCATCACTACATCAACTTTTTTTTCATAGATGTCAAGTTGATTCATATCACCCAAATGACTCGAGTCAAGTACCAAAAACACACGTTTCATTAACAAACAAGCATGAAGAACACTTATCACAAACCAGAAATCAACAGCACAGCATAAACAGTGAACAATACATGTCCTGCCAAGACAAATAGTAGTAATTTTAATTGAACTGTCTTTAATTGATCAATTTCAATGACAAATTAAAAAAATTTGCACCCTCAGAATACATTTCCCCACACAAATTAAAAAAATTTGCACCTTCAGAATACATTCCCCCACACTACACACTTCTTGCCAGTGGACATTACCTCGTACATACACCTCATGCACATTCACCTCCAGTGTACACTCACTGCCTTTGTCCCAGTGCCCTTAGATAAAGATGGCATACAAAGGTAGTTATGGGTTGAAGCCTTCATTTTTAAGCAGCATAACCATTGCATTTCAAATCAGCTGCGCTATTCAAGCACCACAGCATTGCTGCCAGAACTGTAGCAATTATGGTGATGACAAAATAGCAACTTCCAAATAATTAACTGCTTGTGTTTTGATACGTAGGCTAAAACAGATATGCAGCAGCTGTGCAACAAACTTTTTAAAGAGCTCATTAATTGAATTTTATAACCTACATAGATCCTACTCATAATTCATATTGTTTCATCCTGAGTTAGTGTCACATTACCTTATACTTTATATAACTTAGTACACAAACAATTAATCAGGTGAAGTTGAGTCAAGTCTTATTTTTGTCAGTAAACCAACATTGAGTGACTTATTAAAAAGAATTACAAATAACATGAAAAAATTATAGATTGTGTTAATTGCTAGCCAGCAATTTTCAGGCGATTGCCTGTTAAATAATGAGGCATCTGCCATTAGCATCATGCTAAGGTAAATGGAAAAACTGCTTAAAAACAATCACCAACATCTTACTGTACCATACAGCAATGCATCACAACCTATCAAAAACTTACTGAACATGTTGCAATAGATGTTATAAAAATTGTTGCATGGCACAGCATAATGTTGGTGTTTCATATGTTTGTTTTCAGGGAGTGACTATTTTGCCATCAATGGCATTTTACCTTTGGAGACTATTATGCACCAGACATTTGTGATTGGTCAATTTTAATGACATATTAAACATATGCATTCTAACCCATAACCATTGTGTTTCAAGGCAGCTGCACTATTTATGCATTACAGCATCACTGCCAGAATTGTAGCAATTATGGCCATATAAACACACATAAATGATTCCAGTAAAATCGCCCATAAGGGTAAAATGCCGTTAATGGCAAAATAACCACTTCATTTCATTATTAGTAGACCAGTCAAGTCTTGACTCAAATCTCAAATCAAGGCATTCAAAGTCTCACCTCACTGGTGTCAAGTCCCAAGTCAAGTCGAGTCATTGCCTGCAAATAACTGCAGTCAAGTGAAGTCTTTTTTCTCTGACTCGAGTCCTCCCAACATTGCACCAACTTAATTAAAAATCAGTGTAAAGCATAATGCATAGATTTATGAAAAGGGCTTTGAACTATTGGTTGATGGGCTAGGCTATGTTTCCAGCAAACTAGCAAAGTCAGGAAGCGCCTTGATAAAAACACGTAGTAATCTGTCAGCGCTTTATGGATTTTTTTCAAATGTCACCTCATTTTTCTGCAGATTGTAGAGTTATCAGGCCTGCAACTGTTAACTGGTTCAGTGGTCAAAGACTTGTAATTACTAAAATTTCTCTCACACTTCAGTAACCACTTTTATACCAAAAAATGCAGATCATCCACCAATAGCCTACCTACTAATACTTTGATAGCAATAAAACTAATGTGATCTGATAAAAATCACATCCGGACTAAAAATCTGCCACACAAAACCTGCCTCCTCTAACTAGCTATTACAATCGGCGTAATCTTAACAAAATAAACGAAAGAATGTAATTCTAGCATGACAAAAAATGAGAAAAAATGTCGGGCTCAAAACGGATGCCGAACCAAAACAAATATGCGGCCATAAACAGCGAGTCGACAAAATGCAGCAATTCTGCTAGACCCTTGCAACGCATAGCAATGAACAGGCCCCACGATAGGGGGCGCAGCCGGTGCGCCTCACCAGGGCCCGTAAGAGTCGGGGAGGGGGGACCGTAAAAATCAAAGTTTAAAATTGTAATGGCAACAATGTATATATTTTTTTATTGTTGCTTTGAAGCTGAAAGGAATTTCTATGTGCACTGTTACGAACAAATTTCGCAAGAGTGTTGTGGAGAAAGCATTTATGCTGGAAATTCAAGCTCTAATATCTTGCAAACGTATTCAGAATCACTGTGACTAAACAATCCATGAAAGTAGTACAATACCCGAGTGTAGCCCTAGCCGTAGTAGTAGGGTAGGATAAAGGAAGAAATATGATCAAGGAATCCTAGCAGTGCATCGAACTTGGTAAGTGAAAAATAGTATATGGAAATGATATCAAGGTCTGTCGACTGCGAAGCGGCCGCTCAAACCCCTACACCGGCTCGCCATTTAAAATGATCACGTAAAAAGGGCAATGGTCATTTCTCGGAAACAGAACATAATGTAGACAAATAGCCTGAGAAATATCCGATACTGGGCTATGTTGGCGGATCTCATGATTGCCATTCACTATTCCACCGCATTTGTCGCAAAACTTCAGTGTCTTGATGAATTATTGTAGCTTGTTTTTTGTTGATATGCGGTACCTATTAATATTTATTAAAAATAAGTATAGCCCAGCAATCGTGCATACAAATAGTGGGCTACATGGTTATAAAATTAATCTGTTCATGAAATATTTGAAAATGATATCGATTTGGAAAAAACAGTGGTGCAACAACTTAATGACTGCAATGCGCTTTCCGTTAAAAGACTGTGGAAGGCAAAAGGCCTCCCTAAAGTGTGACTAGACTCAGTTTGAATGCCCCTCTTTTAAAAAAGGTTTCAGCAACGTCACTTGGTTTCGGCTTTGCTTCTGAAAATTTAAGAAATATTTCAGTTTTTTGGTATCGTATGAGCAGTAAAACTTTAATAACTTTTTTTTTGTACGAGAGTTTGATCTTCTCTAGCAACAAACTGCTCTCAAAATATTACGCTAACTGTATGGGCTACTGGGTGACTTGGTTTTACAGTAGTGACAAGCCGGCTTTGCTGGCGTCACCCGGCAGGGATCCTCCATCAGTGACGTCGGGGTATAGCATTTCGGTTCAACCGGCTGCGTCGGCTCCACGTATCGGGCTCTGGTGTGAGCAGTAGCGAAAAGTTAATGAATTTTATGCACTTTCACAATTCCTACACACAAAATCGTGATCATCATATTCTCTTAATCATGACTGGTAATGCTCACAAAGAATCTTGACACAAATTATCGTTATGCTTGTCGGGGAGAAGGGATTGAAGCACAATCAAAATTGATGGTAGCGGCAAAATGGTGGTTGCTTTTACAATTACAGAAAGCCTTTTTTGAGATGTGGTGCTGCCCCTTTCCTATTTATATTGGTGATATTCGCTGTGCTATTGGTCTTGTTTCTGGCATAGCGACAAAAGCTGCTATGGCTTCCCCAAAATCTTTCATCATATTTCAGTAGGCGTACATCAGGCCGAGTTATTTTCAAACAAATGTTTTCTGTAAATTCAGTTTTACAAATTGTTATGGTTAATGGTTTTATGTTGATTTTTTTAAGACTTGGGATTTTATTACAATGCTATAGAGCAGTGGTTCTCAACATTTTTTGGCCCATGGACCATCTTTTTGAAAAAAATATCCGATGGACCACTATGCTTTGTTGACACCTCATGAACGCCAATAGTCGAAGCTGTAATGCACATGGGTCAGTGAGCTTGTTGCAGCCACTGCAACTTCGATGCATACATGCGCAGCTATCGCGACAATGAGATCTAGCTACTAAGTGTCGTATGAGCACGAAGATGTTACAAACCACAAACCGAAAGTTACCAACAACAATGTTAATATATAAACCGAACGAAATCTACGAAAAGTAGCTATCATGATAGAAGTGACTAGTCGCCGTATGGAGTGCACTCTTTTGACGCCGGACCACAGCCAGATGCCTGCCGTTGCGCTATAAGCTCAAGGGGCGTGTTCAATCTTAGTCCTTGATAAAGTAATAATTAACAAACTAATTAAGCAATCTCTCTTAATTTGCACACTCAACCTCAAAAGAATATTGAGGACACATACTTCGAATTTCAAATTTTATTTTAACAAACATCATGCCATATAGTACAATGCACTAGTAGAATCTAGTGACTCACTTGACTTTGGTGTTTCTGGCATAAGAAATCAAAATTTATTTGACAAAATTGTTCAGTTTTGATCTCATAGTTCCTCTGCTGTTTATATCCAATTTGTTTCTTTTTTTACTGAAAACATCCACTACAGCTGAAAACGCAGATTCCAACATCCATGTATTAGGGAATGCAATGATGCTTGCTTCTACTTGTCGAAAAGCATTTAGGCGTAAATACTTTATCAAGATGTACGCAAATACTCCTTCCTTATTAACTCTTCCTCTTAGTTTCACATCCTCTTTTAAGTAGGCCTACCATATTTTCGTTGCCCAAAAAGAGGACAGGTTTCGCCAGCAAGCAAAATGCAAGTAGGATAAGACCATCCCACTGGACTATATTCAGCAAACGCTACGGAATAATAGACACTAAAACAACACAAATTTATTAGTCAGATTGAGCCCATGAATATTTTTCGGTTCCCTTAACTTTTTTCAATAAGGAAGGATCAGCTTTAACGTCATCATAAAATTGCTTACACGAAATATGATTGGAATTGTACATAACCTTTAAGATGTTACAAACGGACTCAGCTAAAAGGCTGTCTCTTTCCTTGCACCATTGTGTCTGCATCATAGAAAATATGCGTTCTACATTTGCATTATGAGCCACAATGCAGAAGAAGAATTGGGCGATTTTTAACAGTTGACTATAGAACTCTATGGTTCTGCAATGTTTGAAATATTCTGTCCATTTTTCATGGGCCTTCATTTCAGAAAACGCGACTTCATCAGTTTCAAGCCGGCTTAGCACAAATTTGCACAAGTTTTGGTATTGATCGAACAGTTTAGCATCATCAACATCAACGTTTTTCTTTGCCAGATACCTCACGCATCGTTCAACGTTATCCCATTCTTTAATTTCGGACAAGAGCATCCAGTCAAAACATTTGAATTCGGCAAATGAAGTGGTCCATTCATCCAAGTAGGCAGCACAGGAATCGTACAATGAAGATACATCAGACATGAATAAATCACACTCCTGCTCTTTTCCCTCTTCTCTGAGTTCTGCCAGTTTTGATTTACCTTGAACAGATACAAACATCTGTCTTTTCCTTTGGAGAATGATTGTCTTTACAGAGTCAAGATTAGCAACAACTTCAACAAGAGTAAATTTTTGATTTTTCAATGTTTTGGACGTGTTTATGAAAAACATCTACAAAGGATTGCAGATGTTTCAAATAAAGTTCACTCAGCGAATTTTCAAAAAAATGTTTTAGAAGAACAGGTGGCTTGTCAATGGAAAAGAAATAAGACTGAATAGCAGGGTACATATGGATCATTCTAGAAAGGCTAGGATAAAGTGAAAGCCATCTGGTCACGCTGTGGGAAAGGAGTTTCTTGTACTCTATTTCCACAAATACACAGTAATCTTTCAACTGCTCTGTACGAACAGTATAAATGGAAAAATGCTGATAGATCTTGTAAATAATACTTTCAAGATCAAGACTCATTTGATTTAAACCGTGGTGTAAACAGTTGTTCAGAATATGTGCTGGGCAACCTACCCCAACCAAAGCAGGTACCTCACTTTTCAAATGAGTAAAAACGTTGTTTCCTCTCTTTCGGTGTATACCACCAAAATTGGTGTTGCAATTATCATCAGTAAAAGAAATGCATTTGTCAAAGAGCCTCCTTTTCTTCAGTGTTTCCTTAACTTCATTTGCAATAGTCAAAGATGTTTCGTCTTTAAGGCTTCTAACATCAAGCAATTTAGACTGCATGCCTCCATTTTTCCAGTCAAAATATTGTATGACAATAGGAAAAAGTTTTGTAGATTTGTGATTGCTGCCATCAGTGGATACTCCGAGATACATAGTCTCATGTTTTTCTACATCATTCAGCACACATTGAACAGACGCTGGAGCAAGTACATTATTTACGATAGCTTCAATCTTTGTGCGAGCACAAGAGAACTTCTTTGCAGTGCTAGAATCAGGAAATACCTTTGCCATCAAAGTGGATGTGCAGTCGTTAGATTTATAGCTGTAATGGTGCTTTACAGTATGAAATGCCATGGTGGCTTCGGCAGCTGCAACTTCATCTTCTGACTTAGTGCCAGGTTTACAAAAATAGTCAGTCATTTTAGAAGATGAAGTTTCACCTCTAATAGCTTGTTTATGTTTTGTGGTTTTAATATGGTCAACGAGGCTAATACTGCCTTTGTTTGCCACAGAAATAAATGTTCCATATCCACAAGTAATGCATTCAGCTTCAAAGTCGCTACGTCCTTTTTTGAAACAAGGATACTTCTGCCGTAGTTCATCGAAAAACACACTTTTCCTCTTTGGCATTATTTATTGTTTAGCTTTATTTACTTTATCACAACTCGTTTACTTTATCAGAAAAACCTACACCCTACAGTCACTGCTACATGCTCTCTCAAAGTCTCAACTCAACTGGTTTACTCTTCTTTCTCGCAATTACTGTTCTTAACGTCTGACAAGCAAAAGTTACTCGTGAAAATTTAAATTCATTATTACATTTGTGATGTAACAACAGAACGAAAAATTATCAATGGGTGTTGTTACGGATTTGTTATAGAGCAGTGTGAGAAATAAAAATCTAAATTGTAAAAAAAGAGGACATTTGGCTACTTTGGAGTGTCCTCGGAGGACCATTCATATTTTTAGAAAAAAGAGGACAAATCCTCTTAAAAGAGGACGTATGGTAGCTCTACTTTTAAGTCTAACAACGTTTTGGCCGACTCAGTACTTTCATCTCCTGGCTCATAATTAGACTATTTTTGATTTTATCTCAGCAGTCTCGAGTTTTTCCAAAATTTCTTGAGCTTTACCAGCTTGTTTATTTTGCAGTTGGAATCAGCCCTTTGGAACTTGAATTTGAGAAAGTTGATCACTTGTTCCCACATATTCACAAATCTTTCGAGGCTCGAGCCCTTCGACAGCCATCTCACCTCTGTGTGAAGCAGGAGTGTTTTGAACTTTTCAGTTTCACAGAATTGCATTAATAATCCATTATTCAATGAGTTTGCTTTGACAAAGATAATTGCATGTATAGCAGCGTTGAGTGATTCTTCCATGTCTCCTCCAACACTTTTAGCAGCCAAATGTTGCCTGTGGACAATGCAATGAACATGAGAGATGTGAGGAGCGACTGATTTCATTCCAGAAACAAAGCCTTTCGCTTTTTCAGTCATGGCTTTAGCTCCATCCGATGCAATGTAGATCAAATTGGTCAATGGAATGCTTTTATTATCAAAATATTGCATTATATGATGGAAAATATCTTCTCCACGAGTAGTTTCAGGGAGACTTTTAATGAATAGCATTTCTTCCCTTACATCATTGTTATAGATGAATCTGGCATAGACAAGAAGGATAGCTTGGCTATGAATCATGCTCTGATCAGTCTGGAGAGAAAACTTAGTCTTGCGCAGAATTTCCACTATTTTATCCCCAACAAAACTAGCCATTTCATCTTGCCTTCTTGTAATAGCGTGTTTAGATAGAGAAATTTGATTCAGAGCAGATGCAGCATCTTTTCCCAGGACTTCGTTTGCATAGGCTAATGTAGCAGGCTTGATAAGCTTCTCACCATAAACTTGAGGGGCTCCAACCTTGGCAAGAATTTCAGAGACCAAATAACTTGGTTTGAGTGTCTTTCCATATGCAGTACTCATTTTCTTGGCAAAGTCGAATAGTTTGACTGGCAGTGTTTTCTTTTTTCTCTCGAAATATTCTCTATCTTTACCAAGAGATGATGGATGCTTGGATTTTTGATGATGCAGCAGCTTGACTTTCTTCATTGAATTATTTGTCAGCGTGACACCACATTCGAGGCCTACAGGTTTTGCGTCAAAAGATACAAAACCAAACATGATAAAATCATCATTGTAATATCTCAGTTTTGCCTTCTTAGCAACAGGTGCTTCTGACATTTGATTAATTTGAAAGTACTGTAGAATACTTAATTTAGCGTCTGAACAAATATAACACGTGATTTTCATAAAGTAATTAATAAAAAGTCAGTGCAACAACGAATAGCTCTAATCTCCCCAAGGAAGCTTTGGACAATGAAGAAACGTAATCTTCGTGCAACAACAACACCACAACAATTACAGTAAATCGAATCTGGTTATCTACAGCTCTTACACGATTCTATCAGGCTACCATTAACAAGTCCTTGTATAGCACCCTTTAGATTCAAATAGAATCATTAATTAAGTAAAAAAGAACAGTAAAAAGCAATTAAATTACCAATCGATTGCTTTAAGCACTGTCACTTAACTGAAACTTGCAATGAACGATACAGTAACAGAATAGGAACATAGCTAACTAACTATACTAACTACCACAACCTGAATTTTCTCCTGCCAAACTATTTTTGAGATTGACATTACAAAAATTATCTCACGTAGACCCACTCCTACATCTTGAACAATGTTACGTCTATGACATCATTGGGCTAGTTAGATATTTTTCCAATGCGCAGTTCTTACATAATTTACTACACAGGTTACAATTTTCAGAATTGTTTTATAAAGGATTTATGGAACTCTCTGTGGACCATTAGAAATTCGGGATTGGCGCTCTAGCACTCTACTGAGATTGAGATGCGTAACTTACTGCACCGCACAATTCCACAAGCCAGCAAACGAGCAAGTTGTTGTATTACTAAAAGCGTATAAATACAGCTCAGAGCAGAAAAGTGACTTTGACTACAGCAAGCAGAGCAGATTTTACATTACTGATAAGCAGTGTCATGCATTGGTTAACAAATTAGTTTACTCAACAGATAGCCAATTTTTAAATCAAAACATAATACAATCAATCAACTATTGCTGTCTAAGTTATAGGCTATTCTTTATTTACCAGCAAAGCAACATGTGACGTTATTTCTCACGTTTCTAAGAAAGCTAAACAGAGTTTCCATTAAAAACTATGCAATTGTTACCGAGTGGGGAAAATCTCTAACGCCACTATTTTAAAAGCAATATTTAATCAATTAACTCTGTTACTTACGCGAAATATTAGCTTTGTGCAGAGTGGTTAGTGGCACCCACGTTTTTAAAGAGAATCGTACAAGTTGTACGAGAATAGAGATCGAGCTACCGGTATCACTAGGCGCTACACATCAGCATTTCTAAAACAAACAAAAGAAACGCTCTGATTTGAAAGCAAACTTTGGTTGTATTTTTAACAGAAATAGAGTAACTCTTAAAAATGCGAGATAACTTGGGACGTATTCGATCACCGAAACACTGCTGCAAATTTTCGCAACGTTGCCAGTTACAACGGCAACGGGCGAACGGTCATTTGGCGCCCTAAAGCTGATCAAAACGTACTTACGTACGAGCATGCAAGAAAATTGGCTCAATGCATTGGCTCTTTTTTATACAAACATAGGCTAATAAACAACGACATTAAGCTTGATTATAGTCAAATGATTGACCAATTTTTGAAAGGGAACCGTGGCATCAATTTAAAGTAAACTGACTTTGTTTTATGCTTAATTTTTATTTTACGATTTCATTCTTCAAATAAGTCTCATAAAGGATTTATAATAAAACTTGCTTCTAGAATGCACGGAAATGCATATTTTTAGGTGTAATTTTTCAAAATTTTCCGGGGCATACCCCGGACCACCCTAGAATGGTTGTGCCTTCGGCACTCCCCATAAAGTTGATTTGTGACGAAACTTTGGCCCCCTCCTTCGGAAACTTTCTACGTACGCCACTGCTCCCAAGCGAGTGCGGACGCCCCGTCCAAAATATAGCAATACAATTCGCTTTCTGGTGAATGAAGGATAAACATGGATAATAAATAAATGTTTCACAGCCACATACATTACAATCACTTCTTTATCAAAGACGCTATATTTAAGCTGCGCCTTATAGAATGCTCGCCTGAAAAATGCTGACGGTTGTAACTCACCATTGATATTTTGATGTAACACAGCTCCAGCAGCGACATTTGAAGCATCAGCAACGAGATAAGTTGGAGCGTTCTCGATTGGATAAGCCAAAGTGACTGGAGAGCAAAGTTTGTTCATTACTTCTCGGAAAGCATCACCGTGACTTTAGTTCACTCAATTGCTTCTTTGAATATTTATACGGTGAAAGCAAAGCAAAAATTGGTCTAGTGTTTTCTGAACAATTGGGAATAAACTTTTTTTTAAAGGCAATCATACCAATTAAACGTCGTAACTGTCGCATATCAGAAGATTTAGGAAAATTCACAATAGCCTGAACCTTGTCAGCAATAGGTTTTATTCCAGTGGCATCAATGTGATGACCTAAATAATCCAAGGAAACACCCTATTTGCATTTATCTAAGTTAATGGTTAGTGGGTGCTCAGAAAATCTTTTTAATTGCCTTCGCAAATGAATTAAGTTTGTGTCATGACCTGCACTGAAAATGAGAATATCATCTAAGTAAACGAAGACGAAGTCAAAATCCGATGTAACTTGATTAATAAATCTTTGGAAACACTGTGCCGAATTTCGAAGTCCGGAAGGTAAACAATTCCAAATAAAAAAAAAACGAAAAGAGTGATACTATAAGTTTATTCACAGAGTTTGGGTGCATCGGAATCTGATGGAAGGCACTTTTAAAGTTAGTCAAGAAAAATTCTTTGCAGCCATAAAGAGCATTGACAAAATCGTTTAATATCGGCAACGGATAAGAGTCATGATCTGTAACAACATTGAGAGCACGAAAGTAAACAGTTAAACGATATTTACCTGGTTGCTTCTTTTTGACCATGAGCGTTGGTGATCCCCACGGACTGGTTCTGGGTCGAATGATCTTCGCATCCAGTAATTTGTCGATTTCTTCTTTTGCTATTTTAGTTATCTCAGGACTTAACCTGCGAACTTTACTGCGGATAGGTTGATCGTTAGTTTTGATGACATGACAAACATTACTTTTGATACTAGCGGGTGGTTCAAAAATCAACTAGGACGGAAAATCGTTGATGACCATTTGTTTATAAACTTCAGTATCAAAGCATTGCTCTTTAGCAATGTATGCTTTACAAAGGGTCTAATGTAACACTTTAGATTTAGGATGAGCAAGTTTAAGCACATTAAATTTCTCAGTTTCTATTAAACGTTTGGCACCAAACGTCAATATGAAGATTGCAAGCACGTAATCACATGTCATCAAAATGCGCTTTCGAAAAAAGTGGCTGACTACTTTCAGTGTTTTTTAATTAAATTGAATAGGAATCATATAGTATTTTGCAAATCAAATGGACAAACGTGACAGCTGTTAAATGAACGTTAAATATGTTGTTTTACTGATGTTAAGGAATGAATTTGAATGGTTTGTTTGTTATTGCTAATAGTTGGGCTAGTTTTATAGGCTAAGCATGCAGGCTTATTTGTAGCCAGCTTCTGTGAGGGTTTCATATTCGATTAATCAGCGTGTTTGGGAATGCTGTGTTTAACTTGATTGTAATGTGCATTTTATACAGCATATTTAGATGCATTAGCATACTGAAAAGTTGTAAACTTAAATCAGTGGTTCTCAACCTTTTTTGGCTATTGGCACCCTATAACCACCAAAAAAGTTTTGCGGCACCCGGTTGAACCTAAGAGCTTCCGATTCTAATAAAATCAATTTTAAGAGTGAAGTTCGCATCAAAACACTATATTGAAACAGTTTTGATTAATAACAGCTAAACAGAACACTAAAAATGTCATAAAAATGATTTAATTTATTTTAAAAGTCAGTGCGAAATTTGTGCTTGATTTTTAGCGCAAATTCTCTCAATGTTGGGGCGCACATTCGATAATGCTACTCGCATTTCTTCCTCCACAACAAGTAGCCTTTCTCTTTTTCTTGTTTTTAGGTTTGTTAAAACGGAAAATGCGGTTTTGCATAGGAGCGTTGTGGAAAATCGAAGTAAAATAACCAATGCCTTTTCTCCAATGTGAGGGTATTCATTTTGAATTTTAATCCAAAATTCATCCAGAGGCATCTCCCTGTGCAACAGCTTAATGTTACCGTCGATGCGTATGTCAATAAGTTCTTCTTCTTTCAGATTCAAAATACAATGGATATCCATGGGTAAAAATGGATTTCTTACCCATTTATAGTTTTCAGTGGACACTGTTGGAAAACATTTCTCAATTTTGTCTAGCAAAGACTTGAGATGTTTAATAATCGATGAAACCATTTCTTTGTTATTCGTTTTTGAAAAATGAAAAACATGTCAAAATTTCCTTCCTGTATTCGCAATGACCACACTTTTAATTTTTTTTGTAGAGCTCTCATTTTGTCTGCTGAAGATAAGAGATTTTCATTCTTGCCTTGCATATTGGAATTTGTCATATTTAAGTGGTCAAAGATGTCTACCAAATATGCTAATTTGGACTTCCAGCTGTCATCGCAAAACAAATTACAAAATTCTCCTTGTCTTTCAAGACTAAAAAAAGCTAACATCTCCTCTTTGAGCTCATATACTCGTGACAATGCTTTTCCACGTGAAAGCCATCTTGCCTCGGTGTGTAACAGAAAATTTTCATAATTTGCTTCCGATTCTTTGCAAAGCTTAGTAAATAATCGTGATTTAAGCGGTCTAGCTTTGATGTAGTTTACCATTTCTGTAACTTCTTTCAACACTTGTGTTAAGTCCGAGTACAATGTTTTTCCAATAAGCACTTCACGATGAAGAAAACAGTGGGTTGTTATGATTGCACTATTAACTTTTTTTTACAAGTGACACAAATCCTTTGATTGACCCAATCATAGATGGAGCTCCATCCGTACACAGTCCTACACATTCTTTCCATGTTAATTCATTTTCTTCAAAATACTTACCAAGAGTATCAAAAATATCTTGACCAGTCGTTCTTTCTTTAAGTTCTTTACAACAACAAAAAATTGGTCAGATATCTTTCCATCACTGACAAACCGGATAAAAGCTATTAATTGAGCTTTCCCACTAATGTCAGTTGATTCGTCAACTTGCATCGTAAACATTTTGCTTTGCTTTGCTTTACAGAAGAAATAACAGTATCATGTATATCCGTTGACATGTCACAAATACGTCTGCGAATGGTATCATTTGATAAAGAAATCTGTCTTATTTTTTCCTCAGCTTCGGGCCCAAAGATTGTTTTCACTATCGCACTGCAAGCAGAAAAAATTACTTTTTCTGCTTCCGTGTGAGGCTTTGAGTTTTTAGCTATTATTTCTGCTACCAAATAGCTGGCATGTTGACTTTTCGTAGAAACTTGAAAAGTTTTGGTAAATGTCACACTTTGTTGCTTTCGTTCTTCCAAAAGTCTTTTGAAATAGCTTGCCGGTTTGTCAGAAAGATTTCCGTGCTTTTTTGAAAAGTGTCTACTCAATTTACTTGGCACCATATTTTCGTATGACAGATAAGACATTCTGGTACGAGTTGTTCTTTGTCGCCGCACCAAGTAAAGCCAAAATTCAAATAACTATTGCAATATAGCCGGTGTTTCTTCTTTTTTTCTAATGTACCGGTACCCTTACAAGTACTTTCTGTTTCAGCAAATGAAGCTGAAACCTTACCAGTACTTTCACTTTCAGCAACTGCAAATGCGCTTTGATCAACGCTTAACTTTCTTTTCCTCGTGATAAATTTCTCCATTGTATTAATGCAAAAAAAGACCTTAAACACTGCGTTTTGTTTCTTTCTCTATCAAACTATTCATTTTCTTCTCAGTCAGCGAATTAATCTTTCTTGAATGAACTTATCTGATACAAGCGGGAGTATGAATGAGATAGTATGAAACGTCATAATGAGGCTTCATTGTTGTTCAAAATTTGAAAAGAACAGTATGATTTTGAACAGTAATTGACTGAACTGAAAAGTTGGTATGGCGTCATCATCAATGTAAAGCAATTATTCGAAGCCATCTCAAATTTTCCCCTAAGCATGAACTTGAAGGTCACTTTTCTATCAAAATGAATTAAAGTTCATACCTTAAAATAACATTACAGCATTCAAACTTTTTCCTAGACAAATGAATAATGTGCAGTAGCTCGCGGCACCCCAGCGAATTGCAAATGGCACCCTAGGGTGCCGCGGCACCCCGGTTGAGAACCTCTGACTTAAATTATGCTGTAGCCTAAATGACATGGCAGACTTCTGTAGCCTACCGTTTGTCATACGTTGGATTAGATATTGATGGATAAAATCAGTAATTTTTTGTCAATGGTGCTTGCCGACCAGTCGTATTGATATACCAGATGTAATTTTGTGACCTTAACTACTCCTTAAACAATTTTTTTGGCTATTGCCTAGGCTGCTGGACCAAAAGTAATTAAAAAACTTACGGTACCGGTACCGATTCATTTATTCATGTAAATGAGCTCATGCTCTGTTTGCATGCCTTTCGTCAAACTGGGCCACCGCCATGGGTAGACTGATTGGCCCCACGACCTATTTGCCACATAAAGATGGAGGCGTCCCGTTAAGTGCCTTACCCAAGGACACAACAAGAAAGCTTACCGGCAGGCTTGCAGTACCGATAGTAATGATCAGATTATGGTTGTTTTTGCTAATGTACCGACGAGTATCTAATTGGCATAAGTCATTTTTGACTGAGGAGCAAATAGTATTTAGATGAGGGCATTTTTTAGGGGCATTTTTTAAAAATTGGCTCACAGTACTAAGTTTAGACTAGCCAACTGAAAGAGTTAATCTCAACCAAATTGCTTTTGAATAATATTAATTTGTTTCCGAGGATTCAACTAGCAATAATTCATTCTAATTTTTAATTAATTTCTGATTAGTTTTCAAAATAACCCCAAAAGTTGGTGTTTGCCCTATATCTTTCCAGCATACATTACAGGGTTTGGTCAGCCACTTTTTTTGGTGCGAAATGTGTGACGTCATATGCAACCTTCCTATAGCAAGCTTGATAAGAAGTTTGCACCGACACGATAAGAAGTTTGCACCGATAATAGCAGTGGCAGTGTACGCGACAATAAAGTTCCATTCCATTTCATTTGACTAAGGCCTATATTAATCGTTAAATTATACTTACCGTGAGTTTTCACTTCAGCCAGATTGAGGGCAAACAGGTTACGAAAAGTAGCAGGTTCTTCGTTATCTGCATAAGACAAGGGAATAATACTTACAGTAGAGCCAGAGTCGATTAGAAATTCCATGTCCGATAGAGAATCCTTCACATAAGCCAAGTTAGAAGACGAAGATGGCTTACGACTCGTGACGGTCGCAAGCCAGCTTACACTTTTTTTGATTCATTTAAACAAGGAAACATAGGACAAGGTTTTTCATGGAATTTTCTAGCTTTGATAGGACCGTACTTGTTAGTGGTACCAGCACAACTCAGACACGTCGTTTGGATTGAAAGGATTACAGTCACTATTACGTGAATGGTAACTGTCAGGGCGTCTCCGATAATGAGTATTGTTTGAATGATAAGTTCCGTCTTTAGGTTTTCTCTCATTACCACCATTTACGTCGGAATGGCCCACATGACAAGAATACAAGTTGTTGTTGTTGTTGTTGTTGATTACCCGACCCCTTCCGAGGGATGGGGGCATGGCGGGAGACTGTGGAGCCCCAGAAGCCGGGCAACTCCCCAGGGTCTGGAACAGAGGTTGTACAGAGACAGAGAGTCGCCAAAGAGTGAGCGGCGCAAAGAGTCCATAGCTGGACAGTGCAGAATGAGATGAGAGATGTCCTGGGACGAGTGTCCACAGGCGCTGCAAGAAGAATTCTCGATTCTGCCAAGCCTAGAGAGATAGGAACCTAATAGAAGGCTGTGTCCATTGCAGCGAAGACGAGAGACGACACAGCGAGCATGACGAGGGAGCACAAGTTCCTCAATGGAAATTGAGGGAACCTGTGTGTCAAAATATTTGGAAGAGACAGTACGCCTCCAGTCCGAGATAAGACAAGAGTGGATACGAGAGGTAAGGGGAGAGAGACTACATGGGATTGCGGAGGGCGCAAGCAGCGCTCCCCGTCTGGCAAGCTCATCAGCTGTGTCGTTCCCTGGGAGAAACGAGTGTCCGTGGACCCATTGTAGCCTAATAGAACAGGAGAGAGAGAGAGGACAGTTCCTACCAAATCTGCCACAGAGTTTGAGATAACAGGAAAGGTGGACGAGAGGACAGGGTGGCGAGGACAGAGTGAGAGTCAGACAGGAGAAGAAGAGAAGAAAAATGGCAGACTTTATGGTGTTGCCGAAACCAGCAAAGAGCGTGCAGAATGGCGCAGGCTTCAGCGGAAAAACTGGAACATACTGGGCCTGCCGAAAAGGAAAGAGTGGCCTCAGTGCCACAGAGAGAGCAGTTGGCAAGAACGCCGGAGCCGCCCTTGCCAAAAGGAAAAGGAACAGAGCTGTCTGTCCAAAGCACCAAGTCATGAGGGGGGAGAGAGTCAAGATGGGCAAGAGCCGCACCTTGGCGAGAGTGAGGGGGATCAGAGCGAGAGCATGGAGTGGAAAGGGTGGACTCGACCGTGAAGGAAGGCAGATTCCAAGGAGGACAGGGAGGGCAAGCAAGAAGAGCTTCCCTAGAACAAGTAGAAGGAAGCATGAGCGGGTGAGTGGACGCAAGAGCTCTCCAGGACGATCTGCAGAGTCTTGGTTTCACTCCTAGTCTGGCCAAACCTGACATGGGAAAGGAGCTTGGGAGACGAAGAGCCCGCTCATAAGAAAAAAGAGTGAAGTGAGTCAGAGTGACTCGTAGGGGAGGTAAAGAAGCCTCGGTGAGTAGTAGAGGGATAGGGGACGACGAGAGGCAGCCGGTGATGGCGCGACTGGCCGCTCGGTGAAGTCGTTCCAACCTGGTAAGATTGGTAGCGCTTAGGAAAGGAAACCATCCGGGTGAAGCGTAAGTGAGAAGGGGCCGATGAAAAGATTTATACAGAACAGAGAGGGACTCCTTAGATGGGCCCCATGATGAAGGAGAGATACAGCGTAAAGCCTTGAGACGTGGGAAAAACTTGGCCTTCAGCGAAGATACATGCTTAGAAAACGAAAGAGTGCGGTCGAAGGTGACCCCGAGAAAAGTTGAAGTGGGATTAAAACGGAGGCGGGAGCCGAGTAGGAGGAGGTTGGGCTGGAGGTTAGCCTGGTGGGGATCCACTGAGAACAAGGAGGCCTCACATTTGCTCGGATTGAGAGGAAGACACCAGTGCTCCAATCGAAACAGAGCTCTTTGTGTGGCCTCCACCGCAGTAGGGACCGAGGGGGAGGAGGACCAAATGGCCAGATTGTCAGTGTAAAGAGAGCAGCTGACGGAAGAAGGCAGAGAAGCCGGAAGATCATTAATAAATAAGGAGAAAAGTACAGGGCCAAAAACAGATCCTTGCGGAACACCTCGACGGACTCGAAAGGAACGGCTTTTGTGATTGTGAAAGACCACAGAAGCGCGCCTATCAGAAAGGAAAGATTGAGTCCAACGAGCAAAGCAAGGAGGGAGGCCAGCCGAAGTTAGTTTGTGGAAAAGAGCGGGATGCCAGACAGAGTCAAAAGCTTTGGAGAAATCGATAGTAGACAGGATCGTCCGAGAGCCCGGCCTGGGTTTGTTAAACCCATCCGAAATGGACTGAGAAAGGTACAGAATTTTATCGAGTGTAGACCGTCCAGGGCGGAAACCGGCCTGACGGGGAGAAAGAGTGAAATTAGATTCCAGAAAGAAGAGTAGACGGGATAGAATGATGCGTTCAAAAAGCTTAGATACGCAGGAGGTGAGAGAGATAGGCCGGAAGGAAGCAGGAGAGTCGAGAGGTTTTCCCATCTTATGTATGGTAATAATAGAAGATATCTTCCAGATGGAAGGAAAAGAATGCGAAGACCAAGAAAGATTGAAGATGTGAAGAAGTAAATCCATGCCACAGCGAGGAAGATGCTTTAGCATGGGATAGGCAACTTTGTCTGGACCAGTGGCAGTGGATGAGGAGAGGTTGGAGGCAGCCGCAAGAAATTCAGCGGGAGAGAAGGGAGAGCAAAAGGAAGAATGAGACTCCACAGAGCACGTGGCTCGGCGGAGCTCAGTGAGGTAGCCTCTGGCTCTGCTACGCAGGGCCTTTGGCTGAGAGACGGAAAAGTGAGACCTCATGTAAGCGGCATAAACCGAAGCCGATTCCCTGGGAGAGGAACAGTTAGGAAAGTTAGGAGAGGAGGAAGACGAGGAAGGAGAGCCAGCGATAGAGCGAAGAAGAGAGTGCACAGATTTAGGATTAGATTTAGGTGAAAGAGAAGTGCAAGTCGTCTGCCATGCCTCAGCCTTGGCTTTGGCAATGACTGACGAGGCACGTCGAGAAGCGGAGATGTAAGCCTGGCGATCTTCATCACTTCTGTGAGCGGTAGCGAAAGCCCTGCGTTTTTCACTAACCGCTTCTTCCACCTTAGGACAAACCAGGTTTTTGGATGGTGTTTGATGCGGCCGAAAGGAATGGAAGATTTGGCCGCATTCAGTGCCAGAGAGGTAAAGAGAGCAGCTGCAGAGGAAAGAGAAAGAGACGAGTATTTCTCTGCAGAAGGACAGTGAGAGTCAATGTAGGAGGCAAAGCCATCCCAGCGAGCTTTCTGAAAATTGAAGGAAGGGGGACGCTCGTTGGGGCGAAAGACCGGAGAAAGAGGGATAGATAGAAGAATTGGTAGATGGTCAGAACCCAGGTCCTGAAGCACCTCCCAGGAGCAAGAAAAGGCAAGAGTAGAAGGAACAAAGGAGATGTCAGGAGAGGAGCAACTGCCAGAGGAGCGATGGAGAAGGGTTGGTGTGTCAGGGTCATTGAGGGGGAGGAGGTCAGAAGAGATGACCCAATCGAATACTTCCTCCCCACGGGGGTCGGAAGTAACTCTTGATTCCCAAAGCGGGTGATGGCAATTGAAGTCCCCAGGAATGAAGAGGTTTTTGGAGGAGGAAAGAATGGAGGGAGAGAAGGAATCGGTTCTGCCATCCGTTGGGGAGGAGCGAATAGGGGGGGCATACACATTAAGAAATGACACCGAGGAGAATTTGTTTAGAGAGATGTTGACCCCTACATAATCAGAGTAGGGATCGAGCGAAGAAAGAGAGGTGGTAGAAAGTTCAGAAAAGGATAGGCCCTGTCTGACGAAAATGACAACGCCGCCACTGGCGTGCGTGGCATCAGAAGAGAGAATGCCAGACCGGGAGTGGGTGCGATCAGAACGCAGAGCAGAGAATCCAGGAATCCGGAAAGAGGAAGAGGAGTTAAGATTGGATTCCTGAATGCAGATAAGGTCGACAGAATGGGATGAAAGAAATTGAAGTAGTTCAGTGCTCCTGGCTCGAAGACCTCCAGCACTCCGTTGAAGAACCCTGAGAGAGTCAGGGAGGGAGAGGAGGCAGGAGGTGCAGAAGGATAGCCAGGAGCTAGGGACGAAGGTGGGAGGGCAGGGGAAGGAGATATAAGATGGGCAGATGGGTGATAAGAAGTTTGGAGACGAGGGTGGGGCGAGAGTGCAGCATTAGCAGAGGGGGGGCTAGATTCCACAGTGGAGGTATACGTGTCGGAGGAGTCCGAGAAAGGGGGAGTCACAGTGTTACGGCAGGGGGGCAGCTCCAAGAGTGAGAGCTGCCTAGATCTCTGAAATTAGATAAAGAAAGTTGTGAGCACCTTAGATGAACCCATTTGGAGCATGTGCAGCATTGCACTGACTTGCCCCGCCAGGTCACATTTCCAGCGCACACATAGCAAGGAAAGATGGGGCCAGGGTTAGGATGAACGTTACCGCTCATCAGGAGAAGAAGAAGAATGAGGAGACGAAGAAGGGCGAGAGTAGGGCAGGAGAGAAGAAAAAGTGAAAACAGGCGACCGATTTTAAAGATGCTGTGTGCTGCCCTTCTGCGTTCGTTCAGGGGACAGCATAGCGAAAAAATGAATGGGGAGTGCCCGGGGTAACTGGGACCCTCGGGGAGGCCAACAGTCATTTCGACCCAACCCAAACAAGGCCGGGGACCGCACCACCACGTTGAGGCGGCTGTTGATTGGTCCAGAGAATACAAGTTCGATTTCTTATTAGGCACAGTTTCGTAAAATTGTAAATTAGGCGATTTGGTATCAGATGCCCAGGACGATTGGAAATCATACTTTAATTCCGCATAAATAGCATCAGCTTTTTATGCAAAATTGTTTAAGGGAATATCATTACCAATTAGGCATAACTAGGGTTACCATACGTCCCGCTTTTGGCGGGACAGTCCCGCTTTTTCAGGCCCTGTCCCGCTTTTTTCATCGAAAATCCCGCTTTTTGCTTCAGTCAAACAGAACCGATTTTACCAAATTTATGGACTTTTCAATTAATTCTTTAACAAAAGCGGGACGCGGAGATGCGGCCCTAGACTTGATTGTGGAGGCAATGGTATAGGTGTGTAAAGATGAAAAAAAATTGGGGCGATCTCCAAAAAAAAAAGGTGAACACCTGCTTGGCAGCAGAAAATTTGCACTTTTGGGCTTGAAAACGACACCAGACATGTCTTGAAGGAGGTGATGACCTTTTTTTTTTGTTTTGGAGATCGCCCCAATTTTTTTTTATGTCCCTGCAACTGTAACTTTGCCTCGACACTCAAGTCTACAGCCGCATCTCAGCGTCCCGCTTTTGATAAAAAAAAAATTGAATAGGCCATAAATTTCGTCTCGTGAAAATTCGCCATCCAACGTCCCGACTTTTGCTTTTCCAGATATGGTAACCCTAGGCATAACCTTATTTCAGATGGTAAAGCTTGCAAAAATTGGCTACGTAAGATTTCGACAAGAGCGCCAACCAACGGTTTCCAGTAAAATAAAGACTTCATTTTCCATAAGAGTGTGTATGGCTTGTCATTACCAAGATTCATTGTAGTCACAGCAACGCATCGTTCTTGATCAGAAGCACCGAAATTTTGAATCAAGAGTTTCTTCATCTCGGTATATGGTTCTGGATGGTTTATATGTAGAACAATGATTCCCAACCTTTTTTGATACATTCCTCCTTTCCCGTTTTAGAAACCTTTAATTCATCCTTTTTCAAAATAAAATGAAATACCACGGGGCATTTTTACTTTCATTCTGTGCTTTTTTATACTTGTCCAATCTAACATACCTTAGTGTGACACTGGATCGCAGCCTTTTATGTGAAACGACAGTTGTCAACGCCATAGCAAAGGTTGATACAAAGAATCACGTGTTGAGAAAATTTACCTCGATAAAGTTGGATGCCGAGCCATATCTATTCAAATAGACAGCTCACACCCAGTGGCGAAGCCTATTTTGGGTAGACCAAAAACAAAAGTTTTTAGGGTGATTTTTTGTTGGATACCGACTTTTTGAAAGCGGTTATTTTCCAATCTTTGGCCACTATGAAGATGAAATCCTATTGTTTTGGAAATCAACTTTTTAAACCAATTTATTTTGCTATTTTTAGCCCAAAATGAATTCATTTCATGATCAAAGTCAAAAACTTTGAGTAATACATGGCTTCTGTAGCCAACCGCAATGTGTTAAATTGCACCACGTGGAACATATCATTGGTATTTTGCTTTATATTTGTTTATAGAGCTACCGGGGTCAAGCCAAACATTTGAGGAAAAGCAAGGACACTTTAAACTCCCCAGGGCACGTCAAGTAGGAAAAAAAAGAACATGCTACATAATGCGTAGCCAGCGAGCTTTAAATTTTGAGAAAGTTGAAGGGAAATCAAAAATTTAAGGGGAAATCAAAAGAAAACAGCGTCACTGTGTGAAATCGCACCACACCAAAAACATTTTTGCCTTTTTGCTTTAGAATAGCCTAATATCAGAAATGTGACCTCTACATCCAAACTACGGAATACGCATGGCTCCCTTGGGTTCGTGTCAGCAATGAACAGAGCACATAGACCTAAGGCATAGCCACGATCTTGAAATGAGATATTCTATTAGGAAAAGGAGCACAAAAAGTCGTGAAAATCTTATGTACATAAAACACATAAACTTTTGGTAACTCTTCATACAAGAGCATTATGTGTAAAGCCGGCTTGGCCGGTTGAACCGACACTCTCAAACCCGACGTTACTGACGGGGACTCTTCGGGTGACCCCGTTGTATGTACTATAAAGCAAGGATTTTTTCTTACGCTGATATGCTGCGTGTTATGGTATTTATGTCGTTTATGTCTATACTCTACATCATTGTAATAAAATCCCAAGTTTAAGAAAAAATCAGCATAAAACCATAACCATAACAATTTGTAAAACTGAATATAGAGAGAACAATAGCCGCTTTTGTCGCTATGCCGGAAACAAGACCAATAGCGCAGCTAAATTAGGAACTTAATACCACAAATATAAATAGGAAAGGGGCAGCACCAATTGGCAAAATAGGCTTACTATCAAAGAGTTTTTTCTGTAATTGTAAAAGCAACCACCATTTCGCCGCTACAATCAGTTTTGATTATGTACAATCCCTGCTCCCTCACAAGTATTAACGATGATAATTTGTGTCAAGATTCTTTGTGAGCATTGCCAGTCATGATTAAGAGAATATGATGATCACAATTTCGCGTGCAAGAATTGTGAAAGTGCGTAAAATTCATTTACTTTTCGCTACTGCTCACACAAGAGCCGGATGGGTAAAGCCTTCGCAGCCGATTGAACTGAAATTCTAAACCCGGACATTACTGATGGAGGGCCTCTGCCAACGACGCCGATTAATCTAAATATAACGCAAAAATTTATGAAGCTCTGTTAATTAAACAAAGCAAACTACTTCTAAACAGCTATATGCGAATGGTTGTTTTTATCTGCTAAAAATGTTTTCATTCATTTGTCCTATTCCGTCACAGTCTATCAATACATTGTAGTTGCCGTTCTTTCGTTAAGTTATTGGTCATCATGTACTCGTTGTTTTGTTGTCACTTGTCTTATTCGTCGCAATCCATAATGTTTGGTTGCCGGTATAGAGCTAGTGAGAAAGATCAAAATCAGAGATGCTTCTCCAAAAATGAAAGATCCTGCCCGTACGAAAAAGAAGAGGACCGGTATATGTTACCGTGACTTCCAATTTTTTGTAATTTGACTTGCTTAGGAAGTGCAGGGCCTAAACCTATATTGATATTTTGAAGTTTGAGCTCTACATCATAATTAGGTTCTATTACTTGATATCATAGATGCTTTGACAAGGGCTTGATGTGAGCCGAAAACGTTCAGCTTGGAGTGTATGTAAATAAATTATCAAAAATGAAAGTGGTTTAGTGTTGCTACGTAATAATTGTTCACTCACCTGATACCAGTGGCATGCAGAGGAAGGGTTCCTATGTAAGCGCCCTTTTTCAGTAAAACATTAAAAATTGTTTGTAGTCATTATTTTTGTAACGGTGACAAACAAATAACCTGTTCTACAGAGACAGAATTAGTTTAAATTTCTAAGGTCTTGGAAAGCATTTTTGTTTTATGCTATTCGTCATTTTGTTTGATAAATCCCTCAGCGTTTACTGATAAAAGTAGAACTTTACTCAACTTTGCCTGAGTGATTGTTAGCGTACCGGCACTAAGTTATATGACATACAAGGTAATGTGGTTATGATACAGGGTGAAACAATTACAGGTAGGAGGTTTTTAGGTTATAAAATTTCACTGATGTGTTCTTTTAAAATCTTATTGTGCAGCTGCGGTGTATCCGTTGTACGGGTAAAAACAGCAATTTCTAAGGGGTAGAAGTGACGAAGGTTAACAAGTTTCAAAAAAATTACCTTAAAAATGGTTCCAGAAAGAACTGTACTCCAGGATAATTAAGTGTAACTTTGCAAAATTTTTCCTGGGGAGCATGCCCCCGGATCCTCTAGGATAGTCCTGCCTTCGGCACTCACAAAGCAAAAATATGCCGAAAGAACGCTTTAGCGCCCTCTCAAAAATTTTTTGCATACGCTCCTGCCAACAAATTTGGTGTTGCGTCAAAATCTTGCAATTTATTTTTATTGTTTTGAACTGCAAGCCTGTAAGATTTTCGTTGTGTGAGATTTGGCATCTAGCACGTTGTATATGTAGGCTAGGTGCTTTCTTGGAACAAGTGCAAAATTTTCCCCAAGACAACAACAAGTGCAAAATTTTCCCCAGTTACTAGTGCGCTGGTCTTGAGATACCATGGTTGAGGGTTCGAATCTCAGCTGGCAGGGCATTAAAAGAAAGGCAGTGTACACTGAAGGGGCAGGCCCGGTATGTAAATGTACGGGGCAGTGTACACTGGAAGGGAGTGTACAGGGTGGGGGATATTAATCCTTGTCAAGTGCATAAATTTACCCACATGGGGAAATTTATGCACTTGATCCGCTTTCTTTACTATCTTTGAAATTAATTTTTAAACCACGATTCTGTCAGCTCGACTTCCTAGCCAGCCGCAGATAGTAAAGCAGTAGGCTTATTAAGTGAGCTTCAAACTATCGAGATGAGAGCTCCAGTAAGCTAGCTTGGGAGCCAAAAATTTTAATTTACTAAAGCATGTTAAAAGAATCGATTGCAATCATTAAAAAATCACAGGAAACTAAACTCTGGCCCTAAATGTTAGAAAGACTTGAGTCGACTCGAGTCATTAGGACGAAATGGTTCGACTCGACTCGACTCGAGATCCTAACTCAAGCGGCTCGTTTCCTAAACTGCATTTACGACGGCTTACTCTTGCTCGCAGGATTTTGCGGCTGTGTGTTTCAAAAGATACCCTTTCAGCAAGTCTTCTAGAAATCGCCACATCGCTTATCATCGCTTATCATCGCTTATTTTCCAACGTGATTTGAAATAAAAAGCATAGTCAAGTAATTCATGGCGCAAAAACTTTTTTAATTTAGTCCATAGTATGCAAACAGTTTTCACTCAGCAAAATTCGCTCCGCTGCGTTTAAGGTCGTGCGAAGAAACGCTTTTTTCTATATCCAAAAAAAATGTTCTCTTGGCGGGGCCTGAAGATAATAATGACGAAATAAAACAATTGTCAGTTAATAAAATGCAGGCTTTGCTAGAAAAATTATTGCAAAATACTCTTTCAAATGGCAAACTTGAAGAAGGTTACATTGAGAAATGTCAAAACACAGAAAATATTGGTAATGTAACAGCACCAAAGTTTTCAAGTTTCCATAATAATCAATGTCAATGTTCTATCCTTTCATCAAATTATTAGTCTGAAACGAAGGGAAGTGAAGCAAGAGAGAAAAAGCTTCTCACCGATTCAGAAATAAAGGCCATGTAAGAGAATTACCTTAAATTGTACGATTAATACCACAATCAGAATGTAGAAAGACATATTTAGTTGACAACAGAAACATTTTCACTAGTGCGTGGCGTTGATTATCGTGATGGAAGGAAGTCTAGACAGATTAGAAAAAAATTTCTCTCAAAACATCCCTTTACTGAATCTACATGATGCCATTACCATAAATCGACGCGGTTTTACGACCACGTACTTTTGTGTTGTGCCACCGTTAACCTACGACTTGTTAAGATGTTGGAGATAAAAGATTAAAGGCTGGTTTCCATTAGGCGTAGATTGCAGGCGTAGCGTGGAACATTTTTTGTTTCTCTATTTAGTTTTATGCGCCGAGCGAGAGCGCTGAGCGTAGAAATACAAAGAATTTTTCGCGCCAAACCTGCAATCTACGCCTAATGAAACCCAGCCATAACTGTTTAAGTTGTTCATTATGTTAACTGCCTGCCTCGCATCTCCACTAGCACATAATTGTGAACAGTGTTTTGATATTGTTTAATTATGAATTGCTTATGTTTGTCATATTCAGTATTTTTGTATTGTATAGATCAGTGTGGTCAAACTTAATTTTATAGCGGGCCACCAGAAACTAAAAATTTATTCCGCGGGCCACGGTTTAAACTAGGGATGTGTTACCCCAAATAAAGGTGTTCTCCGAAAAAGAAAAAAAGGTTATGACCTATATCTGAGCAAATTTTCCGACAGCCATATTGTTTTCCGACATTTCCGGAATTTTCGGGACGCATGGAAACACTATTGTAATCACGCTAATCACCGTAATTGTTCGCGGGCCCAGATTAGCCCGCGAGCCTGCAGTTGGACCACGCTGGTATAGATGATAGGCTACTTGCTGCGTGACTTTTCCAAAGATAGCCATAAGTAAGAAAAGAGCTGCGGGTGACAAATTAAACCAACGTAAACTGGTCTAATCATCAACAACAACGCTAGAAGTCTTGCAAATAGAAAGATAGCTTTTATTCCATATACCAAAATAGCAGTTTTTTTCTTAGAACCTTTCTTAGAGCAATTTAGAAGATAGTTTCTCTGAAAGCAGGAAGGAAAGTGCTGCTTCTGTATCGTAGCCCCAAATCAGCTTTCCAACTCAAACGGTTCTTTTTTTTGTTTTCACCGCACACCAGCGAAGCTGTTCAAAGCTTTAACTGTGCCAGCCCGATTCTCTTTTGAAATTCGGCAGGCTATTGTAGGGAAAGACGTTACAAGTTTGATAACAGTAAGCCTGGTGTCACATCAGAGAGCAAAATTATAAGCGTAATTTGAGTGGAAAAAACATAGCTTTTTCATTTTACATTGGAATACGTGGAAACGGTAAATTAAATACTAAGCTTTTTTCGCAGTTTGCTATTGCATAAAAAATGACTACTTTATTGTCTATCACTGACGATAAATAAGAGTTGCTGCTGTTATAAGGAATAGGTACAAATTTTTTTTAAGAGGACCACTTTTTAAGAGAAGCTTTGTTAAAAATCAGTGCGCTTACAATTAGCGGTTTTCCGATAACCTCATCATCTACTAAACGCTGGGAAATCTTTCGTAAGCACAGCTTTTGGTGAGTGTACAAGCCGAAATCGACCATGAATTCAGAGCTTATATTCAGTTTTTACCTTTTATTTAACTATATCTTTTACGAAGTAATTTAAAGTGAGATTGCAAATACAACAACCGCGGACGCCATGTTGCTGATATTGACCTATGCAAAACGTAATGCGAATTGCTTCAATAAGATTATTTGCAATAAAACTACTTTGTCCTTAGCGTTATCTGGCCAAGGTATACCGAAATAATCGTTGCAGATAGATCGTGGCTGACACATATATATTATGCAGGCTCTGTTGGCGCGCTCGCGAACTCCTTGTCGCTAATGCTGAGATTAACAATATCGGTTAAACCGGCTGCGCGGGCTTGCTCCAGCGGATAGTTTTTAAAGCCGTCGTAAAAATTCGTGTTTTGTTGACATAGCCAAACATCGTTTCGAAACAATACTACTGTTTTTTAAAAGAGAATCGATGGGGAGTTGCGCATAGCCGCTGCATGTCTCCCAATTTTCTGGAGTCTCTGGCAACGTCTCGTTTGCCATGTTTTTAGCATAGGCGTCCTTGAATTAAAAAAAAAACTTTTATCCGTTACCAGCAAGCGCTTGAAAACATTCTAAAATTGTGGAAGGGCGACAAAGGGATTGAAATATCTTTTTAGGAACAACATATTAAATATCAGGACCATTATGACTTTTTTGTGGTTGTACGCCAATTTTCAAGTTTATAAGGCATGCCTATTAAATGGCATAAGGCATCTTATGGTCAAGTTTTTTTAAATTTGGCTTTTGGTGAAAACGTTCTATTAGCCAGGCATTACTAAATATACTTGCATGTTGATCAATATTGTTTTTGAGTAGTGGCTTGTGACTCAGTGTTGCCAAATGCTCAAAGATAAAATAATCTAGAATCTCAACAAAAAATATCTAAAATAATCTAAATTTAGAAAATAATAATCCACATACTAATCTAAACACACTAAAGTTACATTTTCAATAAAAAAACGAAAATTGTAATATAAAGAAAAATAATTACTCATATGAATACGTCTTTTGGAACATCAGTAATAATGATATCGTGATATTATTTCTTTTGAACTACAAAATAGTATTTATGTATGATACAAATAAAACAGTATTTTAGCTTTTAGCATAACAACAGCATTCAGTTCGCGCTACTTTCAGAGTATGGCAATACTTGCCAATATTTTGGCGAACCTCCCTCATTGTTTTGAGCGCTATTAACCTCGATTGGCAAACTTCTGTATTTTATCCTTTCCCTTCAAATGTGCTGTTAGGTACTGGTGAACTGTCTTGGCCACTACAGAACAATGCAAAATAACATTTGTCAAAACAATCTAACTGAAATGCTAAAATAATCTAGAAAATAATCTAACATCTAAATGGGTATTTATTACATCCAAATTATACGAAAATAATCTAAATCTAGATTAAAATAATCCAAGTTGGCAACACTGGCTTGTGTGATTTGGTTCGTTTTACAGACCATCTAAATGATGATTTTCTTTCCACAGCTAAATTCATCAAAATATTGTCACTTTCGTCATCGAAAGAAAATGTTCATTTTTATTTAGCTCTTCTGGTAATTATAACGTTTATTCAAGTTGATGCAAGTTCTTACCGAGCATGCAAAAAACTTCAATATCCGTCAACTTTTTGAACAGCTATACAGCTGTTCTTCATCAGGACTAATAAATAAACGAAAGCACGAGTGAGGCAATGTAAATAGTGTGCTACACAATCGAAAGAAAAAGGCAAAACAAAACGTTTAAAAGCGAACAATAAACAACTGTAGATTACGATTATCATAAATTTCAAAATAAAAACAATTTTCTTTGTCATTGATTGCATTTTCAGAATTATGAATAAAAAATGATTCAAGAAATCGGCGTTGGGTAAAATCTATTTCAAAGGTTAAAATTTTGCTATGATTCCAGTCAACTCGGTGATCTTTGGTGATGACATGCTTAACCATCGCCGTTTTTTTATTAAAATTGTTGTCATCAACTTTTGCCGGATTTTCTGGCCTCAAATCCCTTTTATGCTCAGCCAATCTTGCTTTGTAAGCCCGTCCAGTTTCCCCAATGTAAATACCAGTGCAATCTCGACAAGGAATCTGGTAAACTACACCAGGTCTAGATGTCCTTTCCACCGAGTCTTTTGCCTTTGGTAAAATATCTTTTAAAATTAAATGCGGTTTGCTACAAACCAAAATTCCTACGTTTCTCAAAATATTTGACAAAGTCTCAAAGTATCTTGGAACATAAGGCGGCGCAACACGAGTTTTAATTTCCTTGTTATCGGCTAACGATGAATTTGTTTTTCTTTTTAAACTTTTAACTGTGCGTTTTAAAAACCATTTGGGATAATCATTCTTTTGCAAGCTTCCATAATTTTTGAAGTTTCTAATGTTTTATTTGTCCGCTTGGAATTTAATTGTGATTGAGCTCTTTTTAAAAGACATTTCACCAGTCCTTGCTTCTGACTCATGGAATGCGCTGAGTTAAAATTTAGATATCTGTTAGTGTGCGTTGGCTTTTTATAAATCTTTGTCATTAACCCCCCACTAGCTTCTCGAGTCAAACAGACATCCAAAAAAGGTATGGAATTGTTGGTCTCATGTTCTATGGTAAATTTTATACTGGCTTCAATGTTATTAATATGATTATGAAATTCATCAACCTCTGTTTTGTTAATAATAACAAACGTGTCATCAACATATCTCCTCCAAAATTTGGGTGGGTTTAAAAAGGTTGACATTGCTCCTTCCTCTACATTCTCCATCACTAAATTTGCGATTATGACGGAAATAGGTGAGCCCATTGCGACACCAAATATTTGACGATAAAATTTACCACCAATATAAAGATACGTATTATCAAGACACAAATTTAATGCAGTTATAATATCAATCAGGGTAAGGTCAGATCTATCATTAAGGGTGTCATCCTTTTTTAATCGTTCTAATACAACGGTTTTGGCCACATCAACTGGTATTTTAGTAAACAAAGAAATGACATCAAACGAAGCCATGCATTCATCATGACTGATTGTCAAATTGTTTAGTTGTTCTACAAATTCATAAGAATTCTTCATAGTAAAACCATTAGCGCCGGCTAGCGGTGTCAATAAAACAGCAGTTGACAAAGGAAACTGCACTGTGGTTTTAGACAAATCTGATTATGATTCAAGAATTAATGACTTGTTAAATGACAGTAACACATACGCCCCCTTGAAATCTGATTTAACAGGTAATATTCAATCTAAACTTAATACATTTGTTTACATGCTTTTTACGAAAAATCGCATTTCACAACAGACCTACCGTTATTTACACAGCACTGATTCCATTGCTCCACGCGTTTATGGGTTTCCAAAAATTCATAAAACTGGTTTTCCATTTCGAGCTATTGTTTCCTTTATAAATTCACCGCTTTATAATTTGTCCAAAGTTCATTGCTGTTTTATTGTCACCGCTAGCCGGCGCTAATGGTTTTACTGTGAAGAATTCTTATGAATTTGTAGAACAACTAAACAATTTGACAATCAGTTATGATGAATGCATGGTTTCGTTTGATGTCATTTCTTTGTTTACTAAAATACCAGTTGATGTGGCCAAAACCGTTGTATTAGAACGATTAAAAAAGGATGACACCCTTAATGATAGATCTGACCTTACCCTGATTGATATTATAACTGCATTAAATTTGTGTCTTGATAATACGTATCTTTATTTTCGTGGTAAATTTTATGTCACATATTTGGTGTCGCAATGGGCTCACCTATTTCCATCATAATCGCAAATTTAGTGATGGAGAATGTAGAGGAAGGAGCAATGTCAACCTTTTTAAACCCACCCAAATTTTGGAGGAGATATGTTGATGACACGTTTGTTATTATTAACAAAACAGAGGTTGATGAATTTCATAATCATATTAATAACATTGAAGCCAGTATAAAATTTACCATAGAACATGAGACCAACAATTCCATACCTTTTTTGGATGTCTGTTTGACTCGAGAAGCTAGTGGGGGGTTAATGACAAAGATTTATAAAAAGCCAACGCACACTAACAGATATCTAAATTTTAACTCAGCGCATTCCATGAGTCAGAAGCAAGGACTGGTGAAATGTCTTTTAAAAAGAGCTCAATCACAATTAAATTCCAAGCGGACAAATAAAACATTAGAAACTTCAAAAATTATGGAAGCTTGCAAAAGAATGATTATCCCAAATGGTTTCTAAAACGCACAGTTAAAAGTTTAAAAAGAAAAACAAATTCATCGTTAGCCGATAACAAGGAAATTAAAACACGTGTTGCGCCGCCTTATGTTCCAAGATACTTTGAGACTTTGTCAAATATTTTGAGAAACGTAGGAATTTTGGTTTGTAGCAAACCGCATTTAATTTTAAAAGATATTTTACCAAAGGCAAAAGACTCGGTGGAAAGGACATCTAGACCTGGTGTAGTTTACCAGATTCCTTGTCTGGTATTTACATTGGGGAAACTGGACGGGCTTACAAAGCAAGATTGGCTGAGCATAAAAGGGATTTGAGGCCAGAAAATCCGGCAAAAGTTGATGACAACAATTTTAATAAAAAAACGGCGTTGGTTAAGCATGTCATCACCAAAGATCACCGAGTTGACTGGAATCATAGCAAAATTTTAACCTTTGAAATAGATTTTACCCAACGCCGATTTCTTGAATCATTTTTTATTCATAATTCTGAAAATGCAATCAATGACAAAGAAAATTGTTTTTATTTTGAAATTTATGATAACACTGTGCAACAAATTTTAAGTTTGGAAAAAATTCAAGAACAGACAGATGTGCATTAGGGTAATTTGTGGGCGCTGAGTCCGAATTTGAACTTGTTTTTTTACGTAGACGTCAGGATTTTCCGAAAAAAGCATCTGAATTTCTGGTTGAGATAGAATATTCTTTACATTGTCAAGCACTATTTCCCTTAACAAATTTATCTAATAAGTCTTCTAATAGGTCTTTTTATGAGTTGCAACAAGTTTATTATATTTGTAAAGAATGAAGTTCCCCAAGTTTAGGAAAACCTGGCATAGTTGGTGATAAAATATTCAAATTTCGACCAAAATGCATTAACCACTTAGTAGCATTTTACCAAAGCAATTTAATTATGGTTTTGCAGCAACATTGTTAGTCTTTATTATAGTTTTTTTTGCTCTCCCACCTATTACAAGTTTCAGCATTATCTAATATGAAAATGAAGCTTTAAAATGGAGCAACACAAAAACTCAACAAGAAAATCACACTATGTGCAAAAACTGAACAGAAGTGCAACGTCGTCGTCTGTTGTGTTCTTGTTCTGGCTTATCTCGTTTCAGTGACCAGCAGTATTCGGCGAGCATTCCAGTTGACCACTTTCCTTTGAACCTCTTTTCGATAACAGCAATGTCGTGGTGAAATCTCGCACCGTGCTGATCTGAAACTGCTCCCAAGTTTTCATGAAAAAATGGTAAATGTGAATGTAGAAAGTGAACTTTGAGTGACATCTTGCATCCCATTATGTGGTAGTTGCGCAACAAGTTGGCGATCACATCTTCGAAGTCATCAGACTTATGTAAACCAAGAAAATTTAGACATACTTGTTTCAAACTTTTCCACGCAGCCAACTCGGTTTCATTGAGCGCTTTGTCAAACATGTCATTCAGGATAAGTTTTCGTATCTGAGGCCCAACAAACACACCTTCTTTTATTTTGGCATCAGACAATTTGGGAAAACATTCATGCAAAAATTCAAATGCAGGAGAATCTTTTCTTAAACCTTTAACGAATTGTTTGAATAGCCCAAGCTTAACGTGCATAGATGGCAAAATGATTTTATTTTGAGGGACCAAAGACAAAGCTACCACGTTATGTTGACCTTCCTCTTCTTCTTTTCGCTGCGGCCAGGTCTTCTCAATGTAATGCTTGTTACGAGCTCTGGAATCCCGGAGGCAAAGAAAGCAGCAGTATTTAGTGTAGCCAAGTTGAAGACCTCGAAACAAAGCCACGACTTTTAAGTCTGCGCACACATACCACAAATGAGATTGGTAATTTAATTTATCCAAAATAAGTTGCAAGTTGTAGTATGTTTCTTTGAGGGTGGTTGAATATGCTACTGGCACGGATGGATAGCGGTTCCCGTTATGCGGAAGCACAGCTTTGATACTTTCCTTAAAGCTGTCTATGAAAAGTCTCCTGTTCGTTTGATCGGGGATCATGCCAATACTTTGAAATAATGCAGAAACATCGTTGCAATAGCACAGTTCGCCATCAGTAGAGAAATGGGAAATTAGGTTTTGGCTTCTTCGACGATAGAAAGTTTCCTTTGTGTCTGGAACAAGCATATTCCATTGTTGTAAGCGTGAAGCCAAAAATTCGCTATTAGACTTGGTCCGATTTAAATCTCACACAAGATCATTTAAATCTTCCTGACTGATCAAATGTGGTTTGGTAGCTTCTTGACTGAGTTGAAAGATATCATCAGAATCACAACTCGAGTTTTCAGAGTTCTCTGAACACTCGCCTTTTAGTTCAGGTAAACACGGTGGAGTAATGGGAACGGGTAGATCCGCAGAATGTGGGACAGGACGGATAGCAGATGGTAGGTTTGGATACAAAATTTTCTTCCTGTTTCTTTGTTTATAGCCTTTTGTTTTGGTTAAACAGAAATAGTAATCAGTGATGTGGTCTCTCTGCTCTCGCCAGATCATAGGCACAGCGAATCCCATATCTACTTTTTTCCCCGAAAACCGTTTGCTTAGTTTACCACTACAATCTAAGCAACAATAGTGTGAAGACCAAACTTTATCTTGGTCTCCAACCACACATCCAAAATAAGCATAATACAAACGCTTGATCTTGTCAGTTAAGTTCCTTTGATATTTTAGCAGAGTCAATTCTCCACAAATGTAGCAAAATGTAGCAAGATCATTTTTTACAAGATCGTCTCTTTTTTGGCATTTTAGCTTTCTTATGGGCAAAATCAATGTCTAACTGTATAGTACGTGCAATACTATGAGTATACTTGTCTTATAGCTTGCTTACAACATACCTAAATGCAAAAATTAGGATTAAAAGAATGTCTGCTGCAGCTAAATCACAAGGACTGTTCATTTCTAACTACCTGTAAGCAGCAACTGTGACAGTCTGTTTCTGTTTAACTGACTGGATCATGGGTGACCAGAATCGCTATTTTTTTGTATAGATCTAACAACTGTCAGCAATAGTGCCAATGATGGCTCATAAATCAAGCAGAGAAAATTCAGGCCTGTTTTCAAATTAAAATGTAAAATGCTGAAAAAACCTGACGTAATAGAAAAAAATAAATTTTATATTCGTGTTCAGCACCCCCAAATTTACCAAAATCAACTCGTTTTGTCTTTGAGTTTTTTTGTGTTGCACAGTGTAATTTGGCGTAATCTACAGTTGTTTATTGTTCGCTTTTAAACGTTTTGTTTTGCCTTTTTCTTTCGATTGTGTAGCACACTATTTGCATTGCCTCACTCGTGCTTTCGTTTATTTATTAGTCCTGATGAAGAACAGCTGTATAGCTGTTCAAAACGTTGACGAATATTGAAGTTTTTTGCATGCTCGGTAAGAACTTGTATCAGCTTGAATAAACGTTATCATTACCAGAAGAGCTAAATAAAAACAAATTTATCAAAAATACCTGGTAGCAAGAATAACAGAAAGAAAATGTTGTTGAGGTGGTGCTTAACAGCGCAACAATTGAAAACTTTAAGTACCAGTATATTAGTATATCAACTAACCTTTTGCGTCAACTTACCCACTTTTTTCTAGTATGATATTGAAACGATTCACTTTTCTGTTAGTTAACCGGGTTTGCTAGCGGGCGTATCACAAATTTTTTTTTAAGTATTTGCCCGGCAGAGATGTATCATTCACTGCATTTCGTGAAGCTTCACTCCCAACAATCAGAACGAAGTAAATTTCAACTCTTCGTTCTATTAAGACTGTGTTTTTTACGCCGTGGAGGGTACTCTTAGCCTTTGATTTCGAAGTTGTTACGGGCTATAAACGCGTCCTAGATCTCAATCAAGTGCCTATAAAGATGTTAAGTATTTAGCAGCTTTTTTCATTGAACGGTCTTTCCCCCATATGTACACTGCGGGTCAACTGCACACCTGTTTAACTGGTACCTGGGACGCGGATGCCGGACAGTATGCTTGTTTTTTGGCAAAAACTTTTTTTATCATCGATAAAAAACATAAAGTATTTTCATCAGTCATAACAATTAAGTAAAAGGAGTTACTTATAACCATGCAACCAGTCAATCAGCCTGCAGTCGTAATCAAAGGTGGCCTGATATGCAGTGATTTGAAAGAGGCAAGCTGCGCCAAAGGCTTCTCTGAGAAGGCTTAACAAAAACCGAAACGGGTCATGGAACTGCTTTTTCATCCGTATTAAATTGTCAGCATAATGTGCCGTGTCTTTTTTGTGAATTTGGCAGCTGCGGTGTTTAATGATAGGTTTTTCAGCGTCACTATTATCCAAGTAACCAAGAGCAGCTAACAAGCAAGCACTACTGTAGCGGTTTTGAACCCGCAATTTTATCTTAACAGTGTTTTTGACCAAAGTTGTTTTATATCACCTAATCTTTTCAGCGCTTTTGGTTGATTTCTTTGTTTGCGCAGTTTAGTTAATTAGGGCACATTTTAAGTTTCTGATTTTGCTTTAAGCATGTTTTGGAATTGTTTAAATCATTTGACTTTGCTTTTACGGTATTCAATTCAATTTATTTTTTGGATTCAATTCGGTTCATTTTAATTCAAGTGGGTTCAGCTGATTCAGTCGATTTATTTCAAAATTTGTTTCTGTTCATCTCAATTCATTAATAAATGGATCCATTCATTTTGTTAATATTTTTGTCAACTAGAAGCAGCCGCAAAGATTTATAGTTTTACGTACGGTTGCCAGTTATCCAAACTAGCATTTGGGACACTACGGCCATTTTGGCCGCTTTTATAAAAAACTATCTAGATACTTGTATCGGCAATTCGGTAACGACATGGGTACTTATTAAAGTTGACAAAAAATTATAGAGTGTCGACATCGAATTAACACGCTAAAAAGTATCGTGTGTATCAGAAACATCTACAATCTACTCTTCGTGGTGGCCCATAAATTTAAGACTAGTAAAAAGAGCTAGAGGGAAACTCATAATCTGAAATGCTTCTTCGGAAATGAAAGATTCTGCTCAAACGAAGAAGAAGAACTTAAAATAAATCCGTAAGACCATACTGCATTGCAACACTGAACAACTTTTCGTTTTTGATAATTTATTTACATACGTTCCAGGCTGAAAGTTTTCGGCCTACATCAAGCCCTTGTCAAAGCATCTGTGATATCAAGTAATAGAACTTTATTGTGATGTAGAACCAAAACTTCAAATATTAATATAGGCTTAGACTTTACACTACTTCAGCTAGTTGTAGTTCTATATCGTAATTAAGTTCTAACCACTTGGAGCTACCAATATAATTTTGTAGATGCTTTGACAGGGGCTTGATGTAAGCTGAAAACGTTGAGCTTTGATTGTAGATAAACAAATTATCAAAAACGAAATTGTTTTAGTGTTGCTATGCAGTATCGTCTTATGGATTCTAAAAGTTAAATCAGAAATTTACATCAAAAAAGTTACATCAGAAAGTTACCTTTCGAAATTAACTAAAAATGAATTTCAAGTATCGCGCCATTACTGACTGCATATTATGCCTACTGCTTTTATATTATGCCCATCATATTTGTAGAACGTCTACTGAAATTATGTTTTGCCCACTATGCTTATACTTTAGTAGTTGTGCCTGTACTATTCCTGAAATGTGTAACTTAAATAACTACAAGACCTATTTTTATTTAAAATCTATGTCGCCACCATTTGCGTCTCTGTTCAAAATTGACAGACACAACTTCGTTGCGATTTTTCATTCAGCTGTCAGGCAAAGTTTTATAGAGACTGAGCACAAACTATCAGAAAAGCTTTTCCAAATCGTAATGTAATATTCAGTAATGTATATTCGTAACGTAATATTGGGAAAAAACGCACAAAAGCCACTCCAAGAAACAATTGACATTGCACGAAATAACCATCGTTGAAAACAATCCACAAATAATAATTAATGACGTCGTGTCATGGCGAAAGTGTTTCAGCCAATCGCAAATTCATCCATTTGGTTTTTACGCTCGGGAATACAATCTCTTTGAAACAACGTCACCCACAACACAGTCCTAAAAATATAATGGCGTTTAAAAATGTGTGCTGATCAAGGCTGTGGCTAATAAGGAAACAGGAGGTCCAACCTCAAGCAAACATGTTTTCAGAGAGCTCCGTAATCTGCGTGATTGGCCTCTCCCCGGTGCCGTCGAACAAGCACAACAGTGGGGCTCAAACCCAAGGTGAGAGGGCACTGAAATAGACGAGAGTCTTACATATTACGACTGTATATTTGAAAATTTCAAGGGCCAGTTAGAGATTACAGAGTAAACAAGTGCTTGGCACAATTTTCATCCACACAAAAGGTCTTGATCTCTTCTTTTTTTCTTTTTTGAGATCGATTTTTCGACGAGACAAGTTCTAGGTTAAATGTCAACCCTGGGTTATAAAATTTCACGTTGCCGGCTGCAACTTGCACTCACCTGGTAAAAGTACAACGAGGAATTTCGAGTAGTCCCAAACATGAAGGCAAAAGCAGTCGTCAAGGGAAAGCACGGTCCCACTGCAGCGACGGCACTTCCTACTCCTAAGTGGGTAGCAACAGCCTAGCGAATTCAGACTAATCTTCATTTCTTCCTTCAGCAAACCATATGCTTTTCAATTCTAAGGGGTCTAGGTTATAATTTATAGACAGTCCCGATACAGGACCAACTTTTGCTACCGAGTGTTTCCGGGAAGTATAAATTCTAAGCGTAGCTCAACCACCTTAGGATAAAGTGTGTCCTTTAAAAGTAAGCTATTTTTTCTCAAAAGTGAACTTAACTAAAAGAACAAGACTACGCCTACATCGCGTTTACCTGCAATATATTTGACGATTGGACATTTTTAAGCGACCATAGATTTTAGGTCCACAAGATGTTAGAGCACATTGTGCACTGTTTGACTTTCGGCATTTTTTAGTGTTTATGCCTATAAACTCAAAGTATGTTTGCTAGTGTTTAGTCAGACGTGACTAGACTGTTAGACTTTTTGGCCCATTCCGCTTGTCACACAAAAATGAAGGATCCCATCAAGAGGTTCTTTCAAAGAAGCAACAAACCGGCCGGCTTTTACTACGATCCATTTCGACTACACAATCCATTTCGGGTAAACTCCCTAACAAAAAACTGAGATACTGAATTCAATATTTTTTGTATAACTTGACTAGGAAATTGAATCAAGTCCACATAATGCAAAGTGAATGCTTTTACTACCGCATCTGCTTTCTACATGACTGATGTTTCAGAGCACCAAGCAGCAGTTTTGTGAATGTTATTTTCAAAGTCATTGGCATGGCTCCGCAAGAGAACTGAAGTCACGCCTTCACATTGTTTAGCGCGCTTGTTCTTTAGCGACTCCTTTTCTATGTACGACCTCAGGTCACTCCTTCGAGATTTGCTCGGCTTCTGGGGCTCTATGGTCTTTTGCCGTGCCCCCGTCCAGAGAAATGGGTCGTGTAGCAACGACTAGAAGGCTTTAACTACTTTTCTACATCTCCGGAAAGAAATAAATTTGTAGGTCATCGCTCTTTCATTTGAATAATGAAAGATTGCAGGCTGTAGCTGTAGATTGCTTAGCTGTAGATTGCAGGCGTAGCGTGAAACATTTTTTGTTTCTCTATTTAGTTTTATGCGCGCAGCGAGAGCGCTCCGCGGACTTTGCGGTTGTCACGTGGCAATAATCTCAGTTTTTGCTAGGGAAATGAATTGATAAATACAGATGCATTGTGGACTTTGCGGTTGTCACGTGGCAATAATTCGCGTGGTAGTGCTGTTTGCCCGCTTTGTTTGTTCTGCAAAATTGTGACCGCCAAATAGTGTTTTACGACGTGCGGTTTGTCGCCGTTATTCACGCTGCAAAATGGGCGGAATATTTTTTTCAAATTTAAAATCAGGATATAAAAGTTTTATTCGGGTAAACTAAGCAAGAACTGCTACCGTACAAATGCATCTTTACCGAACAATCTCTTTCTGCCTTACCACAGCCCTTTCTGATATCAAATTAGCATGACTTCGAGTTTTCACAAATTAAGAAGAAAGATCATGAAAGTTTTCGGCGCTTTTCAACTGCTATCACTTGTTAGCGCCGGCACATTGTTTAGTGATGATTGAGTAAATTAAGATTCTTATTTTTCTCTCCACATCACTTCTAACGCTGAGTCCCAAGCAAGAGGTCTGTAAATTGCATTCTAACAAATCTTTGTCTCGCCATTATGATTAAAATTAGAATTTTAACCAACAGCAAAGATTTTGAGAAGTTTTTATTTCTAATCTGATGCGAGTTGTTTAATTGCCCATACGTAAGTGCTTTTTGCTTACCATTGCAAGATCTCCATTTTCATCCACGTATCGCGTGATTGTCGTCGTTTTTCCGTCCCATCTTTGAGTGTGCACAAGCTTGTCGCCTTCCCAAGCAATCACCGCCTAAGAAATTAACAAATAATTACATACAGCATGACTGGTCTGTAGCAAGTTTACCGCGCAATGGCAGGAATTCAAACAAAGTAGTCGCCGAAAACTCAAAGAGTCACTTATTACGTTTCGAGTGATTCCTAGCGAGACTGTTCTTTGCTTTCTTAAACGACTGTGGTAATAATTGCATTCTTGACGTTATGTTTTTGTTGGAATCACAATATCAAGTAAAAAACTTAAAAAAGATAGTTAATGCCAGTGCTGTTTTTTGTTCCACGTTACACACTTGATGTTATCCCCTTGACGAAGCAAAGTAGGCTATACGCTGACTAAACAGTGTTTCTGTCAGCAGTATGAGGAATCATAAAGCAATCGTTTTTAAAGGAGAGGCGAAGCTCACAAACAATTTACATTTTACAAATAGGCATCTTGCTGATAATCAATGATCGATTTTAGAGTGCCTTTACTTTGATTGTTCGATACTCTATTTCCAGGGTCGTGGCTAGAAAGTGAACCCCTTTCGCAAGTAACCGACAAAGAACGCCTCTTATCAAAACTTAAAATTTAAAAATTCTTCCGAACAAAACCTAATGATAGATGCTGCCCTGAAAGTGGATATCTTGATATTCACTTCCTTCTGCAAGGATAAGGGTTCTCACGCACCTGTTTTCTGCCTGATTCAACGAGACCAAATCAACTTAACCATTTGCACTTGGAAATCCTGTGATTGCACACGTGATAATCTTCATAGCATTGCATAAACTCATAAAGCGAGACGTATAGATTTGTTGACATAAGCTAGACATTAATTAACCTTGCATTTACGGCCATCCGGAGTAGTCTCGTCGAATTCCTCCCCCAAGGTGCAGCTTGTTTCCAGATTGCGAAACGTACTCTCGCTTTTCAAGTTAAATGAGTTGCCATTGATGGTGATAGTTACTTTGGGCTTGGCCAAGTTACCCATTTTCCTTGTGGCCATACCAACGCCTAAATATGTATTTATAACATGAAGTTGCAATGATAGGCTTATTAGGAAACACAACTTATTAATTTCCTTCATATCCAATAAACTATCATCCGACAGCAAAGTCGCTGATACAAAGAGCATATGTCAATTGACTAACCACACAAAATTATTTACTTTTGTTGCGTCATAACTAGACGAAGTGAGCAATCAAAAATCACCGAAAAAGATCATTCTAGGAGATATTTGGGGAGAGAAGGTAAAACATTTTTGGAAGAGGTCAAATGCGCTTACCTACAAAATTACTCCAATTAAAACCTTGGCAACTTTTTGTGGAGAATTACATGGAAAACAGCTCCCAACTACGCCTTAGCGACGATCTACCTATACCGAGGGGCAAATAAGTTTTAACTTTGTTTAAGAATTTGCACTGCTTTACGTTAAGTTTTATCGCAGAAGGGAAACTATTCTAAAGTTCAAAACAAAATCATTCACTTTTCACTATTGAGTAAAATAATTGATTTGGCATTTATGAAGAGAAGGAGAGGCAATCAGACATTGACGCTTCTTTATTTTCCTACATTAGCTTGTTTTGCTCTTTGTTTTTAAATTTAAATTGTAAAGCTTTTAAAAACCACTGTTTTGAACTGTTATGAAGGGCAAAGTATAGAAAAACGTCCATTTAGATTTGTTCGTAATATTTTACTTCCCCCCCCCCCCCCCCACACACACGCACCAACACACAAAAACAAATATTTATAACAGAAAACAATTTGTTTGATTCAACCTGTCAGATGTAAACAATATATATATTGAACTAAAATAATACACTAACCTACGGCTTTCATATATTCTTCAAAGTTGGTAGAACTTTTGTAGTTCCAGACACCTTGAATTTTGGCTGCCATTTTAACTTAGTGTAGTGCTTACTGCAGTTTCTATTTAAGTAAACGCTAAAATACAGCTGCAATAATTTTTTTTAGTTCTGACAAACAGACCTTACTACAATTACATCTCCTGACACGTCTACACGTGCAACTGTTCCAGAAATTAAATAGCGCGGTCACATTTGTAGCCGTGCCGCGACAAACAAAAAATGGTTTAACTGAATCGAGCAAGTAGTACAGCTTTGTCAGCTGTTCACTGACAAGTGGCGAGTCTGTAGTGGAGGAATGTACAACAGAAAAAGATAGATAAGGACTTTGTTCGCGGATTTATAGGTTTTAGCGACGCTGCAAAATTGCTAATAAATAGCTGATTGTTTAAGATTTGCTTTACTCGTAACTGGTTACCAGCACTGGCCGGCTTTTAGGCAACAACAAATTAATGTGTAACTACTTCAAGTAAACCGTTGGATGCAATCATTGTTTTCCAACAAGACGTTAGCGACAATCAAGAAAGACTTTCTAAAGATACAATGCTGAGCCTATTGATTGATTTGGCCTAAATAAACAAGGTGCATTAACCGAAATCAAAGTTCATTGTTAGTTTGGCGCTGAACGATGAACTAACGGTGGCTGCATGTGATTGGTCAGTAAAAATAATTAGTAACTTTTTAATATCTAAATAAGCGTTAAATCATGAAAAAAGGCAGCTTCTTGTTTTGTAAGTGCTGAACGCTACGATTTTCCAGTAATTTATGTTGTAGATTTAGTGTCGTAATTAATGATGGGATAAGCGGTGATGCCTCTTCATCAAACGATTTGGCAGAAGCAAAAGTCTGCAAAAAAATATTTACGCGTGCTGAAAAATGGTCTTTGACCCTAAAATGTGCGATGCAATCAATTTCGAAAAGAAAATTTTCAAAACAAAGATCTTTAACCTGACGAATAGCGGAACCACTAATTTCAACACGCCATCTATTACATTCTTAGGTTACGTTCGTACTAGCGGTTTTCGCAACCAGGAATAAAAGTTCATACCGATATTAAGAGCGGGTTTTGAGACCAGGTTTCGCTGCTGAATGCCGAGAGGACGTGCTCTATTAGCACTCAGTGTCAAGCATCAAAATCTCGTCTCAAAAACCTGCTTTAAATGTCGACAAGAAACTCAAACCTGGTTGCGAACACCGCTATGTGCGAACGCAGCCTTGTTTCAGGGTGCTGATCTCTAACATATTCTCTACTTCATAATAATATTGAGCTGAGTGAATCCTTGGTCCTTTTCCCTCTTCCCAAGAAAATATTTAAATATCCTTCAGTATAGTTTTCCTATATAGCCGGCTTTTCTTGCATCCAACTTTACGTTTAGTTGTTCGAGTAAGTTTTTTTACAACTCTATAAAAAAAACAATACTGAAGAAACGAAACAATAGGTTAACTGTGAATACAGAGAGTGGTTTATAGCAGTGATTCTACACCTATTGGGTTCACGACATAGCGTTCGATGTGCGAACTATGAAAGGTAAAGATCTTCATGTGCGTCAAGAATTATAATTGACAAATATAGTCGATCTCTAAAACAAATGAAAATTCGTCCGAGTAAGTGGTCGGGATTTCAGTAATTTTTCAGTTAAAGATGGAAATAGTGAGCTAAAATAGGTTAAAACGTTAGCCTACTGATCTAACTCTAGCCTATACAGCCTATTTCAAGCTTAATTAGGATTGATGGCAGAGAGATCCAACGAGAACCGAAATCTAACCCTCGAGCATGATGTTAGCTTCATTGAAATCAGTCAATACGTCACTGCCAATAAGACAGCATCAGTAAAAATTGATTTTGTGTGGGATGCGAATCAACGATCCGCATCAGCTACCTGGGGTGTAAACTCCGGCTCTTGATCACTGGATGTTAAAGCCAGGAGCACTGTCTTACTCTTTTGACCGCCGACAGACGCCAAATGTCGGTGCGGATTTCATTAGATAAACGCTAAGATCTCAGCTGATTTCACCAAGGCTAATGTCGTAATCCAGGGTTAGATCTGGGTTCTGTCATCACTCTCCCATCACCCCTAATTAAAGTAATCTTAATGATAGCATACCGAGATCCTCTGCTCTAACTTGATGGCCCTGCGAACTGATTTAGCGAATTATTCCCTTTCAAACTTGTAGATTATTTTTCTATTTCAATATCGCCAAGGTCGAAGTAATTGTTGCGGTCGGCGAGGGCTTGAAATAATACAAAATTCTTAGTAAGAAAAATGGATAGTTTTTGAAGATATCAAATAAAATGGAAAAAAAAGTTTTACTCTTCATGTAAAGATGGAAAATTTCTTTTGAAAATCAATATTTGAAAAATTTTTTAATTCTGAACAAAATTTTTTTCAAATGGAGGCTTTATATCGATTTTGTAAAAATAAAAACCTAAAAAAGTTTTGCTCAATTTGTGAATTTTTACGTTGCTGCAGAAGAAATGATTTTTTTCGAAAATCTATTTCAATCATGTTTAATATTTAAGATGTATAATCAACGCAAGGCAGCCAAACTTGTACTTTCACTAGCCGACGTCGCCTGGCAGGGCCCCCCATCAGTATCGTCGGGGTTAAAATATCGGTTCTGCCGGCCAAACCGGCTTCACCCATCGTGCACCTGTGTGAACAGAAACCATAAAATTGTATTTTTAGTGCACATCCATAATTCTTGTACACGTAATGGTAATAATCTTAGACTTTTAATCAAGACTGCCATAAACTATCATTACTACTTGTAAAAAGTATGGGCGGGAGGGATTGAAACACAAACAAAAATGATGGTGGCGGCCAAATGATGGTTGCTTTCACAATTACATTAACTATTTAGTGGTAAGCCTACTTTGGGATTTGGTGCGGCCCCTTTTCTATTTATATTTGCGGTGCTAAGTTCTTTGGCCGCGCTATTTGTCTTGTTTCCGTCATAGTGACCAAAGCGGCTATGGCTTCTCCAAAATCATTCACCATATTCCAGTAGGCGCCCATCATACCTAGTTATTTTCAAATAAAATATTCCCTTTAAATTCAGTTTTAAAAATCGTAAGAGTTATGGTTTTATTTTGATTTTTTTAGCTTGGGATTTTATTACATTGCTTTAAAGTATAGATATAGTTAACTTAATCGCCACCATATCGGCAAAAGAAAAAGTCCTTGCTTTATAGCATACCATATGTCGGCGTCGCTTGCAGGTCCCCATCTGTGTCGTCGGTATTGAGAATATCGGCCAAGCCTGCTTTACCCATTGGACTCTTGAGTGAATAATAACGAAAATGTTATGTTTTTTTTTGGCACATAAGATTATCACGACTTGGATCGCTCTTTTCGTGACAGAATTTCTGATTTCAAGGTCCTGGCTATGTCTTAGATCTATGTGCTCTGTTTATTGATTAAGTGAATTCAATAGGGTGTTGCGTTTCCCTGAGTTTGGAAGTTGGAAACACATTTCTGATATTAAGCTATTTGCAAGCAAAATATCAAAGTGTTTTTTATGCGATGCGATTTTACACGGTGACGTTATTTTCTTTTGATTTCTTCTCAAACTTTCTCAAGTCGTCCCAGGCTCGGCATTAAGTTGCATGTTCTTATCTCTCTGTTTGGCGTGGCCAGGGGCGTCAAAAGAGTTCTTGTTTTTCCGCAAACGTTTAGGCTTGATCCCGGCAGCTCTATAAAGCTATTATAAAGAAAAGTACCATGTGGTGCAATTTTACACAGTGATCTTATATTTTTTTTCATTTCCCCTCAAACTTTTTCTAGTCCCTGCCGATTATGTATTATGTTGCTTGTTCGTTTTGCCTTGCTTAGATGTGCTCAGAGAAATTAAAAGAGTTCTTGCTTTTACCAAAATTTTTAGATTTGATCCCGGTAGATCTATAAAGGTATTATCAAACAAAATAAACATTTTTCTATTAAATATGGTGCGATTTTACCCCGGCAGGTCATGCCATCACCAGTACTGATTTAAAACGTAAGAATTAATGCAGCTGCGCCAGCTTCGCCGTATTAATATTTGAGAGAGCAGTAGCAAATAGTTGTGGAAAGCTCTTGTGCACGTAATGGTGATAATGTTGGTCTGTTAATCAAGACTGGTAGTGTTAAAAAAGAAAGAATGGCGTCACAAACTATCATTCGTCCTTTTTGAAGTTGTAGGTGAGGGGGGTGTGAAGCAAAGTCAAAATTTATGAAAGCAACCAAATGGTGGTCGTTTTGACAATTAAATAAATAAGGTATGTAGTGTTAGGCCTGTTTGACGATTTGGTGGGCCCCCTTACGTTTTTACGTTTGTGACTTTGGCTGCACTGTATGCTTTAATTAGGCCTTAGCTTGAAAAGGGCCATGCCTTTCCCCACAGTCATATAGTCTATTCCAATGGACGCTTATTAGGCTATTTTCAAGCAAAAGCGTTCCCTCTAAGTCCAATTTTACAAATTGATGCCACTGTTGTTTAATTTTGATCTTTTCTTAAACTTGGGATTTTATTACATTTAACTTTGCCCTTCATCCAGACCTCCCAACTTTTTAATATAGACCAGTGTTCCGTACCGATACAAAGAGCCTATCAATTGCAAGTATTAATAATGGGCTTTCCTGCTTATATTTACTATCAAAATAGTAGTGGATAATTATGCCGCCAGCTGCTGTTCTCAGTACATAGCGGAAAGCATTGTGATGCTATTCAAGATTACATCGGAACACGGCTTTGTAAAAGGATTCAAGACAACAGAAAAATGCATGCTTAAAAAACATTTAAATAAATAATAGGTTATTGCACCTTGATACAGCGTAAGATGTTATATAATTACTTTTAGCAAAAATAAACGTTTCTTTATATGCAATCGATTAAAACAACAATATGGGCGGGTGTGCATAGCCACTACATGTCTCCCAAGTTTATCACGTGCGGGCAAAGTTTTATTTGTCCTGTTATCATCATAGGCGTTCTTAAACTAAACACACTTTTATCCGTTCAATTTAGCAAGTGCTTGAAAGCATATCAAAGTAGTGGGAGGGTGCCAAGATAATTGATATGTATTTTCAGGACTAGGCCATTAAATGTTTGGACCTCTCCAACCGACTTTTTTGTTGCTGAACGCGAACTTGCATGAGCCAACACCTCTGACTGCGCGCATGTTGTTTGGCCCTGGCATAGCCGCGGCCATGCAAAGAGCAAACTCACTCGAAATAAAGCACTTATAGTTAAGTTATTGCAATAATAGAGCCTCCATTAATAATGTCGAGATTAACAATATTAAATTAGCTGGCTGCGCCAGCTTCACCCAATTGCAAAGATTTTAAAAGATATTGCGGTTTAATGTCTTTCTGGGGAACATAACAACGCTGAAACTACAAGGCTATTTTCATCATGCTGAAGAGCGTTGTTATCAAAATTTTTTCTCGCAACAAAACACTAAGCAATGAGCTATTCTATGGTGGTTCAAACCCTGGCATACGGGCCGCATGCAATCCGCGGACGAAGATTTTGTGCATATTGTATTTTAAATGCAAAAAGCTCAGGAGTTAAAATACGCCTACATTTTACGTAGATGCATTGCAATAACAACTGCCCTAGGCAAGCTGCACAGCACCAAAATACAAGTCGATGCGTAACTGATGTTGGGAAGCAATGATTTTTCATGCTTTGCCATGACACGGGCACGCGTTAACTTTTTCCTGCAGCTGCAAGCACCGACTTTCTCATTCTTAGGTTTTCAGTCTTTTCGATGCCATGGATCTTCTTGAAAACTTTGCTGACATGCTGTGGACCCCCAACTCAATTGCAGAGTAAACACTATGTTTTCTATGGGAGAGCTGACAATATTTTTGTCTTCAAACAAAGTTAGAGACGATTTTGAAAATTTTTAAATATTTTTGTTGGCCCCGAAAAGTCTTTTGTTGATCACCGGGTGAGAACCACTGCTCTATTCGAATTCAACTGTGAGTTAGCAGTGGTGTTTGATATCAGCTTTGCCAGAAGCAAAAGTGGAGAAGGGGAGAGGTGAAATATAATTTTTGATCTTTGTGTTTGTCAATTTTGTAAGGTGACTTTTTCAAAATGTGTTTATTTAATCCCCAATTTTGTCAAATTTGTGCCTGAAAGCTGCTTGTTGCCTTATGAGGAAATTATAGGCGTTTTGATGCAATTAAATCTCACAATACCTTTCATCCTTAGTCGAGATCAAAAAATTTGAGGATACCCCTTTGGCCCTTCTTGTTAAACCTAATGGGCATTGTGAGAGCAACTGGCAGTTTTAACCTATAAATCAGGGGTTCTTAAAGTTTACCTCAATACTCTCCATAAGGTATTAACATTATATTTTGGGGGTATGGAGTATTTTCATTTGAAAATAAGAAAGTTATTTTGGATTACATAGCAATTGAAAAGAATGGGGAGTTAAATTTTATGTGAATCCGGATTAGAAGTATTTGGGGTTACAAACTTTAAGAATAGCTGCTCTAAGCGATTTTGTATCTAAAGTGTGCGTCGTGTTCAGCAAAGCGTACAGTTGCGGAAAACTTCTCAATCATTGGAACGATTTAAAATCGACGAACAGATCAAAATGGACAGTCAAAACGTTGAATGCTGCTTACTGCAGACAGCGAACCACCAAAATTAATGCAAACCCTGACAGGACAACGAAAACAAAAACTAATGAAATGTTTTGCTAATTGGTAAATGTGCGTCAGGTATCTTCTTAATTATTAGACGCGTAGTGGTAAGAGCGTCCGCTTCGCAGTCGGTCGACATGGGGTTTATTCCCCTTGTCGAGTCATACCAAAAGACTTTTAAAAATGGTATCCATAGCTTCCCTGCTTGGCGCTCGGCATTTATGGGATGTTGTGAAGAACAAACCGGCAAGTTCGCTTGTTGTGTCCTTGGGCAAGACACTTAACGGGACGCCCCATCTTTATGTGGAAGACAGGTGACCCGGAAATGGCAACTCCCAAGCGAGTGCGGACTCACCGTCCAAAACATAGCGATACATCGCTTTCTCGTGAATGGAGGATAAATATGGCAAATACAAAAAAAATATATATATATATTAGCTAAAAACCATTTTTTGAGTGGCAAGCAACCAGAAAGCATCAACAAGCGCGTTGGTGGTGCAGCAAAACATTAAATTAGCAAAATCAGCATTTTGATCACTCTAACGTTTCTCCAATTGCGGCCCGAAAAGTTCGTCTCAAACCTAAACGTGGCCTTTTATACTCGCAATCTTGGACCACCCTGAGCTATTTCATGTTTTGATAGCAATGCATTCTTTTTTTGATCTCGTGTAAATACAGCAGTATGTTATGTCATGAAAATTTCAGCGATTACTTAGCTTCTGTTTTGGAAAACACTACCGCGCAAGGTGTGACAGTAATTGACACCAATGTGTTGAAATTTTTGTACAGTTTTTTTATCGAAAGCACCTTGTTAATATCTTCCGAAAAATCTTTCAATTGCGTTTCTGCAATCAGTAGTTTTTGAGAATATACAGCAAACAAATTGTGCGATGATGTGTTGATTGTGACACTATTTTAGCCCCCAAAAGGATGGAATTTTTTGTGAGATGGTAAGTCCGAGGCAGGTTTTTATTTGAGCAAAATACTGTTTTCCTCTGTCAAGGAAAATAAATTATAAAACAATTATCTTTGATTGTGTCGTCACATACCTCCTTGTGGTACTCACGCCGAGGTAGCGGTCAATCCTGCTAAGCTACTTCTGAGGTGTTAAAGCGCACGTGCGTACGTTCATACAAACAGAATTGCACTTATATAGGTTAGAAGAGATAACGCAACCAACACGTTGTGGAAGGGCGAAGCATAGGGTTAGTGATATCATTGAGGGGGCTGAGCATAGCATCACAGGAAATAAGCCCAATAACGTCAAAATGTGACTTGTTTTGCCGCACATTTCTCTCTATACCGATGATTCCCAGGAGAGAAAGATGAATACATGCAAATTTGCGATCTGATAATGAGAAAATGCAACCACGAGCAGTCCTTCGGGGTAATGGATAAGACTTGTGCCCAACTTCTGTGTAGGTCCGTTTCTGTAATTCGTACAGGTCTGTTGTGTTTGTTTGTGGGGGAGGGTATGGGCTCCAGTGCTAAAATTTCCTAGTTTTTGAAACACAATGAGTACTTTTAGAAATCGGGTAGCTTAAAGTTTTATAGGGTCGGAATGATCCGAGCAAGATACATGAGTTTTTGCTTTGCGATTTGTAATGCAAATACAGTGCCGCAGAGGTCTGGTAATGCCTGGGGCCAACTGCTTAATTGTATGCCCCCCTACCAACCTGTCAAGTACTCAAGAATGGGATAAAGACAGACACTTGAAATACGTAAAAGCTAGTGTTGAGAAAAAAATTTCAAAAAATTAAACTAAAATATTTCAAAGAGTGTATTTTGTTTTAATGTGCTAATTGAAGGCTAAGACATACATTTATAAGAAAAATTCATCTGGTGAAGGGTATGCATTGAGGAACAAGACCTTGCGTTTTTGCAAGCAAATGATTATCAAATAGACCCACCAAAATAATCTATTATATATATATATAACTTCGTGAGGCATAACAGGAGATAGAGTTACCTATTTTTTTCTACTAGAAATAGTATCTGAAATTGTACAAGTGCAACCATGTAGTTTGATGCATTGCTGGCTTGCTGCCCTTAATATTTTTGTGAGCTATGCAATAAAAATGCTTTAAGGACATTGCTTTGTGAAAGCGGACAAAGAAGTAACTCTTTTTATTAAACTAGCACATGCGATGATGTGAACAAATCAGTTAGACACTTACACATTATGATTTCTCTTTCCCATATGAACTCTCCTATCGGAAAATATTTGAACTAACTCATTTTTCATATCTGCCGAAAGGAATTCTCTTTCGATGCTGATTAAAGCCAAACTTGTCAGGCGCTCCTGTGGCATAGATGATCCTGTACATGTTTCTATCAATTTCAACTTTGAAAATGGCCTCTCACAGCTTGCAATTAAAAATCCGATGGTGAGCAGAAACCTATATGCAATACATAAAGTTGGAAAGACATCCCTCCCAAACTGCATTAAATATTCAAGAGCATGCTTAGGATTAGAGGGAACTGCATTTCCTCTAGCTTGAAGGAGCACAAGAAAACCAAAGGTAATTATATGTTTGGTTTTTGTACAGTACATGGTAAACTAATTGAAATTTTGTAAATAATAATTTCAGTACGAAAGCTGACACTGCACAAGATTTTCTACAAAACATAATTACACCATGCCCCCAAGCAAGATCCTATCAGATCCATGCAGCATGTATTAGTAGACTTACGATACGAAAAAGCACATATTTTTAGCAAATTATAAAAATATAATTTTTGTAATTTCACTCTTATGATTCCTCCTACCTTGGATGCACGGGGCCGTCGCCCCGTTCGCCCCCCCCCCTCTGCCCGCCACTGGTTATGCAGCAACATAGGCTATTTTATTTTGTTTAAACCTCTGAAACAACATAGGCCTATTGTGTAGTGATCGTATGAAGTATAACCCATCACGATGGTAAAAATTAACAAAAAAATACGTCAACAAACGCATCAAAAACTAAGAATTTTACAATGTCAAAGCCTGCTGTGAGATAAAACCTGGCAATTTGCTTAGCTAGCATACTGCTAGACAACGCTTTAACTTTCTAGAAATACAAGTCTTCATATGCTTATAAACGTTATGCTTGTAAAAAAAAGCATTGGATTTAATCGTGTTGCGTTGAGGTAGGAGTTATCTGGAATTTCAGTTGCAGGCGGTGTTTAATTGCATTACGTCTATTGACAAAAAACCTAGGAAGTTTGGTTTAATAATTGTTGCCTTGTTTTTTGCTCAGCACAGTCCGCAATCAATTTACCAACAACAGTATTTTCTGCATTATCACCTTTGATCTCAGTGATACTTGATTATACAGAGCTACTGGTATCATTTTCTGTTTCATCAATACACATAACTTCGCTCTTGAAGATGCACTTTCTATATTACAGTTCTGTTGTAGTAGCAATAGTAGTAGTAGGGCTGTTTATCACAACAAATCTGTAGATTGGACTTTTGCATCATCAATCTTCCTACTTTCTTCCTTCCGCCTTCGTTTTGATGCAATACTTTCATACTCTCTATTCAACTGATGCACTGAAAACTGTCTGGTATGAGACAAGGTATACAGCAAATCAAGGACTACTATCTTAATTGAACTGATAATTTACAAATAAATCTGAATAAACAAACTTTTTTGATAAATATGATTGTTGTAGACTTCATATTTGGATGAATCCACATACGGGTAAAGCGTTATAGCCACTAAAATGTTTTATTGTTTTACTATCATCGTCACGAATAAGTAAATTTGCGTTGAAAGAATGGTTTTTATGTATATATAGTTGTTTTAATTTTATCACTTTGTTCTGCCGTATTATTTTGTTCGCTCGGCTGTTGATCGCAAATGACCTTTTTTTCATTCGCATTTATTTTGCTACAGACGCGCCTCTTCTTACATCACAATCGTTTATGACATAATAAGTTCCAGCGTAATCTAGTGAATCTTGTTTGTTCGAGGATTTTCGTTTGCCGGTTACGTAATTTATTAGCGATATTTTTTTCTGTATCACGTGATGTTGTTCTGGGTTTTTCTGGAACGCCGCCCATCCTTGTATAAAGCGAGATTTTTACGATTCAGGAGTAGAGAGAGGTAATTAGAGAAGAAAAGACGTTTTGTTTTGTGGTGATTTATTGCGGATAGTTGATGTAACAAGTGTCAGACAGTTGCTTTGTTTTGGTTGGTTCCTGATTGGTAAAGTGCGTCAGTTTCTGTGATCGTCGAGCGAAGGATGTCGAAGTCTTGAAGTAATATTTCTGTCCATGTATTGTTCTGTTCTTGACGTGGTTTCGAGGTATATTAGTTGAAGCCAATCTTTTCCTAGCTATTAAGTTTCAGCCAGATTTAATTATTCAAGCGATACTATACATCGCCTCAAGTTTAAGAATAAAATTAAAGTTAATACAGGACCAAAAATTCTATTGCAACGCGACAATCATAACTAAAAATTATGGCAGATACCAGTGTTGCCAGATTCTTGCTAGCGCTTTTCCCCAACAAAGTCTAAAAATTTCTCCAATTCGCATTAAAAATCCTCAAACAAGGATCACGCTCGAAATTGGCTGGAACCGTGAGGCAAAACATCCATTGAGGTAATGATTATCTAGCGATGACTTTTTTGGGGGGATCAACCTCAAGCACATGCTCGAAATAGCCTAAGCTGTGAGGCAAGCATCCATGCCAGCGGCGATTGGCAGTTTTTTTTTGAGATCAACCTCAAGCACTCGCTGAATTGGGGCTGCATAGCCATGGAGAATTTCCTCTGCAGGTCAAAATACTCACTTTTCACCACTTCTGCGGCTGTTCTAACGTACTTCCAACACTTGTATTTGCTACATTTGTATATTAACTTTTTAGAGAAAATTAGAAAAGGAGGATTGGTTAAGTCATTATTCATGATCGGTATTTGCCAGTGTTGCCAGAAGGGAAAATTCATTCCCAATTGTTGGAAAATTGGGGAAATTTGAAAAAAATTATTGAAGATTTCCCCAAACGAAAATTGGGGAAATTTTAAATTTCCTTTGGGGAATCTTCAACAATTTTTTTTCTCCAGGGACATTCAAATTTCCCCAATTTTCGAACAATGGAAGATGGATTTTTCCATCCGGCATCATTGGCAAGTACCGATCATGAATAATGACTTAACTGATCCCCCTTTCCTAATTTTTTCTAAAAAGCTAAATATGCAAATGCAGCAAATTTACCCTTGAATCATTGGCTTGAGCAGAACACAGCAAGAACAAAAATACCAAACAACTAAAACTTAATGATGTATTTAAATCTTGCTAAAACTTCTTGTGTTTGCATATCTCTAATATTATTTTGCATCACAAACGCAACTGACTGATTGAATTCTCCCAAAGCAGACTTAGATTCGCTTCCACCAGTATCTCGCCAACGTCAATAAACTGCTGATGAAAAAGATGAATTAATTAATCAACATTTTGATAAAACTGAAAACTGGACCGACTTCATACATGAATTATATCAGGCAAAGTCTGGTCTGGTCAAACAGCTAAAAATATTAGTTGAACTGATCACATCAGCAAAGTGAAGTTACACCATAAAAATTACACATGTATTAAACCCCCATTGTCACAACAGTTTCTGTCAAAAGAATTGAAAAGCCTTCGGTTCAAAACAGTAATAGAAAAAATAAATTTTACATTAGTTTTTGGTTTTTATTTAGGCGGTGGCTATTTTGCCGCCAACGACATTTTACCCCTGCAATTCATTTTCCATTGAATGTTTGTGATTGGTCAATCAGTGACATATCAAAAACGTGACTTTTATTCGTTAGTGATTGATCAATCTCTGTAATGTATTAAAATTGACAAAAAGTGACAAAAAAGGGGATTTGACAAAAATATAGCCTTCAGCTTGCAATCCCCTTATGTTCACTAACCGGGCAACCCCTCCTTTATGCATATTGCCTCTGTTGAAGAACCCTGCCTGCAAAGATTCGAGCTTCAAACCATTTCATTCGTAGGTAGCAGCTGCAGCAACGCCTGTTTTGAAGACACACAAACGTTAAACGGCTAAATAGATTCCAAGGGTAAAATATCGTCAAAGGCAAAATAGCCACTGCGTTTTAGTTATCACTTCCAAAGTTGTTGAGGCCAAGGCCTCTTTCGTTATGCCTCAATATAGCCTAAAACTACACATGGCATTTTTAAAAAGAGCCCCTCGACAGATCCAAAAAGGGGGGCCCGAGATGACTGCCTCGTTTGTGTCACTTAATATTCACCACCAGTATAAGGCTCTTGCCTTATAGGCTTCGCCGCCAATCGCTCTACGAAAATTCCGATCAACTTGACCCTTGATTCGCACACTTGAAGCAACTTTTAAGGCTGGTTTCCATTAGGCGTAGCGTCAAAAAGGTTTTGTTTCTGTATTTAGTTTTATTTTTCATGCTACACCTGCAATTTACGCCTAATCGAAACCAGCCTTTAGCCCCTAAAAATAAATGGATCAAGTTAAGCTGTTTAATATGAGAAAACCCTCACGTTGTAGCTTTATTCCTGATTGTGACTTGGAATTATATCCCATCAAGGTTTTCTTTGAAGTAATCTCGCCTATTATTTAATCCACCCCCCACATATTTTGAGGTTGAACCGTCCCTGACTACATGGAAAAATTTACGATCTATTGAAGGGGCGGAAGAAAAAGGATGCTGCTTGTAAGCATTTGGACTTCACTATTCGCGATCAAATCAAAATAATAAAAGCATGTAACTTAATTCAGGGGTTTCCAAACTTTTGTAGTCACGTACCCTTTTAAAGATATTCTCAGTCTTGCAAACCCCTACTTAAATTGATGGATGAGTGTGACGATCTTTTTTTAAGATAAAGTTAATTTAGACCTTAGGCGACCTTACTTATGGTCGCGATCTACACCTACGGCTAACCACAGTCACAGTTTAATCATACGAACCATCAAAGACACGATCAAAACACAACCACTGATTGGGAACCACTGATTTAATCAAAAGGCTGAGTATGTGAATTGGAGATTGTATGCACACCAGAATACTTCCAGACATATCAAACTAAAGAAATAAATACGGTATACCATATTTTTTCGGAGATAATCCGCATTTTTATGACTCAGATATGGATTCAAAATTCCTGGTGGGAATTACCTGCGGGTGCAATAAGTTTCAAGTTAGCTTTTGCCAAAACAGTAAAGTAATGATCAAGCTTATCCAAGAGTGAGCGAAACTATGGTGTAAAAACTACAATACGAATCCTCCATTTCAGCAACCGTGGTTAAATATAACGTTGAAACTGCATTAGAGAATTCTCTATATCAGTAACCACCGTTGCTGGTATAGAGGATTCCTATTGTAGTTTTAACACCATATTTTTGCTCACTCTTAGAAAAACTTGTTCTGGAAGTGAAAAGAATAGCTGTTGTGTTTTCCAATTCAGCAGTGCGTATTATACGCAAAGATAAGGATTTTTACCATAATTTCATGTCAGAAAACCGAGTGCAAATTATTTCCGGGAAAATAAGGTACGTAAAGAGTAGAATTGGAAGTGGAGAGGGATGCCGGCACTTATTCGTTGCTTTCAAACAAAATAAAACCACATGTTCGAATAGCTGATTGCAGCCAGAGAGATGTACACAAACTTTCGATCTGTTTTTGAGAGGGATGCGTGCAAGCTTACGGTCTGTAATCTATTCTAACTTATAAAATAGTTTTAAAGTCTCGAAAAACTCTGTATTTGAATAGCTTGTTTGGGACTGCACTCCCTATCTGCACTAGATTCCTTCTGCATTGATAGTAGCCCTTACGCCTATAATTTAAACTACTGCGAACTGTTAAACATTGATTTTTGTTACACGAAAGCATGACTTGCACAGACTGGGCTGAGGGTTTTCCCTACACCTACTCTCAGATTCGACACTGCCTAAAGGCATCTTATTATGCCTAAAATAAAACTGCGTTTACCATTTTTGCGCGTTATTTCTGCTAGTTATTTATTTCATTTGAAGTCGGTCACATTTTTACAGCCTTTAGAAAAATTATATCTTTGTAACGGTACACACTGCTGTAGCCTAAGCTACAAAGTAGTTGTTGAATCAGCCTGCCGAGCGATATCCCTTGCATTTTTAGTAGTGATTAAAATCAATTCTTATGACATGTTAATGACCCATGAGAATTAATGAATGGATGCCTTTCTAGATCTTATAACTCTCTGCATGTTAAAAACGATGCTGGAAGTGGAATGTGAACCCACGTCCACACCAGCCGTCGAACAATAGTCATGGCTTATAGATGTAGAGCATGACTTTACCAGTGGTGGATTAAAGATTTTAGAGATCAGAAATCTTCAATTCACAACTGGCTCCCCAACTGCTAAAGTTCTATATTAGGCTTCTATTTATTCCCTTACTTGGAGATGTCCTTGTCGGATGGCAGAAATGGGGCTGTCTATGTTCGACATTGAAGGATGGCCTTTTTTTTCTGAAAATCGCAATTTTTGGAAACTATCCGCGGACTATTTCCAAATCAATGCGGTTTTAAGACCTTTTTCTTTTGGTGTTTAACTTGACGTAATCCTGTTTTTCTGGATAAAAGATTTTTAACCCCGAAATTTCGTATATGAATGGAAAGGGAGCTAATCCACCGCTGGTCTTAACTTAACCGGAACAGAAATTAGTTATATCACCAGTTGTGCTGGAATGACCAAATCAGCTAAGGCGCTAAATGCAGTAAATTTATGCTGTACAACATTGGTTATTGGGGATAATTACGCCTGGGGGGGTAATATGCTATTTTTCAGGGGGTAATGTGGAAGCAAAACTCACAATAGAAAAGTACGTTTCAAATATTATGAGCGATCACTGCAAAAGAAATTTTGCACCTGAAATACGAGCAGAATAATAAACGATGGCTGCCACCAGGAAAGGCTCTTACTAATAGGCTCCAAAAAGCTTTTGTCTTATGTTCGTGATGCCGCAATGCGTTCTGTTTAATTTTTGCATCTGGTCACTATTGCACTCAACTGGTCAATAATTTTGTTTGCTTCTTCACAATTTTATCTGAATTATGGAGTTTTAAATTTAAACTGAGAAGTGCTTGGCATAGCCTGGTACAACTTCGGCACGTGTGATAATGTGCCTTAGGAGAAAAATGTTTTTTTATTTTGCTTGGTAATACTTTATAGAGATACGCTTTGCTTAACTCCTAGCTGACTGACAGTTACATTGCATTTGCATTGTCTGTAAACTTAACAAATTTTTATACAAAAGACCTTTTTATTACTTGCATGAAAGTGGTTGAAAGCACACAGTCCAATCTTCAGGTCACCTCATGTTCCTTTTGAACAAAAAGAGATCTACCTCAAATATTTCTAAGCGTTTTGTTTGAAAATAACTCGGCCTGATGTGCGCCTACTAAAGTATGATGAATGATTTTGGGGAAGCCATAGCCGCTTTTGTCGCTATGTCGTAAACAAGACAAATAGAGCAGCCAAAACAAATTAATATCACAAATATAAACAGCCGGCAAAAATACGAGAAGGGGCAGCACCACATTGCAAAATAGACTTACCACTAAATAGTTTATTTGTGCAATTGTGAAAGCAACCACCATTTCGCCACTATTTAATCCCTTCTCCCTTAAGTATTAACCATAATTTGCAGCAAGATTCTTTGTGAGCATTGCCAGTCACAATTAAGATAATATGATTATCACAATTTCGTGTGCAAGAATTTTGAAAGTGCATAAAAATTATTTCACTTCTCGCTACAGCTCACACAAAAGCCCCACGAGTGATGCCGGCGCAGCCGGTTGAACTAAAATGCTAAACCCCGTCATTACTGATGGAGGACCCCTGCCGGTCGATGTCGGCACAGCCGGCTAATGACTTATATAGCAGACTGACATGACCTGCAATCAATTGTTACGCGCTGCGTGCTTCTGTGCTTTAAACTGCACGTGCTCTGAATCATTGCCTTGAACTGCGCAATTAACTTAAAGCAGTTCGCTGATCCAACGCATTAGTAGCTATGCACTCGTTGTGCTGTGTTGCATGCGTTGTAAGTGCAGTTTTGCATTAACAGCTCATATGTCAGGATTTGTGTTTTTTTAAAGATGTAATTTGTTATTGTGTTGCTGAATTTTAAGTGAATAAAAGCCTAAGTTTGGTTCTTACAACAGATCACCGAGCAGCGCACTGGTAAATGCTATTTTGAAAGTTGTTGGCATGGCCCCGCAAGAGAACTAAAGTCACGTATACATATTACTTTGCCCGCTAGTTCTTTGGCGACTCCTTTTCTATGTACCACCTCAGGTACACTCCTTCAAGATTTACTTTGCGTGTGTGACTCTACGGTCCTTCGCGCGCTCTCAACCAGAAAAATGGGTCGTGTAGCAACAACGACAACGCTTTAACTACTTTTCTGCATCGCCGTAAAGAAAGAAATTCGTAGATCATGACCCTATCTTCTAAATAAATTAGGATATAGTAACAAGCGCTAATACAAGGCAGTGAGTGCTGATGAGTTGTGGACTTTGCTGCTTGTTCGCGTGTTTATTCTGCGAAACTGCGACCGTCATAAAACACTATTTGTTTTATGACGTGCGGTTTGTCGCCGTTATTCACGCTGCAATAAAAGCACAAAATTTTTTCAAATTTAAAATCAGGCTATAGAAGTTTTGTTTGGGTAAACTAAGCAAAGAACTGCTACGGTACAAATGCATCTTTACACAACAGTCGGTTTCTACCTTACCACTTCGTGATATCACATTAGCATGGCCTGCTTTGAGTTTTAATTAAAAAAAAAGATCATGAAAGTTTTGCCATATTTTTATCCTCCATTCACGGGAAAGGCGCTTTTCAACTGCTATGACTTGTTAGCGCCGGGACATTGTTTAATCATGATTGAGTAAATTAAGATCCTTATTTCTCTCTCCACATCACTTCTAACGCAGAGCACCATGTTGGAGATTTCTAGCCTAAATTGTATTGTACAAATGTTTCCCTGTTTGGCATGACTTGTCAAGCGATTTAAATGCGGGCTGCATGCAAATACGTGTATGCAAATACCAAACAAATATGGAAAGAAATGAGAAAGTAGTGTGAGTAGAAATTGAAGAAAAGCATAGGTTGCCAAACTGGCCTCTTAGGCCCGGGTGTGAACTAAACCCTTGTTATCTTTCTATGCTTTTTTCTTGTCTTCCTGTCAATGAAGCGATTTCTCTTTTTTCTTCTCTTTTTCTTTTTTTTGTTTGCCAATGTCAGTGTCACGTGGAAAGTTGTTGCAGCATGTTGGAACTTGTCTGCACTGGTAAAGGTGCTGGTTATTTATAACTAGGCCTAGGCTTTGTTTTACCGTACTTTAGACCAAATCTCGCCGCTTCCGAATTACCACGAACGTTTCCAAACATATTTGGCACGAAAATATTTTACAGGTAGCGCTATTTTACTCATGGCACTTCACCGTGTTTTTGCTGCAGTATGACTTGTCTTTGGAGAGGAAATATTGTTTTATTGCTCCATAATTTGTCTTTGAAAAGAAAATATTGTTACGTTGCTGTACGATTTGTCTTTGGAAAAAAATGGTTTGGTTGCTGTACTATTTGCCTTTGAAAAGGAAAAATGTTATCACTGCTGTGCCTATGTCTTAAACTATGCAAAATTTTACTTTACAATTGGCGCCCCATACTTCAGTGTGTTTTATTGGTGTGAGTGAGAGGTGGCAATCCCATAAAAAACGGCTGGAATAGAATTGTCAGATGACAAAACTAGGCGTCTAGTGTTTGAGGAAAATTAGAATTACAGCAGTGATGATGAATTTAAGGATGACAGTTACATACCATCTTATGATGACTGTGAATTTGATGAAATAATTCCAGATTTTTAGCAAAAAGAATACAGCCAAAATGCTGGTAAATACTATATTAAAACGTTTCGCTTTTTCACCAAAATAGTTAAATAAATGCCTTAGGTAACATTTTTGACGTATGTGACCGCGATGCTAGATATGCACTGAAATTGGACTTTGGCAAAAGTAAGGAAGGCAATCTAACGAAGAGCATCCAATGTAGGAGCTGGTGTCGCAGAACTTCCTATCACTTGCGATAACTTTTTTACGAGTTTAGGGTTGGGAAGGAAACTGCTGAAAAAAGCCAACGTCAGTTGTAATACTGTAATAATAAAATTTGGTTTCCTGCTGGTTGGATACGCGCACCGAAGAGCCCCAATAATGGCGAAAGCGGTGTGGTGCTTCCTTATTGTTCGCGTGTCACTACTTAATTAACATCAGTTGGAACGATTCGACAACACCGAAATGAATAGCTTATCATTTTTAGGACCGCTAAAGAAAGAAAGCATTCTACCACCACGTATGGCTTTTGGAAAGATGTTATCATTGTTTCCTACTGCCCCTAAAACAGTAAAGTTGTCACATTGCTATGTACGATGCATAATGACAAAGGTCAGTGGCGGATTAAGCTTTTTATGGGCCTGGAGATCTATGATAATCAGAGGCCTATTTTTTATTTTATTCGTTGTACTAAAAACTGACCACAATTGAAACGAAAAACAATTCCACAAACAAAGTATTTACTTAGTGTGCACTTATTTAAATGACACGTTTTCTGGATTTAGACAATCGAAAGCACTTAAAAATGTCATCGGTGTCGATTTTTTCCAAATGTTCATTTTCAATGCAGAGTACAGCTAAGGAATACAACCTTTTCTGGATCACAGACGAACGCAGTTGATTCTTTGCTCTTTTTAGAACTGAAAATGATCGCTCGCCCGAGCAAATAGAAATCATCAGACAAAGATACCGCCTGAAAACAACAGATACGTTAGGAAATGCATGCATGAATTCATTTTCATTTTAAAATTAAACACCTGAATTTCTTTTCATGCACTGTTAAAATGGTGTTGTTTTATCAATGTGGAGAAATGAATCATCTCCTCAGGTAATGACTCCTCCAGATCATCTAGATAATATTGAAGCAACGTTTTCGCACGTGCTTCAATTTTGCAGTTAGACATGGTGTCCAATTTCATTAGAAACGAAAATTTTTTTGAAGACGGTCGTAAGCTTCTATTCGGGTTTTCATAGACGAAAGAATTTGATCAATAATCGGCAAATATGAGTTTACTTCGAATCTGCTCCATGAATCAAGTGATGTGTCTTCAGATTCATCTTCGCTATCCAACCTTACTTTTCTTCTTTTCTTTCTTGAAATTTCATCAGTGTAATGATGACAGCCACTTAATACATGACCTCTTCCTTCGAATATATGAAATTTGGGTCTTAGAAGTTGAATAAAGTCATGTGGACTCTGAAGCAAATTTTTTGCCCTCTTCAAAGTCATTTTTCTGTCCTGCAGAGCCTGACTGGTCTTATGAAATTGTTCCATTATGCACGACTATACCTCGAGTGAAATACCAAATTCAAGCTTTTCCATTGATGAAACAAAGCCCCTGGCTGTTTCTTTAGTTTGATATTGTTCATTATTGTCATCACACATTGCCTTCAAGGCATGAAGAACCGCTTGGTAACATTTTCTTAGTGCATGTAAAGCATCATATCGCGCCTCTCAAAATGTATCGGACAAAGGCTTAATTGTAGGATATTGGAGTGGTTTCAGTGCATCAGTATGGAGATTCCATCTCCGTGTTGAAGCTGAAAAGAACACATAGAGTCCCTGAACAAACATGAAAAAATGGACCACGGATTGGCAACACTCAGCAGCACATTTTCCCACAAGCTTCAAGGAATGTGCTACAAAAGGAATATATTCCGCTTGGTGATTGCGTTCTTTTATAGTAGTTTGCATACCTTTATATTTTGCGCTCATGGTTGAAGCGTAGTCATAAGATTACCCTCTGAGATCTTTCAAACTGATCCCATTGTCTTCTATAAACTCGAAAAGTAAATCAGCCAATTGGTGACCAGTGTGTTCACGGATGGGTATAAACTTGACAAATCGTTCCACGGGACCGTCAGGTAAAACATACCGACAACGTATTGGTAACTGGTTAATATTTCTGATGTCAGGTGTTTGAGTCCACGGACACTGAATAATGCTTTGCTTGTTTTATTTCAGAAATAATAATAACTAACACTTTTGTTGCAATTACGTCAATGAATTCCTCGCATACAGTTGATGAGACATACAAAACATGTCCCTTGCCTTTGCTCACTCTCTTTTGAATATGCTTAGCAAGGAAAGCATCGAATTCTGCCAACAACTCTAAAATTCCAAAAAAGTTACCTTTTTGTAGAAAACCAACCAACTCACTACTTCCGCGGAAGGCCAGCCTTCTCGATGATAGGAATTTTATCTCACTTAAAACTCGAGCCAATACTTTGCACCAATATTTTCTGTTAGATTCGTATTGTTCTTCCAAATCTTTACAAATGCTTACTTTTTTGCTGTTCGAGAGATATGTGTTGAAAGATAATTTAAATTCGTGCCTGGCCAGGTCGTGTGGTGTATGCTTCCAGTCGCCATAACCAACTGATGCCAGCATGATTTTTTTCAGAATCAAACGCAAAAAGTTTGTAAACAAAGCTTTTTTTGATAAAGGTGAATAGTACAACCATTCGCGTTTTACTTTTTTGCCGTTTAATTGTTCTCGACATTAGATGACTTGGTTTGTAAATTTAGTTCCAATGAAACAATTTTTTTATTGGCTCTAGCTTTGGCTCTGCAATACAGTCACTCGAAGATGAACACAAAGCAGTTGCATTACTGGATGTCGTTTCTACAATGTTGCTTTTTGGTTCGCTTATATGAAAAAAATCAGTCACTTTTTTTGCTACAACTTTTTTCAGTTTATCTTCTGCTTTTCTTCTAGATTTCTCCTTTTCCCAACCGCTTTTATACTTCTTCATTTTTATTTTTTAATTGGCTAAAGTTTTAAGATTAGAAACGTTTAGATTAGTTAATATTGGTAAAAGTGTAGTTGGCCACCCCTCCTCTAAAGTAGCTATTCCCTATCGATTTCAAAACAGCCATTTCAGACCTTTTTGATTTCAATACATGAGCACCCTCTAATATATTTCTGTTGTAAAATTTAGAGCTTCGTTTACTAAAGAATGGTCTGAATTTATACACTTGAAATTTAGTTTTTGGTGAAATCCCCATTCAAGAAAATTAGCTCCTTGAATATACTTTTCTAATATATTTTTTCGTAAGCAGTAGTTTCCAAAAAGGCCCCCTTGAAAAGTTATAAATACTTGCGGTGCATTATTTAAGCAAGAAATACCATGAAATTATATCTTATCCATTTTTATTACTTTGTGGTGATTGCGTGTATATTTGATTTTAATTTAATTGTATTTGGCTTCACTTTTAATATCACTATCAGTATTTCCTATAATGGGTGTCAAATATCAATGTTGACATTTGGTATAGGAAATTGCATTGCTTTCACATCAACTTTATCAAAACTCCCAGTGCTTTATCGTGTCACGTGATTCGTGTTCGCATTTATATATGTTCGCATTGCTTATGATGATTATTGCTGGTCAATTATTCGCTTTGCTCATGCTTTGAATCAAGTTACTGCTGCTTTACTTGCTTTGCCCTCATGGCTGACATTCCGTTAATATATTTATTAACTGTCATACCGAGTGAGGAAATTATCGAGGAATAATACTGTATAGTAAACTAACGAACCCAGGACAACTGAGGAATAATATCGAATAGAGCAATAACGAACTCACGACAACTAAAAACACAAAAATATTGAAAATATTTATATTGAAAAAAGTTAAAATTTGCAAATAGTCATTTCTAAATGTGCCTCCATTTTATATCAATATCGATATATTTTTCAATATCAAAAGAGAAAAAAATAATTATTTTGTTTTATCTTATTAATATTGAAAGAAAATGTCTTGTGGAATCAATATGAATTTTATTTAGCTAATATAAATTAATTTAGAAGTAATTTTTTATTTAATATTTTAAGGAACAAATTCTCTTGAATTGGGATTTCGGTCAACTATTCCATCTACTTCCTTCTGGTCTAAACTATTTGGTAAAATTTCATCTGCTTCCTTCTTCAAATACCGGACTATAGAAAATATACTTGCTTTTACCTAAACTTTTTCTAGCCTCACTTTTGTTACCCAGCATAAACCAGTCTGCATTTTTTTTCAAAACTTCAAAATAACTGGCAACAATTGAACATGTCAGAGTCTTAAAAAAGCCAATCATAAGGATTAATATTATATTTTGTGTTATGACGTCAAAATGTGTTTACATTTTGGTTACAATGTTTTATCCAACGAAAACACGATTAAAATAGTATTTCCTACTATGACACAGTTTCGCTTGTGCTTTGTACTATGACGAGGCTTCCAATGGAGAACGCCTTGCCCATGTTACTTGTAAATTACACCTTTATTATTTTCTAAAAGTGATCGTATCAATAATTTTTATGACTTCATTGACTTGGCATAGTGGTGGGCCTATTTTTGGGTGGGCCTGGGGCTGCAGCCCCATCAGCCCCCGCCTTAATCCGGCCCTGACAAAGGCAGTGAGCCCACAGCCGAAAACAAACCTGAAATAATCCAATACTATAATTCACAAAAGGAGGTGCAGATGCCATGAATCACATGAGCAGATAATATAATACAAAACGAATGATTGGTAAATAGCCAATGGTATTTTTCAAGGAGGTAGACATAATCGCATTGAATGTCATATACTGATGTGGTTGAAACTTCAGCAATCTCTTTGTCACGAATAAGGAAATTTGCCTTGTAATAGTAGTTTTCATATATGTATAAAGTGCTGTATCATTTGTTCGCTCGGCTACTGATTGAAAAAAGAACCTTTTTTCCTCGCAATTGGATTTGCTGTAAGTACGCCTTTATTACGTCACAATCGTTTATGACATAATAAAATTCCAGATTGATCTAGTGATTCTAGCTTCTTCGAAGAATTTCGATAATCGATTACATAACTAGTAGGGCTTTTTTTCTTTTTTCACGTGATTTTGTTCCAGCATTTTCTGGATTGTTTTTTTCGATTTATGTATAAAGAGAAGGAATTTTTTTTGAGTAGTTAGTAGTAGAGAGAAGCATTGTAGCGGGGAGAGAGAGAGATTGATTGACGAAGTAAAAAAGGGCTATTGTTGTTTTTTGTGATAATTTATTGTGGAATCTGTTGACGTGGCGAGTATTGAACAGTTATTGGTGAAATTAGTTTTGGCGGTTTTCTGATTGCGTAGTAAAGTGATTAATTCTGAGATCGTTGAACGAAGAAGCTTGAAGTCGTGAAGTATTATTTCTGCGAATACATTATTCTATTCTTAATGTGGTTTAAGATGATTTTAGTGGAAGCCAATCTTTTCCAAGTTTTATTAAGTTGCAGTCAGACCTAATTATCCGAGCGATTATCATACGTCGCCTCAATCTTAAAAGAAATTTAAGATTGAAATAGAACCGAAAATTTTATTATTATCAAAACGCGACACTCTTCAAAATAAGAAAATAATTGGCCCAAATTTGCTCATGAAATGGCAAAGTCACTGGCTGGCATATTACCAGAAGAGAATTTACCGATTTAGAAAACAGTTTGAAATCTAAATTTAACTTAGATCCAAATTCAGTCAATGGAAGAAAAAGATGTTACATGGGTCCTTTCAAACATGAAAGGAAATCTAAGATGTATTGTTGCGATTTTCAATTAAGTATTTATGGTGAGAAGAGTGTCACTGTTTGCAAAAACTTGTGCTGCAAGTTCTTGCGAACTTCTGGACTTTTACGTTGAATAGGAAGCATTTCTAATTCATGGGCAAATGTAAGTGACAAGTAGAATTTACATTCAATTTTGTGTGCGTTTGTATGATTGTATTTAATTACAGTTCATTCGAGTTGCTTAAATTAGTCTGATTTATCACAAGCCTTTCGGCAATTAGCATTACAATAACTACAAAGCTTGAATGTAAAAAGTTTATTCACAAGCGTAAAAAGTACTTGGGCCTGACAGGTCCACTTGGTCGCCAATGTTATCCACATTTGTTGGTCTTTCCAGGGCTAAACGCCTGCAGCAGTGATAACATTCTTGACGTTATGCTTTTGTTGGAATCACAATATCAAGTAAGAACTTTAAAATGGATAGTTATAACAGTAGGCCTATTGTTTTTTTTCTATTTGACGTTATAAACTAGATGATATCCCCTTAACGAAGCAAAGGTAGGCTATACGCTGACTAAACAATATTTCTGTCAGCAGCATGAGGAATCATAGAGCAATCGTTGTTAAAGGAGAGCCGAAGCTCTCAAACAATTTACATTTTACAAATGGGCATCTTACTTATAATAAATGATCGATTATAGAGTGCCTTTACTTTGATTGTTCGATACTCTATTCCCAGGGTCGTGGCTAGAAAGTGAACCCCTTTCGCGAGTAACCGACTGTCGTGTTTTAATATAGCGATGATATTTATAATAGAGCTTTTTGGTTCTATCTCAATCTTAAATTCTGTTTTAAAATTGAGGCGACGTATAATAATTGCTCGGATAATTAGGTCTAACTGCAACTTAATAAAAACTTGGAAAAGATTGGCTTCCACTAAAAATACCTCGAACCACTTTAATAACAGAATAATATATTCACAGAAATAGTACTTCACGACTCCAAACTTCTTCGCTCAACAATCTCGAAACTATTCACTTTACCACACAATCAGAAAACTGCCAAAATTAATTTCGCCAATAACTGTTCAATATTCTCCACGTCAACGAAATCCACAATAAATTATCGCAAAAACAATAGCCTTTCTTCAATCCGTCAATCAATCTCTCTTTCTCCCCACTACACGCTTTTCTACTCACACTCTAACTCTCTCTGACTTCTTTTACTCTCTGACCAAAAAAATCCCGTCGCCTTTTATATCAATCGATAAGAAACAATCTAGAAAACGCTAGAACAAAATCACGTGAAAAAAGAAAAAAAACATTTCCAGTTATGTAATCGTTCATCGAAATTCTTCGAAGAAGCTAGAAGCTCTAGATCAATATGGAATTTTACTATGTCGTAATAACGATTGTGACGTAATAAAAGGCGTACACAGCAATCCGCTTGCGAGGAAAAAAGGTTCTTTTTTTTTTCTCAATCAGTTATCGAAATTCTTCGAAAAAACTAGAATCACTAGAACAATCTGGAATCGTATTATGTCATAAACGATTGTGACGTAATAGAGGTGTGCTACAGCAATTCTAATTGCTAGGAAAAAAGGTCTTTTTCTCAATTAGTTATCCAAGCGAACAAATGACCCAACGCTTTACACAAACATAAAAACCGTTTTGATAAGAGGCGTTCTTTGTCGGTGTCACGAATAAGGAAATTTGCCTTGCAAGAACTAACAATTTAAAAATTCTTCCGAACAAAACCTAATGATAGATGCTGCCCTGAAAGTGGATATCTTGATATTCACTTCCTTCTGCAAGGATAAGGGTTCTCACGTACCTGTTTTCTGTCTCATACAACGAGATCTAATCAACTTAACCATTTGCACTTGGAAATCCTGTGATTGCAGACGTAATGATCTTCCTAGCACTGCATAAACTCATAAAGCGAGACGTATAGATTTGTTGACATAAGCTAGACATTAATTAACCTTGGATTTACGGCCATCCGGAGTAGTCTTGTCGAATTCCGCCCCCAAGGTGCAGCTTGTTTCCAGATTGCGAAACGTACTCTCGCTTTTCAAGTTTAAGGAGTTGCCATTGATGGTGATAGTTACTATAGGTTTGGCCAAGTTACCCATTTTCCTTGTGGCCATACCAACGCCTAAATATGTATTTATAGCTAGCATTGTCAAACCAAACTACTTGCACTATTTTGGTTGACAATGCTAGAAGCGTTTAGCGAAAGGTCCTAATCAAAATATGTACAGCAATATACTGGTTCTGCTTTTTTTGCTGAGAATCGTCAAAAGATCCCAATCATTTGCTACTAAGTTTCCGAACATATTTTGCAAGTAGCTTTCTTTTACAAGCGGCACTTCACCACGTGGTTGCTGTAGTATGATTATGTCTTTGGTAAGGATTTGCTGATGATACAAACTTATTCTGTAGTAATGTTTCATATACTGAACTATTTAAAAAGGTAAATGAGGAATTGCACCAAGTTGATTCCTGGCTTACTGCAAACAAGCTTACTTTAAACATCGAAAAAACTAAAGTCATAACTTTTAAAACTCGTAATAGCTCTCCAGTCCCACCTAATCTTGAAATCAAGCTTAATGGCAATGCATTAGACAAGGTAACATTTATTAGATTTTTAGGTGTAACAATTCACGAGCATCTAACGTGGAAATTTCACATGGAATTGCTGCTGAAAAAAATTAGAATGGGCCGTGGCATCATACAAAAAATGAAATCCTATCTTAACCAAAAATCACTTCAATTGCTCTATTATGGCATGATTCAGAGTCACTTTCAATACTGTACAGGGTGTCTCAAAAGTAAGTATACACTTTCAAATTTGATTTTCTTTTCAGGTACAGATTATAAGGTGCTCATTTTTTCAGAGAACATAGCGTTTATAACTACAAATTTTAAGTATAGTTTGCATTTGCCACCAACCCACATAATCACAGGAAGAATAACTCAAGAAATGAGGTGCAAAATTGCTGTTTGGCAAGAAGCGTATGGATCGGTAAAGCAAACTCAGTGCCTCTTTGACAGAGAATTTAAAATCAATTCAGATCTCATTTCCATCTCATAACATTTCCACCTTGCGGTTATTATCAGCCTTTTCAAGTTTATTTACAGTTTGCAACTTGTAAGGAAAAGCCTTAATATCCTTGCGAAACATTAGTTAAATGAATGATCGGCTGATGTCAAGCTCTATCGTTGCACCACGTAGGGATTTCCCTTGACTCAATGCATATGCCTCTTCTAACTCCTAAATGTTTTCTCTGAGCGTCTGCTCCTTGGTTTCCCTGATCGCTTTGTATCAGCTTCAGAGCCAGTTGCCATAAATTTACGATGAATTGCAAAAATTGTTCGTCGTGTGAGATCTGAATTAATTTTAAATTCTCTGTCAAAGAGGCACTGAGTTTGCTTTACCGATCCATACGCTTCTTGCCAAACAGCAATTTTGCACCTCATTTCTTGAGTTATTCTTCCTGTGATTATGTGGGTTGGTGGCAAATGCAAACTATACTTAAAATTTGTAGTTATAAACGCTATGTTCTCTGAAAAAATGAGCGCCTTATGATCCGTACCTGAAAAGAAAATCAAATTTGAAAGTGTATACTTACTTTTGAGACACCCTGTATTTCTTCCTGGTGTTTCAACAACAAAACATTGATTCACAGACTCCAAAACACAACAAATAAAGTCATTCGATTAGCATTTAATGCCAAAAAAAAGACGACATAACAGCAGTTGTGAAAAAGCATAACATTATGACAATAGAACAAACTGCTCAACTAGAGATAGTTAAATTTGTGCACAAGTGTTTTAACAACATGCTACCAGATGCATTTAATTTCTTTCACCACAACTATCGAAACTGCGATGCTGGTAGGTCACGGTCGAAAGCTAAGACATTTCCTATATTTTGCAGAATTAAACTAACCCAGCAGTCATTCAAATACAAAAGTCCTGTGCAATTGAATAAGCTTCCTCTAGCATTAAGAGAAATAAAATCTTTTATCAGCCAATCAAGGCAGTTCTCTATCACTTCATGACTATTTAATCCACTTGAAATTCACATCTAGGAGAAGTGACTTCTTATGACATAGTTTTTTACCGTGCTATGGTTTCTGTGTTCTTTTTTCTGTTTTCAGATGGAACCTCTGAAAGTAGTGACAGTGAAGTGAGAACAGTCAACCATGAACGATCAATTTATGAAGAGCATTGAACTACTGAAACTTCTTCATTGCATGTCAGTTTAGGATGATAAGTTATTTTCGTCTTTTAAGGTCACTCTGCATCAAATTAATTATTAATTGAGTTGATTAATTTACGCGAACAATGCAGTTGGCGATATCATACCGGTACTACTAACCCACAGTAACTTCTTTTTCATAATAGCTATATGTTTAATTTAGTTCTCGGTGTATGACTTAAAACTCCAACCGGCGTCAGGGTTTATGTGCCTTGAAACGTAAAGGAGCTGTCTCTTAGCTGTCGTTGCTCCCAGATCACCCTTGGACAAGGTGTAGCACCTGATAGCCTCCCTTGTTAGGGTTACAACTTGACAGTTTTTTATTTTTATTGTATCTAGCGACACTTTATACATGCTGTATATGCTTTTCTTCGTGTGTGTTTTTATTTATCTGCTATTTTACAGGTGCGATGGCCATGCCACTATCTTCACATTTAACCTAAACTCTTTTTGTGTGCATGTATTAACGTATATCGTTTTGCCATCGTCTCCTTTTTTGTCTACTGCTGTCAAATTTATTTTCTATGTGTGCTGATTTGGGCAAAAATAAAATTGATTGATTGAAGGATTGATGTCTTCGTTGCCGTATGTAATGTCTTCGGAAAGGAAATAATGTAGTTGTTGTAGTCTGATATGTCTGAAAGAAAAAACATTTTTGGAGCACTATGATTTGTCTCAGGGAAGAAAAATTAATTTCTTTGCAGTCTGATTGGTCTTTGGAAAAAAATGTTTTTGTGGCAATTTGAATTGCTAAGAAATAATGACTAGTTGCAATATAATTTGCCCTTGGGAGGAAAAATGTTTTCGTTACAATATGATATCACCTTATCACTACAAAATTGTACTTTACCACTTACTTTACAATTAATACCCATAGTTACTTCCATTGTTTAGCGTCAAGCAGGAGATTAGTGAATGCCATTTTAAGTGTACTTGGAACCATTCGACTGCCTGTAGCCTATGCGGCCTGGAAAGCTATTCCAGATTTCAAAATAAAATTATTCACTTTTCGCTGTTGAGTAAAGTAATTGACTTGGCATTTATGAAGGAAAGGTGAGGTGATAAGCAATCGATGCCCTTTTATCTTCCTATGTCAGCTTGTTTTGTTCTTTGTTTTTAAACTTGAAGTTCTAAATCTTTTTAAGACCACTGTTTTAAAATGTTATGAAGGGCAAAACATAAAAAAACGTCCACTTAAATTTGTTCGCAACACTCTACTCAGGTGCAAACAATATACAGGGTGGGCCGTAAGTCGAGCACCAAGAAATTACGTGGAGTGTGATGTGAAACAATGTAGAATATCTTTTCCTTTCTTTTGATGTATAATAAATGTTCTTTCATAAAATAATTTACCATTGTTTGAATGTATCAGTCATTATATCTGTCAAATTTAATTATAATCAAAGTTTTTTTAGGTATGATTTGCATTTAAATTTTTTTTCCTTTAATTTTCAGATATGCTTTTAACAACAAACGAGCGAGTTGAGTTGGTATTTATGATCATTTTGAGCATTTGTGATTGTATCAGCGTGTATAACGTGTCATCGGTTCCTTAGATAAGCATGTTTTAAATAAAAGAACGTTCACATAATCAAAATTGTCTTAAATGTTTTGGTGCGCGACTTACGGCCCACCCTGTATATTGAACTAAAATAATACACTAATCTAGGAGTTTCATACATTCTTCAAAGTATGTAAAACTTTCGTAGTTCCAGACACCTTGAATTTTGTCTGGCATCTAAACATAATGTAGTCTTTACTATTATTTAAGTAAACGCTAAAATAGAGCTGCAATATTTTTTTTTTAGTTCTCACAAACAGACATCTCGACAATTACATCTCCTGACACGTCTACACGTACACTGTTTTAGAAATTAAATATCGCGGTCACATTTAGCCCTGCCGCGATAAACAAGAAATGATTTAACTGAATCGAGCATTTACAGGTGCGAGTCTGTGTTGGAGTAATGTACAACAGAAAAAGATGGATAAGGACTTTGGGTGCCGGTATAGTATGTGTCCTACCTTTTAAACGTACTTTAGCGCAGTAAATTATTTAACCTGAAAGGGCAGTGTACACTGTAGGGCCAGGCCCGATATGTAAATGTACAGGGTAGTGTACACTGGAAGGGAGTGTACAGGGTGGGTTCCAGTGTACACTGCCCCGTACATTTACATACCGGGCCTGGCCCTACATGTACACTGCCCTTTCAGCTTAAATAATTTACCGCGCTATTCAAATCTGGTAGGACACATGCTATACCAAAACCGGACTTTGTTCACGGATTTGTAGGTTTTAGTGACGCTGAAAAATTTCTAATAAATAGCTGATCGTTTAAGATTTGTTTTGCCTCGTGACTGGTTACCAGCACTGGCGTCAGTGGTGTAGCTACCCATTGGATCTTATGGATAAATCCAGGAGCGGCAAAATGTGATAATATTTTAAAGGAACAAAGACAGTCACGTTAATTTATTCTCAGAGAGACTCAGACTTAAATGAATTAAGTCCGGGGTTCTTAACCGGGGGTACAAAACACCAAAGTAGGGGGTACGAGATGAGGTTTCAGAATAATGGTTATTGTAAACTCCAGGGCAGTGGTTCCCAAACTTTTTTGTCTGCTGGCACAGGAAAGTGGTTGATCACGTTTCGCGGCACACCGACCAGTCAAATGTGATGACCTTTTTTTTGGAGGTGACCTCTTGACTGGTCGGCAATCTATGGAAATCGCTTGATGCAGCCCGAAATGATGCTGCTCTCCAAAAGTAAAAAAGGTCATTTTCTCGATTTTGGGAGAAAAATGGTATCAACAATAGGCACTTTAAAAAGACTCGCGGTACACCTACGAATCTTCGCGGCGCACAGTTTGGAAAACACTGATCTAGGGGTACAAAAACATTTCACAAAATTTTAAGGGGTACGAGCGCCAAAAAAGTTAAGAAACACTGAATTAAGTTAACACTGATTTAAGTGAAGCCAAAAAATTACACAAGTTACGCCTTTAATTGGTTAGCAACTTTTTTAGATTGTGACTCACTATGTGGTCTCTGTGACAATATAATGATACTCATGCTGTTGAAGCATCATAGAATCTCGGTTGTAACTTGTAAGCTATTGCATTGTTCAGTCAATTTAGCTTTTAGCTTTGGTCTCAAATTCGTGAAAGGTTTAATTTAAAGTTTCAGGTCTAAACTAGATCACTTAGCTTAACTCAGCAAATTTGCAATTACGGTTGTTTTTTTAACTATTGTGCCAGAGATTCCAGTTAACAAGATTTAAGTTGCACATTTTTTAAGTTAATTGTTGCCTATGAAGAGAGTAAAAAAAAGTGATGCTTTATTTAGAAAAAAAAGAACTAAGAAAAGCTAGAGAAGAGGAACTAAAAAAGAATGAAGGAGCCATTTTGAAGTTCGTAAAAATTGCTACTGCCAAAGAAACAGAAGAGGTTAGCAGCCACAGTGAATCGTTTCCCCAAGTTGAGACGGAAGGAGAAGCAAAACTCGAGCAAACCTCGAGCAAAACAATAACGAAGTGATCATTGAAAGAAGTCGGCCTATAAATGAAACACTTTCAGATAAAGACAAAACAGATAATAACTATTATTCTCATAACGATGTGGCTATTTGGCCAGAAGTATTAACTCATAACATGAGAGTTGAGATGATCAAATTAGTGCCCGAAAAGTTTCAGAATAAAGAAGGACCGTTCAAGCCAGAGATTGGAGTAATTAAAGAAGGAGACAAAGAGAAAGAATCCTTAAGCTTTCTGAGTAAGAAGTGGTTTTATAAGACGCTAAAGAATGGTGATGAAATTCTCAGATCATGGTTGCTTTATTCGAATAGCCACTCAGGATCATAGTGTTTCTGTTGCAAGTTATTTCAATTGAGAAATGATAATTCTCCATTTGTTTTCAAACCTTTTGTAAATTTTTGGCATCTTTTCCGTGCATTTCTAGTCACAAAAATTCAAAAGTTTACAAACAATGCTTTGTTAAATGGAATGAGCTCGCACTGAGGCTTCAGGTTCATCAAACAATTGACAAAGAAATGCAAAATCTTATGAATAAGGAAAAAAATAGAGGGAGAGAAATCCTGCAGAGCGTAGTCGCAGTCATAAAGTTTCTCAGTAAACAAAATCTTCCTTTTCGTGGTCATCGGGAAGATTCTAATTTGAGGAACCAGGGAAATTTTCTTGAAACTTCAAAACTCCTTGCAAATTACAGTACTGTACAGTCATTTACGAACACATTTTTGGTACCCAACTCTCTAAAAAGAGCATGACAACGTACCTTTCACCAACATCCAAAATGAATCAATCGAGCTTCTTGGTAAAAAGGTAAAAGATCTCATTCTGAAGGAGATAAAGACAGCAAAGTATTTCTCAATTTTACTCGACAGTACTCCTGACGTCTCTCATATTGATTAAATGACTTTTATTGTTAGATACGTCAAAATCGGAAGCAATAATGAGGTACAAAAAAAAGAATCCTTTCTAAATTTCTTTCCACTGCACGGAAAAATGTTGACGAAATTACTAAGTCTATTCTCAAGAAGCTTCAGGAAAATGGCTCGGACATAATGATGTTTAGAGGCCAAGCATACGACCATGCTTCCACCATGGCAGGAGTCCGTACTGGAGTACAACGCAGAATAAAAGATATTAATTCTAAGGCCTTGTTTATCTCATGTGGAAACCATTCGCTTAACCTTGCAGGAGTTCACGTAGTGGGATCGTTGGAAGTTTCTGAAACATTTTTTGCTGTTGTGAAAAGGATTTATTCCTTTTTTTCTGCTTCTACTCACAGATGGAAGGTATTGCTTAAGTATGTACCAAATGTGGTAAAACGAGTGATTGACACACGATGGAGTGTGCATTATGAAGCTATGAAAGCGCTTCAGCAATGTTTCGTTGATGTGGTGGGTGCATTAAACGAACATTGTGATCAAAATGAAAACATTAATACAGGAGGACAAGCGCGTGGAATCTTGGAAGCAATTCAGCGTTTTTCCTTTGTTTCCTTTTTTACAATTTTGGTTGGAAGTCTTAAGAGAATCTTATGACACCCAAAAATATTTACAACGAAAAGGTCTGTCTCTGGAAGACTACCCGCGAGATGAAGGCATTTATTGCTTTTTTGATCAATGAGCGTGATGCGCTGGTCAAGCAATGCATTGAAAGAGCGATCAAGATCTGCGAAGAGCAAAAAATACCGATTGAAGAGAGACGGATCAGAAGGAAGAAAAAAATGTCTGGCGAACATGCAGAAGACGTAGGTCTCTAGGCTATTGAAGAAATCAAGAGATGCATGCTAGAAGCTATGGACCGATTTTGGAGTGAAGCGGAAAAGCAGTTTAGTGAAATGTGTTTGCTAAATGAGGTATTCGGCTTTTTAAATCCCCACACCTTGTTGCGAAGTGACAGTATCGAAATAGATATGAGCAAATTTGAGAAAATGTATGCTGATAACGTAAATTTTACCGAGTTAAAACTAGAAATCGCTAGGTTTAATCGACTAGAACAATCCAGTGGTTTTACATTTAAAAATGACGCTACAGCGCTGGACGTGCTGCAGTGGTTGAGCCAACATCGTTTATGTGAATCAACACCTTATTTATTTATGAGTCTTAAGCTTTACCTCACTGTTGCTGTTTCTATCGCAAGCTGCGAAAGAAGTTTTCAAAACTTAAGTTGATAAAATCTTAATTGAGATCTACCATGGGAGAAAGCTGCACGAATCAACAGCCGCCTCAACGTGGTGGTGCGGTCCCCGGCCCCGTTTGGGTTGGGTCGAAATGACTGTTGGCCTCCCCGAGGGTCCCAGTTACCCCGGGCACTCCCCATTCATTTTTTCGCTATGCTTCCCCCTGAACGACCGCAGAAGGGCAGCACACAGCATCTTTAAAATCGGTCGCCTGTTTTCACTTTTTCTTCTCTCCTGCCCTACTCTTGCACTCCTTCGTCTCCTCATTCTTCTTCTTCTCCTGATGAGCGGTAACGTTCATCCTAACCCTGGCCCCATCTTTCCTTGCTCTGTGTGCGCTGGAAATGTGACCTGGCGGGGAAAGTCAGTGCAATGCTGCACATGCTCCAAATGGGTTCATCTAAGGTGCTCACAACTTTCTTTATCTAATTTCAGAGATCTAGGCAGCTCTCACTCTTGGAGCTGCCCCCCCTGTCGTAACACTGTGACTCTCCCCTCCTCGGACTCCTCCGACACGTATACCTCCACTGTGGAATCTGGCCCCTCCTCTGCTAATGCTGCACTCTCGCCCCACCCTCGTCTCCAAACTTCTTATCCCCCATCTGCCCATCTTATATCTCCTTTCTCTGCCCTCCCACCTTCGTCCCTAGCTCCTGGCTATCCTTCTGCACCTCCTGCCTCCTCTCCCCCCCTGACTCTCTCAGGGTTCTTCAACGGAGTGCTGAAGGTCTTCGAGCCAGGAGCACTGAACTACTTCACTTTCTTTCGTCCCATCCTGTCGACCTTATCTGCATTCAGGAATTCAATCTTAACTCATCTTCCTCTTTCCGGTTTCCTGGATTCTCTGCTCTGCGTTCTGATCGCACCCACTCCCGGTCTGGCATTCTCTCTTCTGATGCCACGCATGCCAGCGGCGGCGTTGTCATTTTCGTCAGACAGGGCCTATCCTTTTCTGAACTTTCTACCTCCTCTCTTTCTTCGCTCGATCCCTACTCTGATTATGTAGGGGTCAACATCTCTCTAAACAAATCCTCCTCGGTGTCATTTCTTAATGTGTATGCCCCCCCCTATTCGCTCCTCCCCAACGGATGGCAGAACCGATTCCTTCTCTCCCTCCATTCTTTCCTCCTCTAAAAATCTCTTCATTCTGGGGACTTCAATTTCCGTCACCCCCTCTGGTACTCAAGAGGTACTTCCGACCCCCGTGGGAAGGAAGTATTCGACTGGGTCATCTCTTCTGACCTCCTCCCCCTCAATGATCCTGACACATCAACCCTTCTCCATCGCTCCTCTGGCAGTCGCTCCTCTCCTGACATCTCCTTTGCTCCTTCTACTCTTGCCTTTTCTTGCTCCTGGGAGGTGCTTCAGGACCTGGGTTCTGACCATCTACCAATTCTTCTTTCCGTCCCTCTTTCGCCCCAATGAGCGTCCCCCTTCCTTCAATTTTCAGAAAGCTCGCTGGGATGGCTTTGCCTCCTACTTTGACTCTCACTGTCCTTCTGCAGAGAAATACTCGTCTCTTTCTCTTTCTTCTGCAGCTGCTCTCTTTACCTCTCTGGCACTGAATGCGGCCAAATCTTCCATTCCTTTCGGCCGCATCAAACGCCCTCCTAAAGCCTGGTGGTCTACTGAGGTGGAAGAAGCGGTTAGTGAAAAACGCAGGGCTTTCGCTGCCACTCATAGAAATGATGAAGATCGCCAGGCTTACATCTCCGCTTCTCGACGTGCCTCGTCAATCATTGCCAAGGCCAAGGCTGAGGCATGGCAGACGACTTGCACTTCTCTTTCACCTAAATCTAACCCTAAATCTGTGCACTCTCTTCTTCGCTCTATCGCTGGCTCTCCTTCCTCGTCTTCCTTCTCTCCTAACTTTCCTAACTGTTCTTCTCCCAGGGAATCGGCTTCGGTTTATGCCGCTTACCTGAGGTCTCACTTTTCCGTCTCTCAGCCAAAGGCCCTGCGTAGCAGAGCCGGAGGCTACCTCACTGAGCTCCGCCGAGCCACGTGCTCTGTGGAGTCTCACTCGTCCTTTTGCTCTCCCGCGGAATTTCTTGCGGCTGCCTCCAACCTTTCGTCGTCCACTGCCACTGGTCCAGACAAAGTTGCCTATCCCATGCTAAAGCATCTTCCTCGCTCTGGCATGGATTTTCTTCTTCACATCTTCAATCTTTCTTGGTCTTCACATTCCTTTCCTTCCATCTGGAAGACATCTTCTATTATTCCCATACATAAGATGGGAAAGCCTCTCGACTCTCCTGCTTCCTTCCGGCCTATCTCTCTCACCTCCTGCGTATCAAAGCTTTTTGAACGCATCATTCTATCCCGTCTTCTCTTTTTTCTGGAATCTAGTTCCATTCTTTCTCCCCGTCAGGCCGGTTTCCGCCCTGGACGGTCTACACTCGATCAAATTCTGTACCTTTCTCAGTCCATTTCGGATGGGTTTAACAAACCCAGGCCGGGCTCTCGGACGATCCTGTCTACTATCGATTTCTCCAAAGCTTTTGACTCTGTCTGGCATCCCGCCCTTTTCCACAAACTAATTTCGGCTGGCCTCCCTCCTTGCTTTGCTCGTTGGACTCAATCTTTCCTTTCTGATAGGCGCGCTTCTGTGGTCTTTCACAATCACAAAAGCCGCTCCTTTCGAGTCCGTCGAGGTGTTCCGCAAGGATCTGTTTTTGGCCCTGTACTTTTCTCCTTATTTATTAATGATCTTCCGGCTTCTCTGCCTTCTTCCGTCAGCTGCTCTCTTTACGCTGACGATCTGGCCATTTGGTCCTCCTCCCCCTCGGTCCCTACTGCGGTGGAGGCCACACAAGGAGCTCTGTTTCGATTGGAGCACTGGTGTCTTCCTCTCAATCCGAGCAAATGTGAGGCCTCCTTCTTTTCAGTGGATTCCCACCAGGCTAACCTCCAGCCCAACCTCCTCCTACTCGGCTCCCGCCTCCGTTTTAATCCCACTTCAACTTTTCTCGGGGTCACCTTCGACCGCACTCTTTCGTTTTCTAAGCATGTATCTTCGCTGAAGGCCAGGTTTTTCCTACGTCTCAAGGTCTTACGCTGTATCTCTGCTTCCTTATGGGGCCCATCTAAGGAGTCCCTCTCTGTTCTGTATAAATCTTTTCTTCGGCCCCTTCTCACTTACGCTTCACCCGGATGGTTTCCCTTTTCTAAGCGCTACCAATATCACCAAATTGGAACGCCTCCACCGAGCGGCCAGTCGCGCCATCATCGGCTGCCTCTCGTCGTCCCCTATCCCTCTACTACTCACCGAGGCTTCTCTACCTCCCCTACGAGTCACTCTGACTCACTTCACTCTTTTTTCTTATGAGCGGGCTCTTCGTCTCCCAACCTCCTTTCCAATTTCAGGTTTGGCCAGACTAGGAGTGAAACCAAGACTCCTGGACCAGACCAGATCGTCCTGGAGAGCTCTTGCGTCCACTCACCCGCTCATGCTTCCTTCTACTTGTTCTAGGGAAGCTCTTCTTGCTTGCCCTCCCTTTCCTTCTTGGAATCTGCCTTCCTTCACGGTCGAGTCCACCCTTTCCACTCCATGCTCTCGCTCTGATCCCCCTCACTCTCGCCAAGGTGCTGCTCTCGCCTATCTTGACTCTCTCCCCCCTCATGATCTGGTACTCTAGACAGACGGCTCTATTTCTTTTCCTTTTGGCAAGGGCGGCTCCGGCGTACTTGCCAACTGCTCTCTCTGTGGCACTGAGGCCACTCTTTCCTTTTCGGCAGGCCCAGTTTGCTCCAGTTTTTCCGCTGAAGCATGCGCCATTCTGCACGCTCTTTGCTGGTTTCGGCAACACCATAAAGTCTGCCATTTTTCTTCTCTTCTTCTCCTGTCTGACTCTCGCTCTGTCCTCGCCACCCTGTCCTCTCGTCCACCTTTCCTGTTATCTCAAACTCTGTGGCAGATCTGGCAGGAACTGTCTTTTCTTTCCTCCTGTTCTATCAGGCTACAATGGGTCCCCGGACACTCGTTTCTCCCAGGGAACGACACAGCTGATGAGCTGGCCAGACGGGGAGCGCTGCTTGCGCCTTCCGCAATCCCTTGTAGTCTCTCTCCCCTTACTTCTCGTATCCACTCTCGTCTTTTCTCGGACTGGAGGCGTACTGTCTCTTCCAAATATTTTGACACACAGGTTCCCTCAATTTCCACTGAGGAACTTCGTCATGCTCGCTGTGTCCTCTCTCGTCTTCGCTGCAATGGACACAGCCTTCTATTAGGTTGCTATCTCTCCAGGATTGGCAGAATTGAGAATTCTTCTTGCAGCGCCTGTGGACACTCGTCCCAGGACATCTCTCATCTCATTCTGCACTGTCCAGCTACGGACTCTTTGGCGACTCTCTGTCTCTGTACGACTCCATACCCTGGGGAGTTGCCCGGCTTCTAGGGCTCCATGGTTTTCCGCCATGCCCCCATCCCTCGGAAGGGGTCGGGTAACCAACAACAACAACAACAACATGGGAGAAAGCAGGCTGTCTACGCTATCAATACTGTCCATTGAAAGTGATTTAGTCGAGACATTATCTTTTGACGATATAATTTCTGTGTTTGCTTCAATGAAAGCTCCACGTATTCAACTTTCTCAACTTTCAGTAAAGTTAAACAAACATTACTTTAATTCTTCTGTTGTGTGAAGTTTAAATCAGTTTTTATGACGATGTTAAGGGCGACATTTCGTGCAAAAATCCAAGGAAGGAGTATTGCGTTGCTACGCCACTGACTGGCGTGTAAACGCATCTATCAGCGGTTTTGTAGGTGCTCTCCCTACGCGAAGCGGGAAAAGCATGGAAAATTTGAAAACGTTTTCTTTGCGCCACTTTACCCGGTGACCACAAATAGACAATGTTAAATCTGTACCTTTGGGTCAAAATGACCTAAGTGACAAAATCATTTTTTATAGGAGGAGATGAAAAATTGCATTTATTTCAAACAAATTATGCAGTAATGCACATAGGTTAAAATGACACAAGCATGTATTGACAAATAGATACATAACTAAGTGCTGTCGGTTCTCAGGAAGATAGCTAGGGTTACGTACTACCATAAAAGGATATTAATCAAAAATTGATAAAAATGTCGCTTAGGTCACTTTGACACGAAGGCGCAGAAATGTCCTCATATTTATAATCTCACGAAGAGTAATCATAATAAGTGTTACCAGATGGGGAAATTCATCCACAATTTTCAAAAAATTGGGAAAGTTTGTTTGTGGTTGATCTTCAATAAATAAAGATCACCGCCTGCTAATTTCTGCGACATTGGATGACTTGCCTCACGGTTTTGATAATTTCGGGCATATGCTTGAGGTTGATCTCCAGAAAAAAAAAGTCCACCCCCTGCTAATCGCTGCGACAATGGATGTTTTGCCTCACGGTTTAAGTGATTTCGGGCACGATTCTTCTTTGGGATATTTAATCAGAATTGGGGAAATATTTTGACTTTGTTGGGGAAAAGAACTAGCAACAATCTGGAAACACTGATAGAAACGTAAACAAGCCATAATTGTCAACTTCCATTGTCATTGACGTAGGTGCCCTAAGGAGATTCTATAGATTGAAACAGGCCGATCAGCATCGGTTATATTAATGTGTAACTACTTGAAGTAAATCGTTTGATGCAGTCAATGTTTTTCAACAAGACATTAGAGATAATCGCAATTTGTTTGCATTGAGAGCAGCATAACAAGGACAACTTTTTAAAGATACAATGTTGAGCCTATTGATTGATTTGGCCTAAATAAACAAGGTGCATTAACCGAAATCAAAGTTCATTGTTAGTTTGGCGCTAAACGTTGAACTAACGGTGGAGGGATGGGATTGGTCAGTGAAAATAATTAGTAACTTTTTAATATCTAAATAAGCGTTTAATCATGAAAAAAGGCACCTTCTTGTTTTGTAAGTGCTGAACGCTACGATTTTCCTGTAATTTATGTTGTAGATTTAGTGACGTAATTAATGATGGGATAAGCGGTGATGCCTCCTCTGAAACGATTTAATAAAAGCGAGAAGTATTTACGCCTTCTCAAAAATGGTCTTTGACCTTAAAATATACAATGGAATCAATTCGAAAAGTGAAACTTCAAAAAAAAGATCTTTAACCTGCGGAAGGGCAGAAATATTGATTTCAACTCGCGTTCTATCAACCACTTATTTCAGGCTGATGGCCTCAAACCTATCCTCTGCTTCATATTTATATTGAGCTGAGTTAGTGGTTGGTCCTTTTTCACTTTCTTCTCAAAGAAAATTTCTAAATATGCCACTGTTTAGTTTGCCTATATAGCCGGCTTTTCTTGCATCTAACTTTACGTCCACTTGTTCGAGTCAGCTAATTAAGTTTACAATACTCGCCTTCATTTGTAAAAACAATACTGAAGAAAAGAAACAATAGGTTAACTGTGAATACAGAGATTGGTTTATAGCAGTGATTCTACACCTATTGGGTTCACGACATAGCGTTCGATGTGCGAACTATGAAAGGTAAAGATCTTCATGTGCGTCAAGAATTATAATTGACAAATATAGTCGGTCTCTAAAACAAATGAAAATTCGTCCGAGTAAGTGCTGGGGCTTTCAGTAATTTTTCAGTTAAAGGTGGAAATAGTGAGCTAAAATAGGTTAAAACACTAGCCTACTGATCTAACTCTAGCCTATACAGCCTATTTCAAGCTTAATTAGGATTAGTGGCAGAGTGATCCAACGAGAACCGAAATCTAACCCTCGAGCATGATGTTAGCTTCATTGAAATCAGTCAATACGTCACTGCCAATAAGACAGCATCAGTAAAAATTGATTTTGGGTGGGATGCGAATCAACGATCGGCATCAGCTACCTGGGGTGTAAACTCCGGCTCTTGATCACTGGATGTTAAAGCCGGGAGCACTGCCTTAATCTTTCGGCCACCAACAGGTGCCGAATGTCGGTGCGGATTTCAGTAGATAAACGCTAAGATCTCAGCTGATTTCACCAAGGCTAATGTCCTAACCCAGGGTTAGATCTCAACTCTTGATGGATAACTCTCCCATGGTTCTGCGACAATTCAAAGTCGACAATACAGCCCCCGACAGTTCAGGTGCGCTATGCTCCCCAACTACTTCAATTTGATTTTGATTTTGCCATTAGACTTTTAATTTTCGACTTTAAATTGTCGGGGTCCGCCCTTTCCCATCAATTCTATAATTAATGCAATCCTGATGATAGCTTCCCGAGATTCCCTGCTCTAGCTTGATGATCTTGCTAGCTGATCTAGCGAATTATTCTACTTCAAGCTTACAGACAAATATCTAAAAATGGAAATAATTGTTTTGGTCGGAGAAGGCTTTAATTAAAAAAATCGTATTAAGAAAATAAAAGAAGTCAAGGACTATTGTCCATTCCCCTATATAGGTCTTGCATAAAAGTAATAGCAAACAACAAAGCTGTATTACAAATTAATTTCAAGCCAGTTCAAAGGGGATAAACAAGCTCTTCAAAAATACTCATTAGGAGCTTGAAAGACACAAGCCTCTGCACAAAAGCAATATTCCTGTTCAATAATCCCCCCTTTCTTCTGAACAAGACCAATGCAAGCAATAACCATGTTTTGTTTGCAGCAAAAACACTTCTTCTGATTATGGTTCATCTGCTAGCGCTAAAGCAACAAAATCGTCATTCGAGAAAATGGTCCTTATGCTCTAAACCCATGAACTGCCTTTTCAATAGTTGCTGAACTGTTGTATGCAGATGCAAATATTTCAGCCACGTCATAAAAAATTATTTTTTTATTTTAATTTGCTACCATCCACGTGTCAGTCGATGACTTGTAAGCAGATGTTAAAGGTGTAAAAAATGCTTTATCGAGAGATTGCATTTTGTGTGAGCAATGTGGAAGAAGAGTGAGAAGCTCAATTTCGTTTCCGCCGACGTAATCAAAGCTGCCAGAGTGTTGTGACTGTTAAGTCTGGCTAAAGTTATCAGGTGTTTTTCTTCACAGCTCGGTTTGGCAATGCATGAGAAATACATTAATCGTTTTAGGAAAGATTTTTCGTCTGTCCAACCCCTTTCGGTGCAAGGACCAATTGCTCCAGCCGGTGCGTTTTTGATGAGAGTGTTTACCGTTCGCTTTCGCGGGTAGATAAACATCGGTGGAATATATGTTTCATCGCATTGGTTGTGCATATAACAGTTACAGATATGCTCCTTTCTCCACTGGTCATTTTCCAAACCTCTCTGACGCTTTTGCTGGCAACAATTTTAGAAGGATTTTGCACGTTAGATATCCCGATCTCGTCCATATTCCAAATTCGATGAGGACTATACTGGTTGCTAGTTAAAAGATTCTGGTGTGCCACAAAAAATGCAGCACTTGAGGCTTGTTAAATCCAACCGCTCTTGAGATGTTTATGGCTTCCGGTTTTCAAAGTGCCATTATTGCTGAAACGGTAGATGATTCCCGTCTGTTTGGCAAAGCTGCTTGCAAGCTGTCGAACATCCTTCGTCGTAAGACCCAACAATACTTTTTCCACCTATTGAATTTTCGAAATTCAATCCCATACTTTTCGTTAACAAATGGCTTATATCGGCCCCGCAGAACAGTTGCTGGTTGTTTGAGTTTTCCATGTTTATGTCTTCAAAAAGCTGTAGGTAAAATTCCATATAAAATTTCAGTAGATTTTAAAGGAGTACTAACTTTTACAGCTTTAATAGCTTTTCGAAAAGTCTCCTCCGAATACAACCCTGTAGGGATCTTTCTCTCGTAATGGTGCGGCATTGTAATTCTAAAATGTAAAAATCCTTATAAATGTAAAAATTCTTATTTTGATTTGTAAGTGTAGGTTTACGAAACTGGTTTGTATTCGTTGGCGTAGTCATTCAAGAATTTTGGGAAGTAAGCAGTTTCCTTTTCACCAAAGGATATTTACATTTTTGGTTATTTTTTGCCAATTTCTCCATCAGTTTTTTAAACTCTTAAATATTTTGAAAGAGGTAATCGCTTCATTGGCTACGCCCTTGGGTAACCTGCGTTTTGCCAAAGTCCTTAGCATTAACTATTCGAGCGAAAAATATGTTCTATCATATCAAGTTACCAGGCCTCTAACAATAAAAACATTTGATTAACAAATCTAATCACCATAACAAGCTTCAATTGTAAATAGCAACGTAGATTTGTGATTTTGCAGAAATAGAAAGAGCCTGTTTTAGCCTGGGACAGGTACGCCAATTTTCTTTAGTCACACCAATTGGAAAAGAACCTCTTGTCCAAAAACTGGACCTAAGCAATATGAGTGATTAGCCGGATTCAAGGTTTGAAACCAGTTGAACATCTGTGGCAAGAATTTGTAAGGCTAAGAAACTCACAGGGCTGCGCTGCCACCAACAATCTTAAGAAAAGAAGAGGGTTATGAAAATATATGTTTGAGTATATACATAAAAAATGGTCACTTGGCTTCGCAGTGCTCAACAGCAAACCTGCCGGAGTCGTGATATATTTCTATTTGAACAGCTACAGAATAGACATTAAAAACATTAAAACCACAACAGTCTGTTTTGCCTAGTGGCTCGTCAGGTGGTACGTCTGCAAAATACATATAAAACCCTATAAAAACCGGCATAAAAATGTAAAAATTAACCAATAAGTGCAATACATTTGAAAATTCAGCAACTAGTGCAACTCGTCTCAGAAGTTAGGAAAGATATCAATTAAGCCGCTGGTGGTACTGGGTGATAAGACTTTTGGCAAAGGTTGATTGCCAAACTCAAAGCTCTAGAGAAGGACGGGATCAAAAATAGTGTTGGTACTAGGAAAAATTTTTTAATTTAAATTTGTTGGTGTGGCGGCATGTTTCCATCAGTTCGGTTCTCTTGTTTAATGACGTAACGGGATATGCTTGGAGAATAGCGCACTTTTCTGTGAGACACAGCATGCAAGCTCTTGCCCTTGGTAAGGGGTGGTTTGTGTGACAATTTCCCCAGCGATTTGAGGGCTTTTTTCATTCGTTTTGTCAAGCCAGAATGCCTTTGAAAGTTCGGTAGCATTGCTTTTTCGTTGGTATTCAAAGCTCTGGCTGTGGTTTTAAAAACGGGCTTTGAACTCCGTTTCACAGCTACCGAGGTAGTGCATGGTGCTGTCATCAGATGTTAATGTAGCTTTATATATAACGCACTTTTAGCGGCACTTTCCTTCCAGAGAACAGCTGGCTTTGACTCTGCAGTTGCACGGTGGTGTGGTGCTGCTGGAGTTGGTTTTTCTTTTTACCACGGTTTTATTATGCTTGGAAATGAAATTTGTCATGTTGGGCATGCAGCTGTAGCTCAATTTTACGTTGTTGTTGTTGCAGGTCTTTTGCAATCGATGGGTGGGTGGAAAGTTCTTGGTTAAGAGTCGGCGAAACTTTCTACGAATGTTGGTGCAAACGTGTTCACTATATGCAGAGACGTAGCAACCGCCCCCCAAACCCCCCAATTGGGGGGGCCCAGGCCAACTTTGGGGGCCCAAGTTAGTCTGAAATTGCTTTTTGGCTACGTGACTATTGTCAGTTCAGCAGACTTGTTTACAACCGATTTAAACTGTAGGAAGAAATTGGCTTGTGACATCATAAGTGAATGCAACGTCATTTTATCTCGCAGAATCTAGAATATTTCGATTGATTTTCTGGTAGAATCTTGAATATTCGATTGACGTAACAATGCCGTTGTTACGCAACAATCATAGAATGGTCTGGAATTCTGTTTGGCTATAAATACCGGGACAATATATATACACTGCAGAGTGCAGATAAAGTATTTTATTGACCTTGTATAGAATGAAACGTTCAAAAAGTGGTGCTCAAAAGAGAAAAGAAGCAGCCGCTGCTCGAGATGCTGTAGCGAAATTGCCCAAGATGACAGATTTTTTCAAGATTACTGAGCAGAGTAGACCTGGCACTAGTACCGAGAGGGATGAAGAAAACTATAGTGTACAAGAAAAAGAAGACTATGACGATCAGCATCAAAGTGATTGTGAATTTCCAGAAAATGTAAGTTGTGATTTACCTGCCAATACGCAACCTTCAATATCAAAAATAACTGAATCTCAATTTACCCCTATCCCTGATGACCCATGTAAATGGCCTGAAAGTATTTCTGATGCTCAACGATGTGATATAGTAAAGCGTGGACCACATCAACTAATAATGAATTTTCCATATAATAACACAACTCCAAGGCGACGTTTTTCCTCCAACCATTATAAACGTGTGTTACCTAATGGTGAAAGTGTTTCACGGTCGTGGCTAGTTTATTCTGGGGAATCAGATCAAGTTTTTTGCTTTTGTTGTAAGCTATTTGGAAAAACACTAAGCCCCTTTTGTAGTGGTATAAATACATGGGAGGGTTTTTCGAAAAAACTGAAAGACCATGAAAACGGCATTTCCCACCAAGAATGCTGCAGTCAATGGATGTTGCTAGCTGAAGGGATAAGAAATTCATCCACTATCGACAAACGCGAGATGAATATTTTTTTCAATGAAAGACGTTTTTGGAGAAATGTTTTAGAGAGACTTATCGACATTGCCTTGTTTCTATCGGAAAGGAATCTTGCTTTTAGAGGATCTGAAGAAGTCTTAGGATCTCCTCACAATGGAAATTTTCTGGGTATATTTGAGCTTTTGGCAAGAAGAGATCCGATCCTAAAAGAGCTTCAAGACAGAATCAAGAATAAAAACACTAAAGATCACTATTTGAGTCCTACCATACAAAATGAACTAATTGAATTGCTAGCGACAGAAGTTGAAAAAGAAAATTTACAGCAATTGAAATTGGCAAAATATTTTTCTATAATTTTGGACTGCACTCCAGATATGTCACATCATGAACAAATGCCTGTCATTCTCCGTTATGTACTATGTAATGAAGAAGCTGCTGTTGTTAAAGAAACATTTTTTGGCTACTTGAGAATAAGTGACAGTACTGGGAAAGGCTTGTTGGACGCTTTCTTAGAAAAAGCGACCGAACTGCAACTCGAATTGTTTGATTGTCGAGGTCAGTCATATGATAATGGTGCTAACATGAAAGGAAAACATTCTGGGGTCCAAGCAAGAATGCTAGACATCAATCCCAAAGCTGTTTACGTGCCCTGTGCAAACCATACCCTTAACTTAGTTGTTGTTGACAGTGCTAATTCATCGACGGAAGCATTGACATTTTTTGGAGTACTTACAAGGTTGTATGTGCTGTTTTCTTCCTCTGCTTAGCGTTGGGAAATTTTGAAGAAACATGTGGAGCTGTCCATAAAGTCACAATCTGATACTCGTTGGGAAAGCAGAATTAAATGCATCAAACCTCTTCGATACAATTTAAAAGAGGTGTTGCTGGCACTGAAAGACTTGGAAGCCATTTCCATAGAAAGAAAAGATGGAAGAGCTGCCTCAGAAACAAAATCGTTGATAGCTCATTTATCAAAATGGATTTTCTTTTGTCGGTGTTTATTTGGTATGATATCCTATTCCTAGTCAATAAAGCAAGCAAGCAAGATTCTTCAATCGTATGGAGTCTCCCTTCATACAATGGAAACGGAAATCCAGGCAACTGAAAAGTTTTTGCAAAACTATCGCACAACGGGTTATGACAGTGCCGCAACATCTGCTGTTGAAATAGCACAGGAATTGGATATTGATCCTTCTTTTCCTCCGTCAAGAAGTGGAAAGTAAAGAAGATTGTTTGATTACCAAGGTGAAGAGGAACAACGAGCTACACCTGAACTGAAATTTAAAAGCAACTTTTTCTATCCATTAGTAGACCAGGCTATTATGTCAATAAAGGAGCGCTTTAATTTGTTACGTGAGGTTTCTTCCGCCTTTTCGTTTTTGTACACACGAGACAAACTTTTGCTTGTGCAACAAGAAAATGCTCTTCTTACTTGCTGTAAAGAGTTCCAAAAAAAGTTCGGTGACATTGATTCTGATGAAATGAGCGCTGAGCTACAGCGGTTTGTTTTAATTTTACAAAAAAAAACGCAATCTCAATACGGCTCAAGACTTTCTGAACTATCTTCTAAAGACTCATTTATTTGAATTGTATCCGAATGTGTACATCGCACTTCGAATCTTACTAACTTGCCCCGTGACTGTTGCCAGCGCTGAAAGAAGCTTCAGCAAATTGAAACTGATCAAAACTTTTTATAAAACGTCTATGACAGACAGTAGACTATCTTCATTAGCCATGTTGTCAATCGAAAATGATTGCGCCCGATCTCTTGATTATGACAATGTCATAACAGCATTTGCGAACAAAAAGGTTCGCTCCAGACTATTTAAATGATACTGTGTTTTTATAACTTTTTCATGTTTTTCAGTGTCATTGCTTTCGTTTCGCAGTGTCTGCATAAATGTCCTACTGAACTCTGGCATCGGTGCCGAATTTTTTATGACTTGCACCTTCGGTATCGGCATGCTTTATTCTGACATTAGCCTGTTTACTTATGTACAAATTGTGGTGTATTTTCTTAATGCAGCTTTTCAATTTTACACCTCTAAAGTGATATGACCTGTGCGCAGGGGCTCTTGCACTTACTTTGGGGGGGGCCCGAAGTTGGAGTGCTACGGGACTGACTATATGGTAGGTTAAATCATATAATTTTTCGTTTTCTAGATTTTCTTTTGTTTTGGTGGGGACTCGTTTCATATTTTATTTCGCTCTTGTGTCCGCTCTTGCGCATGGCTTCTTCATGCTCTGGGATGGCTTTTGCGAATTCTTTGTGGTTGCAAGAGAGATTGGAAAGGCGTTTCGCTAGCATACTCGGCAATTGTTTTGTAATCATGGGCGGTTGGTTGGATTGAGTGTGCACGTACAATGGGGAGTTATTGGGTTTACGGAATGGCCAGTATTTACCTGACTTTAAGTTTAGGGTCACATCCAAGAAGTTTGTTTCTACTAAATTGCTGTCTGCTGTAATTTTCAAACCATGTTCCTGAAAATTTTTGATTATTTTCTTCCTGGTACGCTCCGCTGCGGGTCCAGATGAGTCTTTCAATATAGCGAGGCCATCGTCTCGGTAGAGCCCGATGTTGTGGGCGTTTACGACATTCGCTAGATTGTGGAGCATGAATAAGCCAACTAGCTCGCATACTTCTGCGCCGTCGAATGATCCCATAGTTACGTCAAAAAGAAAGCCGTCTTTTTTTATCCAAGTGCCGTCACTGCTAAATAGTAGTAACTTTCTGCAGCGGAAAATTACGTTGATGATATGTTATGTTGATGGTATGACCATACCATCAACATAATTTTCCACTGAGAGCTTTGACATTTTGTTCTAGCATAATGCTTTTGTCATCAAACCACATACTTTTCATAATTGAAAAAATTCGTTCAACAGGTGCTGATGTTTCATCATACGAATTGCAAATTCGACAAGTTTTTGAAAGTTTGAAATGGCTATGCTTTTGTCAACAAAAGCTTGGAAAATTGGGTCCACTTTTGTTCGAGAGATATCGTTGTATTTTGCCATCTCTTTCTACACTTGCTCTTAGACATATAGTTCTTCACTAGAAAGTGCTCATCGAATAGTGAGTCGGCGTCGATTATTTTCTTCGTAAACATGCAGTTAATCGTTTCCGCAGACCCACATACAAGTGGCCAGGATAAGTCTTCACTCGAGTTCATCCAAAGATGAGGTGTCACACCTTCGCAGGCATAACGATAAACATCCAGATTCTACACAGTCGATTCCAGATGTAATTCACATTTCTGGTAAAAATATCTTATTTTGTTTAGAAACACCCTTGCATCCATTTTTCCATCTTTCTGAAGATTTTCCAAGAGACCCTCTGCTTGGTACGGAACAAAGTTACAATCCTTCTTTTCTTGTAAGTTCAACTTCAATTCTGTGAGAATAATTGCCACATTTACAGCACTTGTCCTTTGCCTCTCCAACTTCAGTATAGTTTTATTAAAGCACTTCAACTGTCCGTGAACAAACCTGAGATAGAGCTATTGGACTGAGTTTTCAGAACATTGTTAAATGATAGTTGGACAACGTTCTTTCGCGTTAAAGTAGCTTTTTAATGCTTCAAACCTCTCAAGAACCCGCTCCAAACAGGAAGCAAGGATAACAATTTGGTAGTGCCGAGCTGCTAAAGTTGCTTGTACTCAACTCAGCAAAATTAAAAAACTCCTTAAGTTCTATTACTCGAACAGTATAAATGCGAGAGAATTTATAAATCTTTACAAGGCTTTCCACGCTTATTGGCAAAGTATCCATAGCATGCTGAAGGCAGTTGCACACGATGTGAACTGTACATGTGATGTCTACAAGTTTCCTTTAACGTTATCCTTAATATTGAAGAAAACAATATTTGGTGGTTCTTCTTTTAACATCCCCGAAGTCAGTGTTGCAGTTGTCCGCGCAAAATCTAATCAATTTTTTCTTGAGGCTTGCTTGTTCAAGAACCGCAAGCAAGCATTCGCTTAATATTTCAGCAGTTTCTTTAGGAATCGATTCAAATTCCAATAGCTCCACCTTAACGCCAGTTTCTGGTAAAAAGTAACGAACCACAATGGGAACAAGTTTCACTACCCATGGTGGAATCGATGTCCATTATAAATTTTTATCTTCATTTTTCAAAAAAAGGTCATTACTTCCCATCTATTCGTTTTTTAGATTTCAACCAAAAAACTTATTTTGTTCTTTAAGCTGCTGCAGATTTGACTTCACATTACTGCACCAAAAGAATTAGGGGAAAGTTGTGTAATTTGGACCCCTTAAGCAAAAAATGCAATAAAATCAACAGTTTAGCTCCAGTCCCTTTCCCGCTTTGTGCATCAGTAAAGGTGGATAAAAGGTATACTGTGCTGCAGTGTCAAGCTTCTATGTTTAGTCGTACAGATGCAAAACTGATATTTATTTTTTTATCAAAAGAGTCCAATTTATACGGCTTGTGTGTAAAATGGACCTTTTGAAAAACAGTCAATATGCAAAAATTTTATTTAAAATTACACGTCGTTTAACATGCTTTAATGTTATGTAGGGTTAGGTTTACTTTTTAGTGATAAAATACTGCATATGCAAGGTAGGAGTTCCTGGTCGCACAGTGACAATGGCTGTATAGAATGTCTATAAACTGGTGATGCAAAAAAAATAACTGGAATATATTTACAACAGTAGCAAAATACATGCAAAAACACTATACTAATTGTCAGCACAACTGTCACAATAACAATACTTGTCATCTCGAATATCGGCACATTCTTCGTGAGCCCATTGTTTGTATGCAGCGCATTGGATCCAGTCCTCGTCAGCAGAATCACCGCACACTAAGCACTCCCAAACAAAAGTCTTGTTTACGCTCTTTTCAAGCTTCTTTCTCATTTGTTTTGGCTTTGTAAAAGTAGCAATTGTTTTGGGGGGTACTGACACTGTTAAGTTGTTTACGGCTTTAAGGCTCTTTTTGTGTGAAGATCCAGTTAGGATTATTGCCCCAGATGTTTTTCGACGTCTACCACCAGCATTGCCAGAACTCATTTTCTTTGGAAGCGGGCTGATGTCTTGCACGGTCACCCGTTTTTTTGCAAATTGGTTACCGGATGAAGTGTTACGAACTTGTTCTGTGTTTGTGCTGCTGTAAGCAATATTTTCATGACTTTGGTTTATTTCATGAAGTAAAGTAGACGTTTCTGCAGGGAGTTTCGCAGAGGTGTCTGAAGTCACAGAAAAGCCTGAGTTTGAACTTCAAGGCAAGTTGGTGAGGGTATCAATAGTGAAGATGGAAGGTGAGTTAAAACTAGAAGACAAATTGGTGCAGGTATCTACAGACAAGCTGGTGGCAGTAGCTACACCAACCGGAGAAATATTTTCTTCTGAATTTAGTGGATCTGTGACTTCAGCAGCAGCAAAATCAGCATCGTCAAAAACATGTTGACTGGAAATATTCCACACTTTTGAAACCCATTCACTGCACAGCTCACACTTGCACCTCTTCCATACGCCAATCCAAATAATCGACACATTTGGGTCATTTGCACTGGCATCCCAAAGTTTGCTCACATCTATTGATTAATTTGTTGATGGTAATAATAGGTTTTTAAGGGCTTGAAAAATGCAATATTTAGTGGCTGAAGCCGATGGCTTGTGTGGGGTGGTAGTGAAAGCATAATAACACCACTTTTGGCAGCCAACTCTAAAGCCCGGATACTCTGGGTGTGGCTTTTATGGCCATCCAAAATCAATAATACTTTTTTTGTCTTTGTTAGGTTTGGAATGCTGGATAAAATGTTTCATCTACTCGAAGAAAATGTCATTGTTCATTCAGCCATTTTTCTGAAGTGTAAAAGCATATTTGAAACAAGTAAAAAAACTGGAGTTTTATCCAGTTGGTAAAGCAAGTATTTGAAAACATAGCATCAACGTGCTTTCAAAGCAATGACGCTGCTTATAAAAAAAACAATATGGTAGGTCACATTAGTGAAAAATACATATTATTGCTCAGTTAGTTGCATTCGGCCTTGGCTAATCAACTTACCTGACAGGTAAACATGCTTAGTGGTGGAGCACCATCCTACAATTCGGGCTTCATACGAACGCCAGGGAATATGAATGCTGGAGGAACATAATTTCCTGCTGCATTCATGCAGCACACAGCTGTGACGCTTTGCCCTCTCTCCCCACTTGTGGCTAATCCAACTTGGGACTTTCCCTTTTTTGCAAGAATTTTAGGCACCTTCTGGATGACATTAACCCTTTGCGGTCCAAGGTCATCTCAGAGATGATTTACAAAATTATGTAATTCAGTCCAACGTCATCTCAGAGATGATCTTTTGTTTTTCTTGCTGTAGACGGTCCAAGGTTCGCTCTGGAGTGATTTTTTCACGTCATTGCGTATTCCTTTTTTCCATTGCGCATCTCGGCAGTCAGACGCTACGCTTGGATGGTTTTTTAGCACAAACTTTGCTGATAACAACGTGGTGATTGAAAACGAAGCAGTTAGGTTTTTATGCAATAAAAAAAATTTGGACCTGGTGGGCCGGATACGGTAAAAAAAATTGGACCGCAAAGGGTTAATACCAGTTTCGTCCATGTTATATACTGACTCAGCAGTTAGCTGGTTCTCTTTTTGGATTACACTTAATAATTCAAAAAACTTTTTAACCTGTGGCTTTTTAAAACTAGATGCTCTTGCTCACGATGTCGCTTCAGGTGACCTTAAGGAAATTTCTGGGTGCCTACGTAAAAATCCTTGCAGCCACTCCACCCAAGCCATCTGTTTTTCATTGTTAAACCTTGTTAAAATATTATTGGCTTTTGCAATTTGGAAAGCAAGCTTGCGAAGATCTGCTAATGTTAGTCCATAAAACCTTAATTCCATTTCTTGGACATGATCTGCTACTCATTCTCAATATGCCGAGGAAGATCAGTCGATCTTCCCAAAATCTTACTTCCACCATGAGCAAACTTATTGCATCCTTTTAGTCTTCTGATAAGAGTTGTTTTTGGAACAGAGAACTCTTTGGCTGCTTTTTTAATTCGCATTTTGCTAGCTTGAACCACATCTATAGCACGAGTCATTGCGATTTTATCCCATCTTCCATAAACTCCTTTGCTTTTTTGTGCAGCTTGCGTTGACATTTTAATCAACTATATTTAAACAACATTATAATCACCTGCAAATGTGCAAAATATAACAAAAAATTAAAGCCATGTGAGTGTTCAATGCTATACACAGTACTGGTATCATTATATACAGGTACTCAACCAAGATTTTGGTGAAGGAAGGGCTAAACCAAAAAGTCCAAAGACCAGAAAAGGTTTTTTGTTTCAAAAAGAAGGCGGCTAAATTTTGTTTTTGGGGTAAAAATATTGCAGAAAAAATTTGTGATATTGGCTGCAAATGTTTTCTGCAAAATGCTTCTTAGAAATACATGTTTTGAGCAAAAAATCTCTGCCAATGAGTCACAAATTTAACCCAAATTAACCCAGTATAATCTAGCATCGAACCTCACGTCTGCTGACCAAGTAGGCTAGCCTATATTTGTGTATTATTCCCACAATAGTAAAAAATGTAAGAAAATTTCCTATGCCTCTTTCATTACTAGGTAAGATAATTGCCTTCCTCTGTGTAAATTGGACTTCGGGTCTATTTTCCACGAGATGTAGGAGTCCATTTTTCACCAACACAGTATGATACCTTTTCAATCACTTTTCATCATTCCTTAACCTAGCACTCAAACTTGGTTTTAGCAGAGTACACAGAAATGTTCACACGTATTTGTAGCATTTCAGTTGAATTCATATCTTTCCCAGATTTTCTATTTAATGTAAACAATAAAGAACCTAAAATACGATTAAACACCTTTAATTCCTTTCTTGTTATCGACAGCCTATTACCGCAAGAGTTTGCCAACAAACGTTAACACTTTTTCTAAGTGTTGTCAAGATGTCTTAAATTGTGTGATCATTTCCGCATCAAACCATGAAATTAGTCTCAAAACAGCTTCATACCAATTTACACGAGAGTTCAAATTACACCACTTTCCCCTAATAAGCCTTATAACTCTCAGAGCCTGTTATTTCCAACATAAAAAAGCAACGGGGGGAGTGGTATTCGAAACCACATCTGCATCAACTAGTGAAACAATAGTTATTGGCTTGATCTAAAGCATAGGTTGGCAACCTTTTAGCGGTTGAGGGCCGAAATCCTCTTTGAAAAATCTCTGCGGGCCGGATTACCGCCACATTACGATGTCGCCCACCAGTACTCATTCCAGGCAATTCCCGTTCTATATTGATAGTTGACATTCCCAACAACGTGAGGCGGCCACCTTGTTTCTTTTTTAAAAGTTCTGTAGATGCAAAGTGTGAATTCTTGCCAAAATCACATCGTAGATCTTTTATTAGAAGTCTAAATTTTTGCTCTGCAAATTCATAGTGCAGCCAAGAAACATTTTTTTCAATATTGACGTCACCAATCATAATTGCGCACGTGTCTTGTGAATTCGCACATCATTTACTATTTAAAAACAGATTAACAAGATTCAAGCGGCGAGTCATGTAACCCTTTCGAGACTCCCGGGACATTTATGTCCCGCTGGCCAGCTTGCGCAGACTGTTCGTTTAAACTTGTCTTGAAAACGCTTGCTACATTGACCGTTCCGATTTTTTAGAACTTCAGATGGTTTTTTGTTTGCGTCAGGTCATGCTTCATCGATTTCACCTTCGTCTATGAGTGTTTGTTGAAAGAAGTTGGCAGCTTTTCTACAGTGGTGCGCAGTAATAAAACAAATGCCTTCTTGAAAGGGATAAGTCGGTTCGCAGGGGGCTATAGGTTGCCGACCTCTAGTGTGAGATATAACTTCTCTAAGGGGACAGAATTCATGTATTACTTACACCTGTTTATTTGCTTACTATGTTACCTACCGGGTGTAAACGATATAGGCTATATAACCATCTCGATCTTTATGCATGCAGATCAGCGTTCAGCCCAGCTTTTCTTTTCAAACAAAACATTCTATCTCTCTCTTTTTCGGTGGTACAAAAATATAAAATGATTGATCGATCGTTTGAAAAAAAGCTGATAGTAGTCTATCTAAATCTTAACCCAGTAATTCCTGACACAGTAAATCTCAACTTTTTCAAATTTTATTCCCTCACCAATTGGGCTTACTAGATGTACTGCAACGACAGTTTTTGTGCCATTTTTTAAAAGTTGATTTGTTTAGAATCAACTCTCCGCGAAATCTTTTCGTCCCGTCGTTAAAGTTGATGACCTGTTTTCTTCCTCACAGTTTGCTGATTTTTAGAGTAGAATAAAGAGATTTACTTCCTGTAAATTTACTCCAGGTTAAGAAATGCTGAACTAACTTTACTTGTTGCTCATGTACAGAAGAGAGTGTGGAAGAAGAGGTCTGTAAAAAAAAAATTAATATTCCCTGAAGGTGACAAAAAGCGGAACTGCGAAAGTTGTTACTGATACATATACCTACACTTTTAGATAGGCTTTTGAATGACTAAATGTGCACGATATAAACAAATGCCTGACTGGAATCATCATTTAAAGTAATCGTCTAGATCAGGGGTGGGCAAACTTTTTAGTCGGAGGGCCACATTGACCATTTAATAGTGGTCGAGGGCCAGTGCTAATAATCTTGTACAGCTGCATGCAATAAAAGAGATTGCGTTGGCTTAAAATTCTGCGATATGTCCTAACAATGTCGTATTACAGAGCGCAAAAGCGATGGTGTATCTAAAAAAAAATACTAAAAAAAAGGTCATTGCCTGTTCCTTAGACGGAAAATGCGTCAGCGGGAGCTAACAAAGTTTTTGGCTGTTAAACACGGCAAGCGTTCCTCCCCTTGTCATTTTAATTTATATATGACGAAGTTTCAACAAGTGTTTGCGGGCCGCACAAAATGCTCTGGAGGCCGCATGCGGCCCGCGGGCCGTAGTTTGCCCACCTCTGGTCTAGATGACTATTTAATTTCGATGCAATTAATGATTCCACCATTGATTGCACTGAGTTCGTTCTCGAGTTCAAACTCGGATTAACCGCTGGCTTTGCCTCTGTCGCCCAAAAGTGTCGCGGCGGTAATTTATACGTCCTGTAGCGATCTAAACGAGGAATTGACAGTATTTTGGTTCAAGAAACACCATAAGGACGAATGAGTATGTCACATAGACTATTAGGATTAGTCTCGAATATTTTACGAACAAATGGATTTCTGAGAGCTGGGCATCATACTTTCTAGTTGATGCAAAATGTAACAGTGCAATGAAATGCTCAAATTAGAATCCTGTATTGCAGTAGCAGGCTTCCTGAAAAACTAGTATAATGAACAATATTTGCTGGATAAGTTTAGCGAATTTACTAATCAAGTGCCATCCAATAGTTAATGCATTAGTGTTAAGCAACACACTGGAAATGTGATTGTGTGCAGTTACTCCTAAAAAGACAAAAAACCGTTAGCTTTTGGCTATGTGGTGCAGTGGAGTGAATGTCTGACTTGTAATTGAAAGATTGCACTGATTGTTAGGTGCTTGCAGCATGGCCAAGTAAAAACGTTTGCATTAAGATCATGTGTGAGGGGTTCCAAGTATGGGTTGTGCCGATCTCAATGACAACATGCTTAAGCAACTGCTGACTAGAAGACCATACTAAGGTCATTTTATAGTCTTTCAAACTTTTGGTTCATCTTATGTTTGAAGAGTTATAACTACAGCTAATTAGAACTGCTGTACCTGTGTACTAAAGCACTCGAAAGTGTTTTCGAATTGCTATAGCTGTGTGAACTGATAAGACTACGTATGAGTGTGAATATCTTTAAATTTATAAATAAAACATCTCAAACAGAAATTTATTGCTAAATATTTTGTCCACAGATATTACGTAACCATTAGCATTACCTTTAGGAAGTGGCTATTTTGCTGTCAATGGCATTTTACCCTTGGAGGCTATTTTGCCATAACCATTCATGTGTGTTTATATGGCCATAGTTGCTACAATTCTATAGTGGCCATATTCCATAGTTTTATTCTTTGTCAGCTATATTTTATAATTGCCATAGTGGTTTCTGTGCCGTGTGGATAGTGCATCTGCCTTCAAATGCAGTGGTTACAGGTTGAATCTTGGCTGACAGGGCACTTAGAGAAAGGCAGTGTATACTGGAGGGTGGGCCTGATATGTAAATGTAGGAGGTAGTGTACACTGGGAGGGAGTGTATAGTGTCGGGGAATGCACACTGGGGTGCCATTTTTGTAATTGATTGTTAAAGTGTGGACCCATCAGAAATGACCAAAAGTTGCATACTTAATGCATTATTGAAAGTAACCAATCACAAATATCTCTTAGCATACTAGCCTCCAAGGGTAAAATTCTGTTGACAGCAAAATAGCCACTGTCTTGCCTTTAACTAATCCTAACCCTAATCCCAAATCTTTCCAATTCTAACCCTAACTCTCTAATCCTAACTGCTTTTTTGCATCTCAGTACTGTTGATTTTCATATTTGCAGTACAAAATAGGATTGTAGAAACTTAAAAGGTTTGTCCAATCACATGCAATGATTATACCAGAAGTTTATGGACAACACTAAAATACAGAAATTTATGATATTACAGAAATCCAAAATTTTTACTGAAATGTTGGAAAAACACCAATTAAATTTCACTAGTTATAAATAAGCATAGTAGGCATTGTAAGCATAGTAGGCATAGTACCTGCATAGTAGGCATAGTGCAGGCATAGTAGGCATAATACAGACATAGTAAGCATAGTACAGGCATAGTAGGCATAGTACAGGCATAGTAAGCATAGTAGGCATAGTACAAACATAGTTGGCATAGTACAGGCATAGTAGACATAGTAGGAATAGTACAGGCATAGTGATGATAACTAGAGCTTTTAATGTGAAATCTCATTGCATCCCCTCAATACTTAAATCTAAACTCATAAAATTTTTTTTTTTGGAATGAAAGAGGTAAGGCTTCTTTAAATTGGTGCAACTGGTTTTTGGTCGCACACCTCCCCTACTATCTTTGTACTGGTACTATATCCTTTTATGCCTGTGCTGTGCCTGTACTATGCCTGTGCTGTGCCTACTATGCCTGTACCACGTGTACTATGCCTGTACCATGCCTACTATGCCTGCTATAATTTTACTATGCCTACTATGCTTGTACTGTGTCTACTATGTCCACTATGCCTGTACTATGCTTACTATGCCTGTATTATGCCTATTTATAGCCACCCATTAAATTACAGAAATTGCAGAAATATGGAAATTTACCAAGAAGTGGCTATTTTGCTGTCAATGGCATTTTTCTCTTGGAGGCTATTTTGCCATAACCATTCATGTGTGTTTAAATAGGCATATTTGCTACAATTCATGAAGTGATGCTGTGGTGTTTTGGATAACACAATTGCCTTCAAATGCATTGGTTACAGGTTGAAATCTTTGCCAGCAGGGCACTTAGACAAAGACAGGGGGCCTGATATGTGAATGTACAGAGTAGTGCACACTGAGACTGAGTGTACAGTGTGGGGGAGTGTGCACTGGGATGTACAAGTTTTTTTTATTCATCATTGAAATTGACCGATCAGAAACAACCAAAAGTCACATATTTAATGCATCATTGAAAGTGACCAATCACTAATGTCTGATGGCAAAATAGCCTCCAAGGGTAAAATGCTGTTGACGACAAAATTCCCACTTTTTGGTGGTTATACTTTCAGTTTTTATTTCATTCTGCAAATTTGTGTATTCTGAGATTTATTTTTGCTTCTTAAATACTAGTAGTTTTTTTTTATTTCTACAATTCAGTAATTTTTTGAAATGAATTTCGTATTTCCATAATTTCATGTTTAATATGAATTTTTGTGATTTGTTGATTCCATAATTTATATGGCTTTTCAAATTTTCATATTTTAACATTGTCTGGAATCGAGATTTTATTTCTGGGACACAGTAGGCTGGACAAAATGTTCAAAGTACAAAATTGTCTGCAACGTACCAGCTTGAGTTTCAAACTAGCATAGGCCTAATAATATGTTCATTAAATTTTATTTCAGAATTTGGATAGTTTTCTAGCATATTCTTGCTTAGCATTATTTTTTGCATACACCTGTTCTCATTTCAAGAAAGGTTGTCTAGAAAAAAAGCTCCCATCAACTATGAATGTACAAGCAGGTACTTGTAGAGTATACTTTCCACAGACTTGCTATTCTTGCTTTAAGTAAGGCAGGCCATGCAACATATGCACATGGGGTACATGCAACCCACTAAAATCGTTGTTGCAGCCAGCCTGGCTTCCAACACAAGTTAACCAAAAAAAAATCAGAAAAAATGCTCAAGTCAAAAATGGAGTCAAAAATCTTTCAAAAAGTTAATCTCCAACAAAAAGAATGTTCATGTTGGTTTTTGAGATTAAAATAAACAAATTAATCTTTTTGAAACTGTTGATCTCAAAAAAAAGGTCTTCATGTTTGTTTTCAGATAAAAGTTAGTGAACCTTAGCATGTGGTGTGTGAGAAAAATATGTGCTTATAGTGGCATTTGTACAGTTTTGAGTTGGGCAAGCCTGAAGTAAAGTGCACCTTTTGAATATAATAAAAAACAAGAAAGAAATTTGGCATGCAAACCAGCTACCTTGAACCGTCATCACTAACAATAAACTATAAAATGCCATACAATTATGAGCTACAGATTGCCAATTCACTATCCCATTAGAAAATAAGGTAGTTCAAAAAGCTACACATGTTAAATAGTAACATTGACAGCTCAGTGATAGCAATATTTGTTTTTGTAAAAATTTTTCTTGTGCAACAGTTTCAGTTTATTAACCTTTTGGCAGTTACTGCAATACAAAAAAGGAAATGATCTTATGTAAATAAAATTGATAAATAAATGTACTAAACCAAACTGATCAGCTCATTATCAATGCAAAATTGACTTTTCAGGTAAAAAAGGAAAAAAGAAAGCCAAAGGAAAGACTGTGTCACTTAATGATTTCTTGGGAGATTCTCAAGCTCCTGGTCTAGTGAAGCAAATAGATTGGGCTGATGAAGCAGATGACGAATACCGATCTGTTAACAGCTGTAAGTTTTTGCTGTGACTCTGGTTAAGTTGTGTGAACTAGGGTTTATATCCCACTTCTAGTTCTGTTTTTGTCCGGTAAGGAGTTACAAAATGTAGGGCTAGGTCCTATTATTTGTATTGATATAGTAATTTGTGATCTACGACTATTTGTGGATGGGTTGATTTAGTATCTAGTAGATGTAGCATATGCAACAGCAAGTTTTACAGTGAAAATTAAGTTTGTTTCGAGTTGACTTAATTTTGACTTGTTTTGAATTGACTTTGCAATGCAGTAACCAGGCCTACCAACACTTGACAGGAGCACACTTCATCACGTATTGTAATTTGAAATATCAATCTAGCATAGCTTGTCATTGAAAAGTTGTGAGTTGAGCACTTAGAATGAAATCTTGAATGCAACATGATGGTGTAGAATCAACATTTGCATTAGACCTGGCATTTTTATTGCTTACCTTGCACTAACTGTAGTGACGTGTAGGTAACTTCTGACTTAAAAAATCCTTTGGTCACTTCACAGAACTTGTTTGTCTGCTTTTACTGTGTAGGAAGAATTGGATAAGTTTTTGTCATTTCAGTTAGAATATCAATTTGCACCTAGACTATTGTGCCGTCAGATTAGTGGGTAAACTAATGCTGTGGTCCTTTTAGCTGTCATCTGTTGCAGTTTTCTAGTCTATTTACATCTTTATTGAAATATCATTGTAAAGACTCTTTCAAGCTGACATCACTGAAATCAACCTGGGCAAATTGTCATCAAAAATCTTTAAGCATTCAAAGCATTGGAGAAAATGTCAGCATTGTAATAGGGTAGTTGTGGTACTATTTGGTAAATTCAGTAGTTACATAGCCATGCAGTCAAACTCCGTAATAGTTGCATTATGGCATCCTTAGAAGAGGCACTTTTAAAGTGGTTTTTCGTGCATAGTTTCACTTCATGTGGTATATTTTCTGTTGAAGTTTTTGCATAGCCAAAGAGAGAACGAGAGATCCTGTGTTTTTAAATCTGCTTTTGCATCCATTAACAAAAATGGCTGGATTCATCTTATGTTTCTTGAGAAATCGTTAGCAGCAGTGTGCCACTTTGTTCTGTCGATTACATCTTCCTTTTTTAATCCAACCTCTTCTTCCATCTTCCATCTACTTTCATGTGATCTTCAGTTGCCCATGCCCTCTTTTTTTGACCACTTCAAAATCTATCATTTTTAACACACCATTACCCCTCCTCAAAACATGTTCATACCATTGCACACCATTATCCCTTCTCAAAAATGTCCATGCCATTGCACACCATTTGCTTTTGCTAGTATTCCTTGGGTTAACCTTTAGCCCTTGCTCTTTAACGGCTTTTTCATTCAAAAGCTTCTTTCTCAAATGCTACATGTTTTCACTCATTCGCCTTAAGGATCATGAGATTCTAATTTGTAATGTTTGAAACAACTAATTTGTAACATTGTTTAGTGATAATGGGAATACAATCAATTTCAGAAAAGCAGTTATTATGTAGCAATGACATAACAATTAACTATAATGTAATGCATGTGTCATAGTGTTTCCTGAAGAGTATGAATCAAGTCATCTGCATACAAAATTTGATTCTTTTGACCTTTTCTTGTATGCTCCATGATTACATTCACCACAATTGCTAAAATTGGTGACAACAACACCCATCCTTGATGCGCACCGACTTGCACTCAAAATTCTTTAGATAACTATGATCCCGCTCTTACTTTTGTTATTGCCCTTTAATTGTTGATCATCATCGCTCTATAATGACTTTTGATAAATCTATCTCTTTCAGTGCACACTCCATCACCTTTCTGGAAACTCTTTCAAATGCCTTTTTCAATATCCATATAACTCATATGCAACTATCTCTCCTTGTCTATGTATTCCCCTTGCGATCTTCTCACAACGAACATTACGTCTGTCATTTCTCTGGTTTGCTTAAAGCCAAATTGCACTTGATTTTCAAATCCTTTTTTGCACTTTGTCAACAATTTTTTTAGTAGGTTCCAATAGTTTTACACCCCTGTAACCATAATTTCTCAGGTCTCCTTTTCTCTTTAAAATTGGCACATCACACTTGTTTGCCATTCATCCAGTATTCCTTTTCCATCCAACACAAGTCTGCAAAGTTCTGTCATCACTCTTATTCCTACTTTTTCCCTGAGGATATTGTCTCTGCACATACCTCAAAGGGTCCGGCTGCCTTTCCTGGTTTCATTGCTCTTATTTCCATCCCCATTTTTTTGGGGTGACCTTTTCAATGAGTCCCTTCCCATATCAGCTTCTGTCACATGATCCCAATTTTTCTCTTTATTCATGATCACCTCCTTGTAAATTTTTCATGTTCTGTTTTTGTCTATTTTATTTAAACCTGACTTTTGGTGTCTTCCCAATTTCAAAATTACTCATCTTATTTTAATAACTTCATTAATTAAAAATGTTATTTGGCTTTTTCCTCAATGTTGTTTGTGCAGTTTCTTTGCTCTTAGAGTTAGCAACCGCATCTTGGTTCAATTTTTCATCTTAAATTACCTGTAGTTTTCCCCAATCCATTCTTGCACATTTTTTGTATGCAATTTTTTTGTCTTATTGCTTCCTTTACTTCTTCATTTCACTACCACTACATATCACAATGATTTAATCTGTCTTTCCTCTTTCCGCATACTTCATCACAAGCCTTTAAAATACATTTTTAAAAGCCTTTGGTATGTTAAGAGCATTAACCTATACCACTCTCTGAACTCGTGAAATCTTTTTCTCATATTGTTTTCCTTTCAACTTGTTAACTTTCTTTTTAAGGCCTTTGCTCCACCAAGTAAAATTTCCTTGAAATTTTGCGATATTTTTTATTACAGTTTTGGCAGAGCCGCACTACGAAATTTCTTGTAAAATTTGTTGAAGAAGAGAATCACAAAGTGATATTTGGGAATTAGAAGTTTTGAAATTCTTGGTGGAGCTAAGCGAGAAAAGCTAAAACCTGGATTTTTCAAAATTGTGGAAAATCTAGGGAAAAATTTATCACAGCAATCTTGATAACTTTTTCTTTTTATCCGGTAGATAAGCTAAATGAATTTTGTTATTTGGAAGACAAGCTTAATATTAGTAGTGGTCGTGATGCGACAGTCACGGCAAGAGTAAGAGAGGGTGGGCTGTGATTAGGAAATGTGAAGAGTTGTTACTTGGAAATAGGTTTCCACTGAAGATGAAAGGAAAAGTTTGTCATTGTTGTGTTAGATTAGCAATACTATATGGCAGCAAGAATGGTGTTAACAAGAAAATGGAAAACCAATTTTAAGGAGAACGGAAAAAGCTATGGTGAGAGCCATGTGTGGTCGAAAAGTAGCCAACAAAAAGACTACTCAAGAACAGATGGACATGCTGGAGTTAAAAGAAATTGTGGAACGGTTGACAAAAGCGAATGGAGTTAGATGGTACGGACATGTGCTGAGAAGAGATGATCATAGTGTGTTGAGAATGGCCTTAGGTCTTGAAGTGAGTGGCAAGAGAAAGCGATGACGACCAAAAAAAGACCTGGAAGAAGCAAGTGAAGGAAAAGACTGAGAAGATTGGTTTAAAAATGAAGGATATCCTAAATCAAGGGTGTGGCGAGCTTGAGTGTGAAGAGTTGCGGAAAGAATGGGGTGAATCCAGCCAACTCCGTGAAGGCAATAAAACCAGATGGAAGCTAAATTGCTGCCATTCCCTTTACTATTTCCAACCTGGGTTATTTGAGTCAAACTACAAAAATACATTAAGGAAGTGTGACATCACAAAACGGGTTAGTTGTTCAATATGAAAAAATTGCACTTCTTTACCTTAACATTCAGATTAAATGCTAGTTGCAGATGACGAAAAATTATCGTATTGGCGGCGGCAATATTCCTGGCTCCATGATATATCATTAGCTAGCTCCAAAGTGGAAACGTCACGATTTCAAGGCAATTAGGGAGTCCATTTTCCTTTTTTTATTTGCATACTGCTCATTGACTGACGAGTTAATGCACGTGTTTATCTTTCAATAAACTTACTTCAAAATAGGTTATACAATCTAGCTTTACTACAGTCTGCCAATAGTGTTGTTCCACAAAAGTTTCTTTTTAGGCTAGTGTTTATGCTGACGCTTTCTGTTGCTAACATAGCTCATTGTTGTTTTCAAACTCTAATCAAATACAGCAGCTTTACATTGCTGAAACTTGAAAGATAAAACTGAAATTGACATGGTAACAACGCATTGAAGAAACAAATCTTTTAGGATCACTGTACCCTTAAAACTGACATCCACTGATTGTTGTGGTCCTGTGGCATTTACAGTATCTCTGGATTCAGGCTTAGAATGTTTAGAGGACCATACGAGTCTTTTCAAAACAGTCTTTAACCTAGAATGGGCAAAAACACTCAGAGAAAACAATCTTGCGCCACAAGTTTTGGCAAAACAATTGCTTTTAGAAAAGTTGATTTCCAAAGAAAAAGATTATCAACTTTACAATAGGTAAAAACATCAATGACATCTTTTGTACTTTGGTCATCTAAAAACCACGATCAATTTTTGTGGACCTTTCCACAAAGTTGCCCATTCTTTCGTCTGGAATATTCATGCCATTGAAGCATGCTCCACCAACAAACTTTGCAATATTCGTGAATTTGTTAATACCAGCAGCAGTTTATTTTGAGAAATCCTTAGTGGAATCGATCTCTCAGCTGCTCCTGCTTAAAGTCGGCTCCACGCAAGGAATTTGTCTCGGTGGTAATTGATTGCTATAGGAGAATTTCCAGAAGCCAAGGCTTAACAGTTTGTTCGTTTTCCTCTACTTTCTATTGTCTATATTTGTTACCATCAGACAAAGTTGCTATTCCCTGGGGATTGCGTTATGCCTGTTAAATACTTTTAGTTGTTTTTGCTGCCCAACTCCAAATCATTTTCATTTCCACCCATACTGTGTGATGGTTCTCCCTGCTCCCCCTTTTTCAAAACCGTGTGCTTGCCACGTACTACTTCTTTTCAGTGGAAAAATCAAGTAGTCGTCTTCCCTCAGTGTATCTTGCGTCAATTCCATTTCAACTGTGCACACCTTCAAAATAATTAATTCGTCTTCCAGCATGTATGTTAAAGTCTCCCAGACGAAGAATCATTTTACCAGAGCTTTGTGAATCATACTTACAGGCCATTTCATTACACAATTGATCTTTCTCTTAGTTCAATCTTCTTACCTGGGGCTCATATGCAAATATTAATCTCAAAGCGTTCTTTTTGAAAATCACCATTTCCATAACTCTGCCACTCTTTTTCCAAACTTCTACAACCTTCTCGCATAGTTCTTCTTTCTTTAATATATTTTACAACTCTTATTCCATTGTTATTTCCTGACTATCACGCTTATATCTCATACCTTTGACACCCACAAATCCAGCTCCTTGTCCTTTTTATCTTCCTTTCTGCTTGCAGCGTACTTCCACTTTTCTCCTTAACTGCTAACATATTTCTGTACCTCTTCCTCAATAACTTCCAACATTCCAACTTCCAAATCTTGCCTCAAGTTTAGGTAACTTGCAGGAGGTTCCTTTCGCCCTTTGCCCATTTACGAGCTGCCTTGGTCTGGAGGCCAACTCTTTGATAAATTTTTTTATGAAGTTAGTATAGACCAGAAGGTAAAATAATTGAGACAGCTCAGAATGCTTGTTAACATTAAACTTGCCCCTTCTCAGTTTATAAATGAAAGCATTGATGTGTTGAAATACTCTTCTTGCATAGCAGGGATGATCGTTGAATTGCATTTCCTTTTGGTTGCCAAGTATGCAATACAGTATAGTTGTGCCTTAACGTTTCAACGGCTTGGTTAACAACCAAAACCAAGAAAAATGTACCAAATTTAAGGTCAATTGAAATGTTATACCGGTTGTACCAAAATTCAAGGTTAATTTTAATAGCTATTGTTTTGGCGTAGCTATTGCTTAAAGAGTTGAGACATTTAAAAGTTCCAATTGTATTAAACGAAAGGTAAACAATGGATGCGGTGACGTCGCTCTGATAACTGAAAAGCAAATGATGGTTTCACTAGGCCATGGTTTGTGTAATGCTCTGAGTGTTAAGTTTGTATACAAGTTTCATCGTGTGTTCATGGTGTCGAAGTGTTGACGCCGTGTAATAATTGTTTTTCCTAAGTGCAAATTTCGGGGTCTTTGAATCCAGGTGCATATACTGGCTGCTGTACCTGATAAGTTTCCTTATGCAATAGTAGTATGTCTTAATTAAATTGATTATTATTTTAAATGTGTCTAAAAGAAACCCTGTTAATGGGATCTAAATGCGTTTTCAGCACTTACGTATCAAAGTACATCTGCTCAAAAAGTCATTCAGCTTCCTACTGCACCACGTGCTTCACGTACGATTGAAATAGACCACAGCAGGATTCCAGAAAATGGACCATTTACAGCATTTGTCGGCAACTTACCTTACGAAGTCAATCAGGTCGTACTGGAAGAATTTTTCAAAGACCTCTCGGTTCGTTCAGTTTTTGCTTTCCCTTTTTATTTTGAGCTTGGCCTTTAAATATCTTTTGTTCACTACGACGGACTAATTTTCTTTCTAATGTATGAACATTCTAGAGGTTTACTTTCCCAGTTTACAAACTTGCCGCATACCCTCTATCTCATGTTAACAAATAGGCAGTTGTGTATGAGTTTTGATGGCAACATGGTGTTTGGCTCTAGTGATTCCTTATCAATACAAACGTGATGCACCAATTGATGCAAAAAATCGAACTATGCATTTGTTTCTTTGGAAGTCAACATAATGTTTGGGACTTTTTGTTCCTCCAGTGAAGAAGATCGCATGTTTTTTTATTTTTCTAGCTCGACGTATCGTAGGCAGCCTTTTTTTTTCTTCAAAGCTTGCGACACCCTTGCAATCTTGAAAGGACTCCTCGACTGTCACACCCCATTCAGAAACCTGTGCTCAAGTGTTTGAGAGCTAGGCATGTACCTTAAGTTCTTGGCTATGCGATGAAGATCAAGTACTGCCTATCTGTTAGCGTGAGAAAGAGTATATGCCGCAAGTTTGTTTACATTTTGGCCAATATGCAAAAAAAGAAATTGACTTAAAAAAAACTAAATTTACTTTATTAAATGGCTATGTCTAATCTCGCGAGGTTTTAGAAAGCAAAGAAGATGACCGCTCCAATGACCAGTTTACGATTTTATTAAAGTTTTGATTTAGATTACAAATGTGAGGTTGCCCGAGGAAAATGGGAGATTTAAAGGTTATGGATATGTGCAATTCGGTGATCGACAATCGCTTATCAAGGCTCTTGAAATGAACGATGAAACATTGCAGAAACGAAATATTCGAATTGACATAGCAGACAACCAAACCAAAGGTGTGGCGCAAGATAATTTACTGCTACTTTTTATCGATGGGATTGCTGAGTTGGTTTAAACCAGGGGTGGCCAAGCTTTTTATGCAAAGCGCCAACTCTTCTACCAACCCGTGTCGGATGCGCCATAAATGTAGGGCAGGGGTGGCCAACCTTTTCAGTCCATGCGCCAAAATTTTTCGCCACACAAACATTCATTTGAAGATGCGCCACACAACCATTCATTTCTTTTCATTGCTCTCAAACGTGTAGTAGTATATTTATACTTTGAAGTCAAAACAACGCCATATTCAGGGGTGATCTCCAAAAAAAAAAAAAAAAGGTCATCGCCTGTTTCGCTGCACCTTTTCCATCACTTTTGGCCTAGATATGCCACCAAACGTGACGTCAAACAGGTGATGACCTTTTTTTTTTTTTTTTTTTTTTTCTTTGGAGATGTTACTGCAGTGACAAATTTTTTGGGCAAAATATAAGGACACTTACTCAAATTGCCAAAAAATCAAAAAACCTACAATGCGCCACCTCTAACCATGCAATGCGCCACGGTTGGCCACCCCTGGTTTAAACCAATGGGTCTACAATCTATTTTGAAGTCGGGCCAATTTCATTCTTGAATATTTAGCGGGCCTGTCTAAATTTGTGAGCCCCGTTGTTTCCGCGAGCAATTGAGCTGTGAAGCTGTAGCTAGTGGCAGTGTTTATTCAAAGCGGTGGTAAAGACATTTTCTTTGAAGGCAAATACTTTCAAAGCAATATTTACGCCAAATTTTTCGTATTTTACATGTGTAGACCAATCTTGTTATGGAGATCGGTTTTTCCGTGATGTACATGATAGGTTTGCCATCCAAGACCACCGAATTTCATGTTGTTCCCAGTTCATGTTCCCACCGAGTTCATGTTGTCAATCCTTTCTGCTGGCCACAAAATTTCATGTTGCGGGCCACAGTTGGCCTGTGGGTTGCAGTTAGCACAGCCCTGGTTTTAATAGTTAGCTGGTTACCCATAAAAAACAAACTCACCGAGTTTTTGTTACTAAACTGTTAAGAAACGCCTGCATTGGCCGACCAACAACAAGATGGATGACCAGTGACATCTTTGGTTGGGTGAAAACTTGCCATTAAACCAGTTAACAGATATTGTAGGAAATCGTGCGGTACCGAACTCTGGATTGCTATTTCCCGGCGAAGTATTTATGACCTGTAGTATGCATGGTCTGTGTCGCAATGTTACTCGATCACTTTGCGGTAAGCCTATGAGGCTGTTTCGTCTAATGTATCCACATGTTTATTTCTAGGTATAGTACGGTAAAAGCCTTACCCAAGATTCTAGTTAATAGTTTTCCTCCATATTTTATGCATGAAGCTGAGATTTATTTTTTTTGTCTAAATCAAATTAATGATATGTTGCCACCACCACTAACCGACCATGCTAGCTATTTGGCTCAAAGATCGATAAAGAACCGTAATTAGAGCATGTTTTAGTCTTCAGTGAAGTCGTGCCATGTCTCTGTGTAGCAGTGTCAGTATTAGCTGGTCTCCAGACGAGATTCTAAGCTACGATCTGCACGAGCTCAATTATTCACTTTACCAGAACTCACACTGTCGATACAAACCTGATTCAGCCTTTGTTTGTTTGTTTAACTTCAGTGTTTCTGCCGCATTTGACGTTCGAATTTTGAATAAATATCTTAAATGCCGTCGTAATACAACTGATCTTTCCAACAACAAACATGTTTGCTCTATCTTGCCTTTGTCGATGAACCACGTAACCTCGTAATTGTTTTCCAATTTGTTGAGTGTCGTCAAAATAACTTGACCTTGCCTCATGTTAAATGTACACACTTTAATCTGGTCGTTTTTGGTGAGCTACTCTGCCGTGATGCGAAGGTGTTTATGATATTTGAATTGTAATTGTTCGGTTTTGCCATATCACGACAGCGCGGTTTCACACACATATGCTGCACTGGTTTGTGCTGTCTCAAGTTGAAGACCAAATACCAAAGCCAATCTTATCAATTTTTGACATATCAAGCATTTATTGAGAATTTTTGTATGCCAAAACTTAATTTAATGTTTGACGTGACGTGTGTACAAAGAAATTTTCCAATATTGTCACCTCGTGGAATTGATAGAAGCAAAGTCGTTTTTAATAGGTGAAGCACTCAACGTAATTCGTGCGTAGTTTTATTGCTTTAAAAGCAGCGATTTTAAATAATTTTTCTGCCACGTTTTCTCTCGGCGGTAGGCTACCGCTAAATTGCGTTTTTGTGGTGACAAAAGGCACTTTAGTTTGTTTTGCACACGTGTTTGGAAGCATTAGATTGGCGGCTTCTCGCTAATGGTAAAGAAATTTTCGCAACTCACACTAAAAATGAACAAACTGTGTCTATTGGATCAAATAAGTGACGATTCAGGCAAACTGTCAACATTGTCGTGGTTACGGACGAGCTCAACTTATTGTTGTATCTAAGGCAAACGATAATTAGAAAAAAGACATGAACTACCTGCTACCGTATATCGTTGTACAGCAGGGGTGTCAAACATACGGCCCACGAGACGATTTCATCCAGCCCGCGGGCCAAAATGTGGCCCGTGACGTAATATTCTGTGGCCCGGTAAGGATTTTGTGCCACAGTGCGAATGACTGGTCTCCGAATTTGGTTTGCGAAAAATTGAGATTGTGTGTGTGCGTGTGTGCACGCGCGCGTGCGTTTACTCCAAAACTACTACACGTGCGTTCATCTAATTTCGCACAATTAATCACCACCCCAGGATGAGTGTCTTAGGGGAGTTAACATTACTGACGGGGAACCTGCTATTGTAATAACTTAACCGTGAGTGCTCTATTTGGGGTTAGTTTACTCTTTCCCCTGCTGCTTTTTTGCCAGTATCAAGCAACATGCGCCTTGTCGAAGGTTTTAGGTCGTACAAATAGGCATGAAATTACGAATAAGTAGCAAGTAGTGGTTCTATAATTTAACATTTTCAATTCCTCCTTTTCACTTTTTAACAGGATGAATGGTAGTTTGGGGCAACATTCTTTTCTTGTGACCATTATCAGTCGTCATTATTAGACTAAAATTATCACCATTATGTGTATAGAAATTATGGATGAGCGTGAAAAACATTAACTTTTCATCACTATTCACTCAAATGCCTGATGGGTGAAGTTGGCTATACCCTTTTTCTTAAGCCCCTCGATACTAATGGGAGCCCTGCGGGCCACGCCAGCAGGGCCGGCTAGTAAAGTTAATTGAAGTGCGTAATATAGAATGTTTAGAATATATTGAGGCTGCGGTGCATCTTAAAGATTTGGAAGAGAAAAAGTACCTCTTTTCCGAAAATCAATCATAATGAACCATTAATTGATTAAGCGTTGGTCTTGTTTTATTTTATTCTTCGTTGAGTAAGATTGCTGCAGGTAACATAAAGGTTAGACCTGCGATTTTAATTGGTGGGCGCTCTTTCAAGCTGACCAAAATGGCACCAGCGCGGCGCAACGGACTAAGTGTTAGATTTCTTGTCATCGAAAGAAATTGCTCGACTTAGACACCCAAAACATGAAAATCGGTGGTTGATATCCGTTGTAAATTAAAAAGGTGGAGCAGTGCTGAGCTGGGCGTAGTTGCGAAGGGATTACAATGAGGTGTTTAATGAGTCGATTCTGGCTTGCCTGGTTTTGTTCTGTCATCTAGTTGCACGTTAAAGCACTAGTAGCCGGATATTTCATACTCGATGATAAATCGTTTTTAAATCGGCAACGAAGTAAGTTAGCATAGCTCGTACTTACGTGGAGTTGGAATTCTCACATATGATTTGAAAGGAATTTTACGGTATTTGATATTAGTGGTGCTGTCAGTGGCACAACTAGAAATAATCAAAGAAAGTTGGCAACAAACTGAAGTCTGTATTTTCAATTCTAATTGAAGTGACTTTATTTCGGAGATCAACATTTTCAATGGCTATATTTTTGTATTTTCAATCCTATTAACGATGAAGACTTTTTTTTGGGAGATCAACAATTTCGAGGTTCATTAGTCAAAATAAGAGGATGGCATGCTGGCTAAACATCTCCCTAGTTGAATTCCTAGTTACTGGCACCGTTGGTTGATGCATGTTTCCGTCAGTTTTACAAGGCCGAAATTCGAACCCTGGGTGTGTATAGTGCACGTGGATTTAAACTTGTGTTTAGCTTCAAAAGAAAAATTGGCTGCTCTGGTAATTAATGCTATACAAATGTAAATTGATTTTCAATCACCAACATGTTCAAGACTTGCACTTGTTCACTTGTCATCAACTTCGTTATGCTGCTGTTATTGTTATGGTTGTTTATTCTTCATTTATGATATTTCGCCTCTTTGGGAATGGAGGCACGCTGCAGAAAAAACTTCTTTTTTCACATTGCAAAACCGATCAAAATCAGATTGGGAAAGTGGAAGCCATTTCGAATAAGTTATACGAGGACAGGTTGAAAAGTTCATAGCCTGACTAACATGCAGTCTTGAATTTGACCAAATGTCATTTCTTTTTTCAACATAATCTCCTCCGCGGTCCACGCGCTTCTTCCATATGTGCCGCAGTGTTTGGATTTCAGTGGTATAGAAGTTCTCGTTACTCAAAAAAGTTCGCTACAACGAAAATGACGTCATAATCTAATTCCGACTTCCAGCCAGATGTTTTTTCATTTTTAGGAACAGAAAATAATATGGTGCCAAATTAGAAGCAAACGGGGCGCGATCAATCAGTTCAAATCTACAGTCATGCACAGTGGACATTGCAACCACAGACTTCTGAGCAGGAGCATTGTCCTAACAAAACAGGACGCCTTTTGTCAATTTTTCAGGCCACTTTGACTTGACTGCTTTTCGTAGCTGCCTCAGCAAGTTCGCATAGTATTCTCCACTGATAGTTTTACCTTTCTGAAGGTAATTAGTTTACACATCACTTTGCTGCTGATGGTACCATTTTGGCCTTCTTTGCAGCAGAAGTCAAGTGCTTCCACTGCATGGATTGCCATTTGGTGTCTGGTTCGAAGTGATGGACCGAACACTACTCTTTGGTGAGAAAATGCTCATTGAAGCCATCTGGATCTGCTTCCAGCTTTGCCAAGTTCACCTCTGACAGGACAAGTTTAGTGAGCTTTTTGTCAGGTGTCAAAAGCCGGGGCAACCATTGAGCCGAAACTTTCTACATGCCAAGTTTCTTGTGGAGAATGTTTTCTACTCGTTCACGGGTGATGCTCATAACATTTGCTATCTGATTAACAGTTAATCGTCTGTCATTCATCACCATGTGATGAATTCGATCTGTTTTTTTGAGTGGTGGCCGTGGAAGGACGTCCCAATCTTGGGTCATCTTCAAGGTTTCCCCTACTCTCTTGAATTCAGCTGCCCATTTCTTCACAGTCGGAGCATCATCCTCCAAAATATGAAATTCCTTTGGGCTAATCCTTTTTTCTGCAAATATATGATAACACCACAGAGCCAAATCTTTTCCACATTCACAAGATCTTCAAAAACGCCACAATGCAAAATTCTGTCGATATTAAAAAATCTCTACCACTGATTTTTAAAGTACGAAATTACATGTGTTATACAAGTTTATCTGAAGAAAAATATCGCAGTCAGTACCAAGAAAGCTTTATTTTAACACATGCCAAGTTTCACTGCTCTATCGTAACTTTTTTTGGTCAGGCTACAAACTTTTCGGCCTACCCTCGTAGACATAAGTTACAGACCGGTAGTTCTACAGGCAGCTAAGTAGACTGCCTATGGTATGTACCTATATTACTTAATGGTTGGCCCTTACAGCATGCTGGGTCAGCAAGTTTACTATATTACGAAACCAATGAAGCAAGGGTGTACTTTCTCGTTGTATGATGTACTTGTGGAACTGACGAACATAAATAAACTAGTGGTACATGATTTCGACTTCGTAGTCTGGTAATACATGTAGTGCTGATTTCTTGGTGCGTTAGGCATCTTATGCCTCCTGTGCTATCAAACTATAAACAGTCATATTTTTTCATTGCAGAATCTGGTGGTTCTTACGGACGTCAGGGGGATCGATACGGCAGTCAAAGTGGACCGGATCCCACGGAGGGAAACTGGAGAAGAGCAGATCCCGATGATTCTTCACGTCAATCAAATTACAATGATCGAAGAGGTGCGGTGGGAAGTGCCTGGGGAAACTGGGACCCTCTGGAAGGCCAACAGCCGTTTTGACTTACCCCAAACGGGGTCGGGGATTGCACCACCACATTGAGGCGGCTGATGATTGGTGATGGCTCTGTCCTTGCCACACTGTTCTCTTCTCCGTCCTTCTTTTTTTCTCAACCCCTTTGGCACTACGGTCTTTCTTCCTTTGCTATCAAGCTACAATAGTTCCGCGGATACTCATTTTTTCCGAACAATGATGCGACTAAAAAGCTAGTCAGTCGGGTTGCACTACTCCTTTTTTTTTTGCAGTCCCTTGTAGTCTCTCTCCTCTTACATCTCGCATTCCCCTCGTTTCTTTTCTCGAACTAGAGGCGAACTGTCTCATCTAAATCTTGTCACGGTCGCTGTGTTCTCCCTCGTCTTCGCTGCAACGGACACTGCTTCCTGTTAAACTCTTATCTCTAGAATTGGTAGAAGTGAAAATCCTACATGCAGCGCCTGCGGTCATCTAACCCAGGACACCTCTCATTTCACTCTGCACTATCCAGCTACGGACTCTGCGCCGCTCGCGCTTTAGCGAATGTTTCTCTACGACCGTTGGTTCAGGCCATGAGAGCTGCACTGCTTCTGAGCTCTATGGTCTTGCACTATGCCTCCCACCCTCGAAAGAGATTGGGTAACAACAACAAGAGGCATGTCAGAGGGGCTTCTGTTGAAAGTTTGACAAAGTTTAACGATATCTCGGCGTCATAGGCGCAGGTCTATAAGCGATAAAGCGTTGATTCAGCGCCGGCTCAGGCTCGGCCTTTGAAAAAGGGTTTTGCAGCAACGTAGCCGGCTTACATGCTCGTGCATGAAGTACGCTGCTCCAACAGTACTGGTAACTTTCTTAAGTTTGAACATTTGTTGTGAGTGAAACCGCAGAGGCGGTCTTCCGACATGGAGATCCTCGATTTCACACTAACCTGAGTTCTTATTAACCATATTAAGTTATTCAAAGAGACTCACAGTACCGTACTCCATGGCGTTATTGTGCATCGGATGTCCCATGACTTAACATGGCGAATAGCCGAGAATATATTTCATAAAGATCTCCGATCACTAGAAGCAGCCATGTGTTAAATAACTGGTGTTCAGACCCGCTTCAAGGTCGTCATTTATGATCTGACATTGTTTTCTACTGCAAGCCCTGCAGTGTTCAAAAAAAATTGCGGCCTATGTTAATAGACAATAATGTGCAACAGGTTAGGGTGATGTGTTTTGGTCGGTCTTCTCGCTTCGAAAGTGGGCTTCCACTACACACCTTACTTAGAGTGCAAGATCACACTCCTGTTATGCTGCTATTATCGGGCTACATCTTCGAAAGTAGTGGTTAAGGTGATGATGATATTGTGTAAGAGACTTGTAGAAAGTTGAAACGACGCCATCCTGTAGCCTTACGCCTAATCAGTGTGTACGCATTGTTGTAGATCGAAATGATGAGTACGACGGCGGTAATCGATACAGAAAAAGCTCAAGAGACTACGATGGGGTAAAGAGTAGCTTTCTTTCATTTGTGCCTTCGTTTGCTCTCTAGCTTGGTTTCACCTTGTGTGGGGTATACTTAAACTAAGTTAAAGCGTTTATATGTATCTTTTCGAAGTATGAGCGAAGTAGTGCGTCTGTCACCAAGCTGTGTCTAACAGCTGTGTTTTTTGCAGTATGAAAGGAAGTATGGAGACAGGCAAGGTGGATATGGAAACAGAGGATACAGTGACCGAAAATACAGTGACAGAGGCTACAACGACAGAGGATACAACGACAGAGGATACAACGACAGGGGATACAACGACAGGGGATACAACGACAGGGGATACAACGACAGGGGATACAACGACCGGGGCTACAACGACAGAGGCTACAATGATAAAGGATATGATGATCGTAATCGAGGTTACGAGCGCTCAAATTACGGAAGCCGAGGCTACGATCGTCAGAGAAGTGGTGACAGATACGGCCGGTCACGTGATGATGAACCTCCGAAGGAACGTGCTCCACTGCGTCTGCAGCCGCGACAGAAACCGCTTGAAGACAATGAAGCAACTGCTGCTAGGTCAGATCATATTGCATTTTTTGTCAGATGAAATGCTTCTATCCAATTTATATATTTTTACATGAGAGCTTGGACCGGTGGACCCAATGCTGACCTTAATTCGTATTTAACATCACGTAGAATTGTTTAGGTTTCCAGTAGTCGAGTGTTATGATGTACAGAGCTGACATTATTAGTTTGAAGTTGCGAAGGGTTAAATTTGAAGCGAACGAGAGGTCGTTGGTAGATTCCCATAAAAGTTGCTCTTCCGCTTCATTTAATGTAATCATATGGAGGACGCCGTGCTTAAAAATACCTGATTGTTCAGATCATCTTCTATATTTGGAGCCGCTAAACCAGTTGATACTTCTGCTAAGGAACGTGCAATCGAAGAAAAGTTATACCAACAACAAAAGTAAATGTTGACTTTTCTAACTTGTGGAGCTTGACCAATATACAAGTCATGTCGTTGTATTGTATAGGTTGTTGTTCATCATTAAATATTATCGGTAGTGACGGTAAGCCTATTATGGCGTCACATTACAAAAAGTTCTCATGAAATTTAAGGCTGAGCTGACGAATTCGGCCTTGAAACTGAATTATGAAGTGAAACAACGGACTGTAGTTTTGAAGCAGGTTTTTTTATCGCCGATCAAGGTGAAACGTCGACCACCCATTGCCAGCAGTTATTTGTGTTAGAGGTGCGAGCTGAACATCGTAAAACTTTACTTCGTACACAGCTATGTTTACTTCTTTATCACAATTACTTGCGATTTTATTATCGTTATTATTTTCACATTAATACAGGCGCAAAAGTTCAAATATTGTGTTTTGCTGAACTATATTGGTATAAGCTTAAAAAAATTTGTATCGGTTGAGTACTACTGATCTGTGCTGCAAGCTATTGTTGTCAATGAAGGTTGTGAATCTCTTTGTCGTTTATCGAGCCATTGATGTGTGGACCACCAGGCCAGTTGATTGCTATCAACTGTAGTAGGGTTTTGTCTTATAACCAAAAGTCTCTGTGGCCAGTTCTGATGTAGAATTGTATCTTACCAGCGGACAATACAGTTATGCAAAAGGTCTGTGCTGTCTTCGCTCAAAGCTCAATTTTCCTTTGGCAGTAACAACATTGAAGTAGCGCATTTTAGATGGAGGGTGGGTGGTAAAAGGCTGCACCTGGTAGTACTTGCTTGTAAAGCGAACTTCAAAACTATTGGTGAAAGTGCGTATGTTTTTTATTGACTTTAGTTTTGTTTTGCAGAAGTGTGGAAGAAAACAAGACCAAAGAGAAAAGGTAATTCCATGTTAATTGACAATTGCACGTTTTTTACAGCTGAGCATTCTTGGCCAAAGGTTGAGTTGGCGTTTGATTTTAAGGAGCTTAAGTGTGTAATCAAGGACTGCTTGTACGTAATATAATAAGCAAACTCAAGTTTAGAGGCCGCGAAATATGCTTTATATCGTAGAGATGAAGAGCAAAACAGTCGCCACCTGTAAAAGTGTTCCTAACACGAGAAGATCTTATTGGATAAGAAACAGAAAATCACTAAATTTATTGGAAATTACTTTCCTTCGGGGCCAATCAGGTTAATAGATTCTTAACCTAAATACCAAAGTACACCTACTACGCTTTCCAAAACAATTGAAGATTGGTGTTGCATTGTGACGAAATAGGTAGCTCAATTGTAAATGAAAAGTAAACTGGTGGACAAATAGTCGAACGTTAATGCTTCACGCTGCGTCAGAAAGATGAAACTGAAAAAGAGATTGAAAGAAAGGAGTGAACCACGTGACTAGAAGGTGTTCCTGATAATATAATATTTGAATGTTATGTATTATTTGATGCAGTTTTCGAATTTCAACTTTGATCCCGTTTTCCTAGTGTATAAATAATTATCAGCAATGCAGACTTGCTGTTTTTCGTGTTGGAGAAGCCTTTACATTAAAATTTATTTGCACATCATGCAAATGACCCATATTGATCATGCCTCTTTGTTTTAGCGCATATAAAGTTTTGGTTATTGGCAGGTCGGCTAACATTTTTGGACAAGCAAAGCCAATCGACACTACCGCCCGTGAACGGGAAATGGAAGAGAAGATAGCAGTTGCTAAGAAAGAGAGAATCGAGTGAGTGTTGCCTTTTACAGGTTCTTGTTCAGGACTGTTTGCCGTTCCGATTGGCCATTTTGTTGTGTTTGTCCCTCCTATTTCCAATTTGTCATGGCGTGAAATGGTTTTTGCCAATGAAGTATAGGTCAAGGAAAGGGCGGCAATTCATTTCATACCAGTCACAAACGCAACCTACAGACTGGTAGCCCCACTACCATCATGACCGACTGCCATTGCAGGGCGCGAAAAACTCGCCTCTAATGACATGTTAGGTGAGTAGCTTTTCTATTTTAGCCCGGCGAAGCACCAGAATTTTAGCTTCGTTTGTGAATTATAACAGTTGCTGCCCTGCCCCCTTCTTCGAAACAGCATCGCGGCAAATGATTTGAAGCCTCTGGAAATGAAATCGCCACCAATCTTTGTCATGGGAGATATTTTTGAGCACACCGAATAGTGCAAAGCTGACAGACTCTTTGATAAAAAGGGGTACGACCCCGTTAAGTTGTTTGTGTTGTCTGTGCGTACATTTTGCCCTGATCCCACAAACAACGAGGACGTGACTAATAAATACGCCTGCTGTCGCACGTTCAGCTTATATATGTGTATATATATTTTGATTGGTATGTTATGTCTTTCAGATCAGCTTCAAAGCAACCAGCCGTGTCGGCACGTGCTTCTGTGTTCGGTGATGCGAAACCGGTTGATACGTCAGCTCGTGAGAAAGAAATTGAAGAGAAATTGAGGAGAGACAAGGAACAGCTCATAAAGGAAGTTAAAAGGTAAGGGTTATTGCGCTATATAAACTGCCAAGGCCACTCTTTGCTTTGATAGGTTGTGGGAGCAACAATCATGGTCGTACTCCATGCACATTGCAGTTACCAAATACATTTGGCTACTCAGTTGGTGCTACAACAAACTTTGACTAGCCAAGTCGCTGCTGTATCTCAGCTTTCTTGTTTTTTGTTGGAGTTTCAGTTTTGCAGCGATCATTTCAGTTTTGCAGCGATACTAATTTTTACCTAGAAAGCTGTTGAGTCATGCAACGTAAAACCTTCAGAGATCATTTTTTTGTTCTGCAATACAGACGTACCAACATCAATATCTCAATGAGATCAAACAGTCATTTAATCCTTCAGCTACTTGTAAAGTTTTATTGTTTCGCTTTTTCATCGTAAATCTGTCTGCTTGATCGGGATTGTTTTGTGCTCTGGGTGTAACATGGCACGCTGAGCCTCTGAATTTCTCTATATCGAAAAAACAAAAAGTACCGAGAATTTCTGAAATCCTGCTGACTGTCATTTTGGCCCATTTTACGATGGCGAGAACAGCACCACCACTTTAAAGCTGGTGGTAAGTTGTGTAGACAGAGTCGCCGAATGTGTCTTTAGGCACCTTCCTTTCTCTAGTGCAAAGCTTCTTCCCATTTTTTGTTCTTTTTAGATCCTCTCAAATCTTTTTTTCCATCTAGAGGTCTTCCACAGTCAGTTGAAAACTTCGTAGCTTTTCCTGTTTCCATTCTGATCTATCTCTTACCTTCTGCGTCTCAAAGCTGTTTGAGCGCATCATTCTATCCCGCCTACTTTTGAGCGAAATTCAATTACAGCTCCCCGTCAAGTCGGTATCGGTCCTAGGTGATGCAAATGTATTCTTGATCAAATATTGCAGGTTAACCCGACTCTTTTCTCTTTTTTCTACTCTGAGCAAGCTCTCCGTCCACCGTCCTCTTTGCTCAAAAATCAGGATAGCATGACATAAAGCGAAACCATGGCTCGCCTGGAGTTCCTGGAGAGACTTAGCCTTTACTCATCCGCATACTGTTTCCAGGAAAGCTCTGCTTGCTTTCCCCTCCCCGGAATTTCTTTTCAGCGTGTAGGTTACTCTTTACCTCATGTTCTCTCTCTAACCCTTCAGTTCGTCATAGTACTGCTCTTCCCACCACACCTCTCTTTCAAATCAAGATCTTGTGATTTGGATTGATAGCTGTGTCGTTTCGATGAAGGCTCCGGCATTCTTGACAACTGCTCACATTGTAGCTTTAAAGTCACCGTAGCCTTTTCGGCAGGCATAGTTTTTCCACAAAATCCTGTGTTATTCTGCAATGCCTTTACTTGTCTCGGCTCCATCAGTGAGTCTGCCAGTTCTTTTCCTTCAGACTGGTCGGCAACGTGATTGAGGGAGTCGGAGCGCGCTCATGGTAACAATGATCTTGAGTTTGAACCTCACGAAGACTGCGTGGTTGCGTCCTGGTAAAAGGCACTTGACGTAACTTTCCCTAAACACGGTTTCTTCTATGCGTAACCGCTATAGTTTCCACGTGACCGGAGAATAGAATATACTGGAACAACTTTCGCTTGTATCTACTCTTTTCTTTTGGACTGATGTTGTACCGTTTCATATAAATTTTTTGCTCACGAGTCTACCCCGTCTCCTTTGAAGAACTTCTGCTTTCTTGTCACGCAGACTGTGTTCTCTCTCCTTTTGCAACAGTGGACCCAGCCTTTTTTAGAAAGTTTATATCTCCAGAATCGGCAGAATTGAATAGCTTTCGTGCAGTGCGTACGGTCACCCGACTGGGGCTCTCATTGCGTTTTATCAAGTCCTGCTACGGACGTTTTGCGCCGCACGTTGATAGGCAACTTTTTTTCTTTATATGACCTTTTGTTAAGGGCCGTGGAGAGTTGCCCGGCTTCTGGAACTCTGTGGCGTTGTGCGATGCCCTCGTTCGGAGTAAATGGTGCGGTAGCAGCAAAAAACTGATTAGTAACCGTCATCAGAGTTTGTGTTTCCACCTTGTCTTCCCACTCTCGTGTTTTTCATGGTGTTTTTGAACTTGGCAGAGACGACCACGACACTGACAGACGATCGCGTATTTCGAGCCAAAGATCGGACGATTATGGTCATACTTCGCCGAGAAGATCGCGCAACTCGTCGGTCAGATCCTCAGACGAGCATGTTGAAAGTAAGTTCGCTCCGGTTCCACTCGCACCCAGTGCTTTCACAAATGATTTTTATGTGGTCTCCACTTCAGAAAGATATTTTCTCTTTTCTCCTTTCAAAGCTAAATTCCTTCCGTGATTTCTTTAAAAACTTTTCTCAAAAGAATAATTTAAGGATGGATTATTGTTTACTTTTCCAAAATACTTACATGGCATCTACAATAGAAGGGTTAACTAAATTACGTAGATTCAACGATTCAACAGTTACAAAAACACTATCATCAAGAATAAATTGTAAAATAACTCAGCACCCCTGTCAGATGTGAATATTGAAATTAAAATGAACCACGCGGCATTAGAAAAGCAAAACAGAACTCGCGCATGCTGCATGGTGCGCATAATTGAAATACGGGGTGTTCCTAAAGTCTTGGGCACATTTTGACGTTGAATATGTCAAAAACTATTAAGGAAATAACAATGCATCTGATATATTCTGAAAGCTTGCAGTCTCAAGTTTTTTATAGAATGTTCAAAGACGTTCAATGTGAACACCGTTAGCCACACGCCACACATCAAGCCGATAATCAAATTCCTGCTAAAATGCGTTCCAGCATTGTGTTGTCTATGGTTGCAAGTTGCAACAACTTCCTTTATTCGGCCTTGAGATCAGCTACATCTTTTGGAAGGGAGGGGCGCATAGACCAGTGCTTTCACAAAACCCACAAAAAGAAGTCGCAAGGTGTGACATCTGAAGACCTAGGATATCAGGGCAAGAGAACGCGATCATCAAGTGTCGCTGAATCAGTTTTTGAAAATTCAAGCACACAAAACGCTTTTTCTGGTTGAGTGAAAGCCATTGGTGGATCTAGGTTATTTTAGTTATTTAAGCTACATGAAAATATATGAAAAAATTATCAGCATGACAAAAAAAAACTCAATGAATTTAGCATTAAAATGACAACAGTTTCATTCAACTACCATTCATAGATCAGCAGAAATGAGGACTTGAAATGTGCCCAAGACTTTTGGAACACCCTGTATACAGGTGTCTAAGATAAAGGCATCTGCACTTAATAGACAGATAGATTCATGCATAGGGCTGGTGCCCAACTTGCATAGTTTATGGAATCTGTGATTGGCTTGCTCTAACTGGCACTATTTCCTACAATCACAAAGTTTGTTAGTCCATATAGCCTTCTAGAGCTAAAGCAGCTTTGTTAGGCAGGCATAACCATCTAGAGCTGAGAAGCTTTTTTTAGGTGGGCATGAAAGAAACTACTGGTAAGGCAATTAAATTCTCTTTTTTCTGTTAAATTGCGAGGACAGTGGAACATGAGAAACTTTTTTCCCTGAATTCTCATATTTCAACTTTATAAGCTGAAATTTTTACTTTTTAAGTATTTTTTTGTGTTTTCTTATTTCATTCGGATCTTTTTGTTTTGATCATTTCCTCCAAAATTTTCTCTTTGATGAATTTTAGAGTCATATTTCTTCTAATAAGGAAATTTCCTTCTAAGTGGAAGCGCTACTCACACTGCTACAAGCGCGCGGTTGACTGTCGTGAAATTGCACACGTGACGCGCGCGTTCACATGTGCAAATGCCATGACGCGCATGCGAGATAATAAGATTGAGTAAACCCAACTGCGCTTGATAGTGCGTTTCCACTTGCTTTTAAAACTGCCAATTAATTAATATTCAGTCGTTTCACGGCTATAAAAGCTATTTTGTGTGGAAAATAGCTGCAACAATTGATAAATGCAATTGTATTCTGTAATGCACAGATTATATTCTTTTTATGTAGCATTGTAAAGTACTGTGTGATCTGCCACTTCAAATATAATACATTGTTTATCCATAAAGTCGCAATTGTATGTACTCTAGTTATGGCATAGTAATAGAAGGTAGTATTATCAGTAAAACATTGTACATTACTACGAAGTGCAAACCTCATTGCAATTGACCTACATTAAACTCTGCGCGCCACAACCACGCCTTGCTTTTCAACCAATCAGCTGCGAGCTTGTGAAACGCAATGCCGACGGTTTTCAAACAGTAGGACTTCACTTCAGGTTAAAGAGCGGGATGCTGCTAAACCAATCATAGACCTTAGTTCAATTCTTGGCGAACTGTAGCAGTTGTTTTCTTGTTCAAATCTACGGTCGCTTGGCTCTAGTAAAGTTTAATGTAAAGACGAAAAATTCGTTTCGATATTTAATGTACTGAAATACCCATTTATATTAATAGTTCATCAAACGAACTATTGCTCTGTTTATCAGCTGTTCGAAACGATTAAGTGGTCGAGTTGGTTTTAGGGCCGCTTGTGGTGGTAGTGATCGAGCGTTCGAACCTCATGTTGGTTGCGTTGCTTTGTCCTTAATAAAGGTACTTGCCTTGGTCTGCTCTAGTTGAAAATCAGTGAAAAACTTCTCTTCAACTAATCTAGCTGCTCTCACTGGACTTTAGTTTGCTTTGTCAATATCAAACTGGCCTGTGCTGCTTGACCTGAAATCGATGAAGAAATGACGACCTAGCGCATTCTCTGCTGGACTTTGCCAGCTGCCTGGCGTCTCTGCCTTTTTTTCTTGTAATAAATAACACGTTTATATTTCAGGTTCTTCACAAAACACGGCTGATTCGAATAAAGAAGCTAAAAAAGTCCCCGTATACAAGCCAGCTCCAATGCCGAAAGAAAATGCCTGGGGAAAAAAGAGTTTTACAGCTGACAAGCCTGCAGTTCCTACCGCTATAGGTGGCTGATTTAATGTTCTTTTCTTTAGCGTTGCGTTGCTGATGCAGTTAAAAAGGCATTTTTCCTGTATTGCACCCGGCTTATACGTTGCTAATGCAGCAGAGGCGGCCAGGGTCAGGATTTCAGGAGTCTGATCTGGCAGAATTTTAGAAAAAATTTATCAGGAGCGCAATTTTTTAAGGTTATCTGGATCCGAAGTGGAAAAGGCTTCTACGGTCAATTCTACTGTAACTGTATGTCAATGTAAAAAATAGTGTATAAGAAATTTTTGATGTATTTTTTCGAAGTGGGACCAGGATTAGGAGTCAGTATTTTTCATGCATAGCTGGAGCTAGATCAGGATTCAAGAGTTGCGTGTTTGTATCAGGTTTGGATTCGGGCTCTAAAATTAGAGACTCTGGTCACCGCTTTAACATGTTTATCAATAACCATCTGCTTTTGAAACATGATTAGCGATCAACGTGTTTTGTGTTGGCGGATATGTAAACTATTGGTAGAAGTTGATCGTTTCTTTTTGATACTTCGTGCCTGACAAGTTGATGTCCATAAAGAGTTATAAACCATTTTGATTCATTTGAGATGGGAATAATCTTGGCCTAAAGCTGCGTCTTTGGTTTGAACTTGTTATTCTTCTACCAGGTTTTACACTGTATTTGAGTACATTTGAAGCAGGCTTTGCTGTTCAATCATCCAGCCCAGCATGCTGGCCACTGCGGGTGATCACTGGTGGGACAATCGACTCATTTCTAATTTGGTTTGTGCTTAATATCCAAGACGGGTTTCACTTGCAAAAAAAAGTACTGTCAGACGTTGGGCTTAAGCTTAGCATACTAAAATCTTTAGCCCTCCCTGAAGCCTATTTCATACCTACTTGATAGGCCACGATGGTCGGGATTCAGAGCTTTTCTAAAATGAAAGAGCAAAGCTGCTCACTTAGCCTGTCGTTAAAGGCTACTTTCACAGACGGCCGTCCACCTTGATGGCAGGGCTACAGACTGTTTTCATTCTTCAAATTATGTTCAGAACTGTTTCGAAATGAATAGATTGGAGCTTTTTCCTATATCTTTTAATCTTGAGAGAAATGCTGCCGTCTGTTTGGAAACAGCTATAAATATAATTTGCAGACTGTTTTTGATCAGATTTGCGGTGTGGTTTTGAATTACTGTTCATATCGTGCTTCCTTCCCAATGAAGAGAAGAAGCAAACGACGACGACCGAGAGTGAAATCTGGTTTCCATTAGGCGTAAATTGCAGGCGTAGCGTGAAAAATGTTTTGTTTCTCTTTTTAGTTTTATGCTCGCAGCGACAAAACATTTTTCACGCTACGCCTGCAATTTAAAAGGAAACCAGCCTTTATGTTTTTACAATTTCACTTCAAAACCTTTCTTTTGATTCTTGCAGCTAAGCGCCAGAATTCAAACGAATCAGGCGCATCGTCGAATACTTGGAGTAAACCTCCAATGAGAGACGAGCAACGAGGAGAGAGGGAAGAAGCAGAGGGGTCACGTGATGAAGAGGAAGAGAGGTGAGAGCAAGTCTTGGTTAAAAATATGCAAAGCAATTTCATGAGTATTACCAGCAAAGATTAAAACTACCTCTGCTGTAGTGTGATGTAAATATAGTTTTTTTTTCAAAAATGCTTTTCAGTGATTAAACGTGCTTTGCGGACGTCGTAAGGTTTATGCCCTGATAAGTGTGGTTCGTTTTAACGCTAACGATGACTTTCACCTTTCAAGCTAGTCGCTGGTCACCGCGAATGATGTCGCGCTGTTCGATATGCGCTGAAGAAAACCACTTGACGGCGACTTCTCCGCCTGGTTGCGTTGGGTATGAAAAAAGCCATTGTTTCTGAAGTGCTGATAACTCCGATGCTGGTCTGCACAAACCTATTGTGCTGTACAAGTACGATTTTCTGTGCCTCATGATAAAGAAGCTGTTTGTGCTTTAGGATTCCTGAAGGTGCTGCTGATGAGGAAGATGCAATGGTGAGTCGGAGTGAGCCTGGAGACGGCAGCGAGGGTCGTCAGGAGCGGAGTTACGCCTCCTCTGCTCGCAGGGATCATCCTCGTTACAGATCCGATCGACCATCGGACTCGTATCAAGTGAGAAATAGACCATGCGATTAAAACATTGTTGCGTCGGTTAAGGCCGACATCGGCCTTATGTCTGCTTGTCTATTTGCAGTGGCGCGGAATGCGGAGGGGCAGCCATCCTTGTCGATCAAGTAAACCTACTTGGCTATAAATGATGTCATAAAGTTTTTTATCCATAAAGTTGGCTGCAAATGATGTCTGTTATATTATTTTGTTACTCAGTTCCACTATTTTAATATAAAATTAATTGAAATCGCGAAATGTAATTCTTTGCAATTTTCAAAAATTGCTCAGTCTTTCTTTGCGGATCTAAATCGGTGACAGCTCGTTCGCTGCGTTGGTTATGCGAATTATGACGTCACCAAAGCGTGACGTCACAGTTTCGCCCGCCCAAAAAATTTTGAAAACCCTGCGCCCATGTCTACCTGCATTCTCAGGCTCTCGATCCTTCCTAAAAAACTTCTCCAAAGAAGTAGACCTCCTATCTTCGTCCGTACGAGGAGCTCTTGTAAAAGTAACTTCAGCTGCTCTCTACGCTGACGATCTGGCCATTTGGCCCTTCTCCCCCTCGGTCTCCACTGCGGTAGAAGCCACACAAAGAGCTCTGTTTCGATTGGAGCGCTGGTCTGAGTACTGGTGTTTTCCTCTCAATCCGAGCAAATGTGAGGTCTCCTTCTTCTTGGTGAATCCCCACCAAGCTAACCTCTTCCTACTCGGCTCCCGCCTCCGTTTTAATCCCACTCCAACTTTTCTTGGGGTCACCTTCGACTGCACTCTTTCGTTTTCTAAGCATGTATCTTCGCTGAAGGCCAAGTTTTTCCCACGTCTCAAGGCCTTACGCTGTATCTCTGCTTCCTCATGGGGCTCTTCTAAGGAGTCCCTCTCTGTTCTGTATAAATCTTTTCTTCCACCCCTTCTCACTTATGCTTCACCCGGATGGTTTCCATTCCTAAGCGTCACCAGTTTCACCAAATTGGAACGCCTCCACCGAGCGGCCAGTCGCGCTATCCCCGGCTGACTCTCGTCCTCCCTTAACCCTCTTCTTCTCTCCGAGGCTTTTTTACCTCCCCTACGAGTCACCCTGACTCATTTCACTCTTTCGTCTCATGAACGAGCTCTTTGTCTCTCAACCTCTTTTCTTATTTCAGCTCTGCATATCGTCCTGGAGAGCTTTTGCGTCCACTCACCCGCTCATGCTTCCTTCTACTTCTTCTAGGGAGGCTCTTTTTATAAAGCTTTAGTCATCGGCCATTTCATTGTACTCTTTTACAAAGAATAGGTGAAAACTCCTAATGAGAGCTAGACGAAAACGTTGGAGTTTTCACCTATTCTTTGTAAAAAAGTACAATGAAATGGTCGATGACTAAAGCTTTATTGAAATTTTGTACCACTTCTCATCTTTTGAGGCTCTTTTTGCTTGCCCTCCCTTTCCTCCTTGAAGTCTGCCTTTCTTCACGGTGGAGTCCACACTTTTCTCTCCATGCTCTCGCTCTGATCCCCCTTTCTCTCGCCAAGGTGCAGCTCTCGCCCACCATGACTCTCTCCCCCCTTCCCATGATCTTTTACTCTGGACTGACGGCTCTGTTCCTTTTGCTTATGGCAAAGGCGGATCCAGCGTTCTTGCCAACTGCTCTCTCTGTGGCACTGAGGCCACTCTTTCTATTTCAGCAGGCCCAGTATGCTCAAGTTTTTCCGCTGAAGCCTGCGTCATTCTGCACGCTCTTTGCTGATCTCGGCAGCACCAACAAGTCTGCCACTTCTCTTCTCCTTCTATCTGACTCTCGTTCTGTTCTCGCCACCCTGTCCTCTCCTCCGTCTTTCCTCTTATCTCAAACTCTGTGGCAGATCTGGCAGGAACTGTCTACTCTCTCCTGTTCTATCAGACTACATGGGTCCCCGGACACTCGTTTCTCCCGGGGAACGACGCGGCTGACGAGCTGGCCAGACGGGGACCGCTACTTGCGCCCTCCGCAATCCCTTGCAGTCTCTCTCCACTTGTCTTTCGTAACCACTCTTGTCTTTTCTCGGACTGGAGGCGTACTGTCTCATCAAAATTCTTTGACACACAGGTTCCGTCAATTTTCACCAAGGAACTTGTGCTCCCTTGTCATGCTCGCTGTGTCCTCTCTTGTCTTCGCTGCAACGGACACAGCCTTCTTTTAGGTTTTTATCTCTCTAGGCTTGGCAGAATCGAGAATCCTTTCTGCAGCGCCTGTGGACACTCGTCCCAGGACACCTTTCATCTCATTCAGCACTGCCCAGCTACGGACTCTTTGCGCCGCTCACTCTTTGGCAACTCTCTGTCTCTGTACGACCTCTGGTCCAGACCTTGTAGAGTTACCCGGCTTCTGGGGCTCCATGGTTTTCCGCCATGCCCACATCCCTCGCAAGGGGTCGAGCAACCAACAACAACAACGACTTTTTTTTTGGAGGTCAGCTTCACTGCCATGAGATCTTCTGCTTATCCAAGTGACATTGTCATAATTACATCAAAGTTCTTATGAAAGTGGGCCACGGCACGAAAAAGGTTGAGAAACACTGATCTAAGCGTATTAAGTGCTCAGCGTTCCAAGTGAATATTGGTTCTGATTGATAGCTGCCTCCAATCAGCTCCAATTGTGCGCTAGTATGAAACATTGCACCCCACAACTTTATCGCGTGCGACGGTAAAATCAAGTGTAATGGTGTTTGTGACAATGCTAAATCGTGGTGCTCCTCCAATTCACCCAATTTTTTTCAATTAGAAATTATTTTAAAAAATTTCGAAAAAAGATATTTTGAAAAAAATTGCTGAAGCATGATGTTTTGAATCTGGCAAATTTAAAAACCAATGGTGGTGCTGTAACTCTACAGTACTATTAGATGAGTCGCCACTGATCACGTTCAACTTTACGTGATGAAGGTTTGAAATGCGTAAACACAAAAGTAAAAAACTTCCTTCTTTACAGAATCGCAGAGGTGGAAAATATGGCGCTGGCAAACAGGGAAACAATTCGAACCGCAATCGCAACTATAGCGACGGTTACCATGAAAACCGTCGTCGTGGAGACGGTGACAGCCAATCGTATAGGGGCGATGCGTATTCAAGTAACTACAGCTCAAGTTCGGCTCGAAATAAAAGAGATAGCGAACGACCAAGAAACAGGTAAATATGTTGTACAAAGAATGCAGCCACGCCGCGACAATGCTAGAAAACATTGTAATCAACTAGACAGCAACGTCGGTCAAATAATGATTACCAGCTCAAGCTGAACTTAAGTAGAAACTCAGAGGGAACTGATACATGTATAGCTAAACAACTTTAAGGTTATCGTACTTACTACAAATTTGGTGTAAAAGCGAAAATAGCGATTAAATTTTGTTTTTATTTTTTATTTGAATGTGTGTTAACCTGTACATACAAAAAGTTATTGGTGTTATTTTTTCCAAAGAACCTCGACGTGGAGTGAGCCAAAGCTTCCTATTACTATGCACTAAGTCGACTTGGCCAATCTTAATTGCAAATCAAATCCTTCTGCTGCGTTGTGAAGCCTGGCTCGAAAGTCGTGTCAAGCTTGTGTTAGTCTAGGTTCTCTGTAGTATGCCAAGGGTAGTAAATTAGAATAGAAATATTTCCGCTTTTCCGTTTGTTAATCCAATGCTGTTCTGTTTACCTCAGATTTACGATTGGCAAATGGTACTGAAGTTGAAATTTGTCTTAGTAGTCTGCTAGACATAACTTGCACTTGTAACACAAAACTCTCTCGGCTTTTGAGATGAACTTTAGCACAGTTGCATCTAAGCAACAAACTGAAGATATAGCATGATTAAAAGAAAGTAAACATGAAGACAAAAATAGCTGCCAGCATCAAACTGTTTTGGTCTTTGTTTGAAGTACATAAATGCTATGTAGTGCACCGCTTTAGTCAAGCTTCGAGAGCAACTTAGTTACAGAGCTTATGACTTTCACTAACCTCTTGCAGAGAAATATACCTTTCGCTCCTCTGCAAATACTTTCTTTTCTGGTACTGAATTCAGCCAAGTCTTTCTGTCTTTTTGGCCGAATAAAACGCTAACCTCGAGTTTGTGGTCTTCTAAAGTGAAAGACATGAGGCTTTCGTTTCTGCTACAGGAGTAATAAAGAACCACTGGCTGACAGCTCTGATTTACAGCATACTTCATCTGTCATAGCCAAGTTTAAGGTATGGCAAGAAATGGGCTTCTTTCCTAAATCTGACTCGATGTCAGTCTACACTCTGCTATTGGTTCTGCTTTTTTATATCTCTCTTGGTCTTTGCATTCCATTCATCTGAAAGACTCCATCTCCATAACATGGGAAACCTCTGACTCTCCTGTTTCCTTTCTACCGATTTTCATTTCCTTTGTCTCAAAACTGTTCGAACTCATCATTCTATTCCGTCTACTCTTCTTTATGGAGTCTGCTCCATTTTTTCTCCCCGTTTGGCCGGTTTCCGTCCTTATCAGTCTCCTCGATCAATTCTGTTTTTGTCTCAATTAAGGTTCACCAGTCCAAGACGAGTTTTCGTGCAACCCTTGAAACTACCAATTTTTCTACTTCTATTCAACTCAAGTCTATTTTCGCTGGTCTTCCTCCTTGCTTTGTTTGGTGAGCTCAATCTTGCGTATCGTTTCATAATTACAAAGGTGCTCCTTTTGAGGTCGGCCAAGTTGTTTCTCAAGGATCTTTTCTGAATCCTGTTCCATTTTATCGATGATCTTCCTGATTCTCTTCCTTCGTCACAAGCTTTGTATGCTGACGGCGTGGCCGTCTAGACCTCCTCTGTACTTCCTAATGCACGATTACACAAGGAGCCCTGGTTAGGTTGGAGCGCTAATTTTAGCACTGGTTTCTTCCTGTCATCGTGGGAAAAAGTGAAACCTTCAGTTTAGTGGATCCCCACCCGGTTAATCTCGAGCCCCGCCCGCCTCGCTGCTCAACTCCCTTTTTTACTTTTAAACATACCCCCACCTTCCTTGAGGTTTTCTTCGACCGTGCTCTTTCCTTTTCTAAACCCGTATCTTTGCTTTCTTGTAGGCCCACAACGGAGTTCTTATCTCTTGTTTGTAAAGCTTTTCTACGGTTCATTCTCACCTATGCTTCAATTTCATGATTTCCTTTTTTCTGCGTTACCAACATTGCCCAGTAAAACGCATTTACTGAGTGACCAGTTTCGTCATCACCGGCTTTGTTTCGTTCTTATCGATTCTCTTCTTTCTCCACGACGTCTTCGCTTCCATTGAGAGTCACCCTCACTCGTTTTGCCTTTGTCTTCGTGTGAACGAGTTCTTCGTCTTCCGTCCTCTTTTTTATTTCAGGTTCGTTTTGGTAAATAAGAAACCAAGGCTCTTAAGACCCACGTGGAAAGATTTGGCGTCCACTTACACAATCATGCTTTCTATTTTTTCCAGTGAGGCTTTCTTGCCTGTCCTCCTCCTTGTAATCCCTTTTTATCGTGAAGCTGGCTCTTTTTACTCCACGCTCTTGCTCTGCCCCACCTTTTTCTCGTTAAGGTGCTTTTCTTGTCCACTTTGAGTTTTACCAAATTACAATCTTGTGATTTGGACGGATGGCTTTGTCCCTTTTTCTTTTGGCATAGGAGGCTCCAGCATCTATGTGAACTGCTTACTTTGTTATACTGAAGTCGGTATTTTTTTTCGGCTAGTCCAGGTTCTTCGAGTTTTTCTGTTGAAGTCGCGCCATTATACAAGCTTTTTTTCTTCATCTTTTCCGTCTTGTTTCTTTTTCCGACTCATGCATGTATGGCAGGAATTTTCTACTCTCCTCTCTTGCTATCGCAGGGTGCGATGAGCCCCTGGTCACGTATTCCAGTTTACGCCACAGCTAATGAGCTGACAGGCAATTCGCCTTGCTTCAGCTATGTGCAGTCTTTCTCCACTTACCTTATCCTAATCTTTCATCTCGTTTGTCTGCCCTATATAGGCTACTTTTCAATATGCAAAACCTACCTCCTAGTCTTTAATGAAAAGCGTATGCTTCCTCAATGAAAAACATGCGTCTTATGCCTTGACTGAGAAAAAGTTTATGACAAGCTACGCTGAACAATTACCTCGACCTATACAAGTGTTTTGGTGGCTGTTTAGGTTTAAAGCAGCAACACGGCTTATTGTGTATTTTTTTAATTGCTACACCGGGATGATATTGCTATAGGAATGAATGGAGCGAAAAGCGAAGAGATTCAAGCCGAGATTCGAGACCGGAATGCGATCGGTCGGATGGAGGTAAGCCAAATCAAATACCACAGTACTTTATTTATCAATTACCGTGACTGCCTCGCCATTGCATTAGCGTAGCGGAAGGTTATTTGTGGGTTGCCAGCAATCGTCTCGTACAGGCTGGGTGAGCAGCGCGAGCGAAAGGACACACAAACCATCAGTACCAGTCCGCATTGTTGGAGACTGCAATTGTATTGGGCCGAAGGCAATCATATTCTGTAGTTCGAGTTGATTAACTTTGCATTGCAGCGCGCCCAAACTCAAATTTTTTTTCTGATAACGCCTGACGAAATCTGGCACTTCGTCGCCCAGCCAAAGATGACTCAATCGTTTTCCGACTACCTTGACTTGGACTGCTATCGCAGACAAATTTCACAATTTATCTGCAAGATTGTAAGTAGACAGTTCTGGAAAAGCCTTTCCCTCACTTTGGCACAATTTTCCTGCTTGTTGCAGTATTTGGCTGCTGAAACGCACTGTGCCAGAAGTATACACTGCTCCAAAGCGAGTGTCAACACAACTTCTATGCAAAGAGCAAAGGTTTCTTCATTAGTAAAGGATTAATAAACTGTATTCAACTTGCTTTTAGCTGGCCAAGAACAGCCTACTTCGAGTGGCGGGAAAGCTTCCAAGGCGAAGTTGAAGGCAAGGCCGATGGAAAAGGAGGAAACAGTAGACTTCGTATCGCAGAGCAAGTTCGCGCTTTTGTCTGTAGACGACAGCGATTGAACGCTCTTGTAAAAAGAACAGCTCTTTGGCGGGATACTGGTGGTGTCTTTCCTCGTGTGCCTGTTCGCGCAAAGGAAAGGGATCTTTATCAACGGGTGATCAATAATTTATTGTCGTGGTCAGGTTAACGTGAAACGGGTTTTTTCTGTCTTTTTGATTTTATCGCATCTGCTTTTTTTTCTCGTGACCATCTCGCAAATAAAATAAATAATTGTCAAATTTGTCCGCATGATATTGGATTCTTGATCGTTAAGGATGAAAATCAAGATATCTGGCGTCTTAGGTGACAAAATTCCTTATAGCAAAATGTTAGTTAATGATCATCAAGGTAATCTTAGGAGCAAGAGACAAGCAAATGAGGAAAAGTTTTATTTCATTTTTGATTTATTCGAATAATACTCTGGAAACAATTGAAATAAATTCAAAAGCTTTCGTACGAAAGAAAGGAATTCGTTTATGGGTACTTCCAGGAAGAAGCTCTAAATGCACGTAATAGTTATGGAGAAAATATGCTGGCAGCACCACTCCAAGTTGCTCGTAAAATTGGAATCCCGAGTAACACCAAAATTTTAAGGACTTAAAACCCCGATCCCAGATTAATGTGATGCAAATTCCGGGAATTCAAAAATGCATTTATAAGCGTGAAAGCAACGCTATTCGAGAATAACGCCCTGTCATGTCACAATGGTGGCTACCGCTACCAGCTATCATGTAACGATACTTAAAACCAGGAGTCTTGGAAACTTGGATATTTCTACAGAATCATTTAAGAAAGAAAATACACCACAATATTCATTCAAGCACCGAAGCAGATTATGTAAGCTAGCCGGACAAATATTGTTGTCCATGTTTATCCTACACGAGAAAGCGAATTGTATCGCTGTCTGTTGAATGGGATGTCCGCACTCGCTAGGAAGTTGCCATTTCCGAGGTGTCTGTGCCACCTGTCTTCTACATAAAGGTGAGGGCTTGCCCAAGGATAACAAGCAAACTTGCCGGCTTTTTCTCCACAATATCCCTTAAATGCCGAGCGCCAAGCAGGGAAGCTGTGAATACCATCTTTTTAAGTCTTGGAATGACTCGACTTAGGAAATGATTCCCAGATTTACCGGCTGCAAATCGGACGCTCTAACCACTACGCCATCGCGTCGGTCGAATTAAAAACAATTTAGCGGAAGAAAGTCGTGAACTTTTTCAGGTTTTATAATCGGTAAAGTTGAATTAAATCTTACCAAAAAAATAATTGCAATAAGACACACAAAAAATTAGATAAGTGAAGACTTTTACGTTGGGAAATGTTATTGATTTTTATTTTGCCACACCCCAATTCAAATTTACGTTATTCAATATTTCGTCATGGGTAATTTACCCCAGTTTCCCAAGCTCTACTCCAAACAATCACAAAGCAGTGACAGACTAGCGGAAGGTGAAAGACGTGATACTATACGAGATTTGCAAAAAAAGAACCAGACGATCTAGAAAAGCTGTATAAAGCACTAAAAACTGTAAAGCCTACATCATTTATAGCAGAGAGTGCTTTATTAGCTCTTGACTATTTTGCAAATAAGATCAGAAGCCGCTAGGATATAACAATCTGCGAGCGCTCCTGTTCATAGCCCAATATCAGTAAATGCATGCACATTTGTTGTGTCCGGTAGGCCAACTGTTCGCAATTTACGTCATCTCAAAAATCCTGGAATTTTAGTTGTGTCCCGAAATCTCAAGCTCTGTTGCTCGGTATCAATTGAAAACCGGGAAGCATTGTGTTTGGCGTGTCGTCAGTTTCAGCGTATAAAAATATACTTTAAAAACAATGGTCAGGCCTTGGGCTAATGCTCCTATCAGCATGAGCTTTTTGGCAAGATTGCATGGGCAAGATGTCAGTAAAGGCAGTCAACGTTCAATCGTTTTTTGCTTGAGCGTGCTTTCAGATGCATCTACTAATTGGGTAGTTTTTATTAAAGAGTTACGGCTGGGTCGCATGTACAGCCATATTTTGTTATAAGTTCGTAAACCCGATGCTTGCAAAGTTACATAAAACCTGCTCGTTTTCAACCTTGGCTTCAATCTACTTTCTTGAAGTTCTTTCATATTCAGTTACAGAAGTACGCAACAGCCTGATTTCTTTGCTACCGGTGCCTTAATGTCAGCGCCATCATTTCTTTCTTCAATAATTATGGAAGCGGATAGATTTTCCGGATCAGTTGGTGCCAAACCTGTGCTAGAAGCTCCTGATGTAGTTTTCCCTGCATCGACAGCGGGTTTCGAAACAGTGGTAGTTGGTTCGTCAGGAGCAGATTCGCTTGGACCCTTGTCGGTAACTGGGTCATTTGATTCTTGTGCCTCGGTTTCAGTCTGTGGTGCTGAGTCTGTGCTAGAAGCTCCTGATGTAGTTTTCCCCGCATCGACAGCGGGTTTCGAAACAGTGGTAGTTGGTTCGTCAGAAGTGGATTCGCTTGGACCCTTGTCGGTTTCTGGGTCATTTGATTCTTGTGACTTGGTTTCAGCCTCTGGTGCTAAACCTGTGTTAGAAGCTACTGATGTTTGCCCTGCATCGACAGCATGTTTCGAAATAGTGGTAGTTGGTTTGTCAGAAGTAGATTTGCTTGAACCTTTGTCGGTTACTCGGTCATTGGATTCTTGTGGCTTGGTTTCAGCCAGAGCAACATCGTTAATATCTACTTGCAATTTTTCTTCAGGTGTTTCACTTCTTTCCTCATTAGCAATTGTATCTGCCTGTTTGCTCGGTTCAATGTTCGTCTGTTCTTTAGACAGAACTTCTGCCTCACCAGCCGTTTCGTTAACCAACTTGTCGTACGAGTTTGCTTCTTCGTCCTGTACGGGACCTTCAATCGCTCCATCGTTTTCCACATCTAGCTTTTCTTTTTCTATGCTGGCTAATATTTCATCTTCGTTTTTCTCGGCGTCTTGAACTTCAACTATATTTTCATTCTCCTGTTTCTGCACATCATCTTTTGCTTTTTCTTCTATTTCGGTCTCTTTTATTGCTGTGTGTTCATTTCGTTCTGTTTCGTGATTTTCTTTCGTTGTATCTTCTTCAGTCGTTAACGCTTCTTTTTCTGACGCAGGCAACTGTTCAGTAGTAGTGACATCATCAGTAACCTCATTAGATTCGTTTTTGTCCTTGTCATGTGTAGCTGGTGGAATGCTGTTAGTGACTTCATCGATGACAGCTGCATCTGCACTCTCCTCTTCTGGAGAAGGAGACGGTACGTCGCGATTTTCCTCCTCATGCTCGCTCAAGGTCGACTCGCTATCATGTCGTGCGGTACCGTGGTGACGCTCCTCAGTCTCGACATCCTAAATCCACAAGACGTTAAGGTCAATGCGGTAGGTTTGTCACAGTGCAACCCTGATACAAGCGGTCACTTACGAGACCGCAGCCAAGTGGTCGCATTATAAAACAAGCTGTAACCTATTTCAAACGATATATAAATATTTGTGACTGTGTCAAGGTGGTCGAGATGTCAGTTTGTTTGCCAGTCTGGGGGCTCGTGGACGCAATATTTTTTATTTTCTGGTCAAGTAAAAATCTTCACAATTTTATAAAAGTTTAGGTGAAGTAAGTTACAAGATACAGACACGTAGCAGCGTAACATGTTTCCTTTCACCACAAACTCCTTGCTAGAGTCCCTGTAGCTGATTTAAAGAATCGCTGGCCTTTCGTAACCCCTGCTAACTGCATGTTTTTGATGAAAAGCAAAAGTCACCATTTTGTGCTAATTCACTTACGAAAACACTGCGTGTATAGAAATACCAATGCAATATCATTGTGAGAATGTGGGAACAACGCCATTTATTCACTGTGGCCGTCAACATACCTACAAAACTTTAATCAAAAACACAGGAATTGGATTTAAAGTCTTTGTTGCAGAGTCTTTTAACTTCTTAACGTTAACTTTGTTTTGAATTTATTTTTTTCTATTCGAATCAAATAATAAAATTGAAATCAAGAAAAAGGAAACTATTTGGGACGGAATCAACATCATTATAATTTGTTTGGATTGGGCGTAATTTACGGAGTAAAAAGTAAGTGGAATTTTTAATTGGACATATCCAATCAAAATATTGTGCAAACACAGCAAACCCTGAAATTTCCACATTGGTAACTATTTAAATTACATTATCCCTCCAATCTCTACAACTGGTGACATGATGCGAATTTGATAAACATCAGATAGTGTGTCTTGGTCACTCGATTTCTCACGAAGGCATTAAACTATTACCTGATAAAGCGGAAGCGATTCAAAAATATCCCTTGCCCTGTAATGTGAAACAACTCCGGCGTTTTCTCGGTGTGATTCAATTTTATAATCGCTTTATTCCCAAGGCTGCTCAATATCTTGCCCCTTTGAATGACATGTTGCGTGGGAATGTTAGAGGAAGTAAATCTCTTTCTTGGAATGTAGCAGCGGAGACGGCATTTTTTCGAAGTAAATCCTCACTGGCAGATGCGTCACTATTAGTATTCCCTACTGCTAGTTCTCCTATGAGTATTTATGCTGACGCAAGTAATATTGCTATTGCTGCCGTATTGCAGATCAAACAGTTAGGAGCTTGGTGACCCCCGACAACTAGACACAACATCGAAGAAATTAGCGGCAAGGCCAATTTTTACCCTTGATGATTGAACATTTTTCATCGCCTCCATTCTAACCTTTGCGTTTGCCGATTTTGTGCGGTCTGTTGTTAGTTTTTCGTGCGACTAGAAATTTTGGAAGTCGTTTTTGCAAAATTCTCCGCATGCATTCTATTCTTACACGATCAAAAGTTATGTCTCATCACAACAGTTTGCATGATCGCCCACTGTAAGAAACGGGATCCGCTGGGTAAGTAAATTCAATTCAGAATTGCTCAGTTCTATTGCAAGTTTTAAATTACAAATCAACGCCTAAGGACAAAACGGAAATCCAAAGAATGAACAATTCTAAATAAAGACGCTTAAAATTCACGAATGCAGGTGACCAAAACGCGCTGTAATTGAGAAACAATTACGATAACTGTAAAGATCCGGTTCAGAGATCCACTACAAGAACTCAAAAAAATTTTGTCGAAATAATTTTTAAAATGATATCTCTTGTCCAGTACTTCTGGTGCAATAGAATACATTTTGCAAAATTTACCACAATAAGGCTTTCTTTTCTTTATGGGCTTGTTATAAGTGGACGGAAAAAGGGACTCGGAGAGCTTCCCTATTATAATGAGCCACCGCACTTTTTACGCTACAAATTTACAAAAAAAAAAACGCTAGCAAAAGATCATAGGCTGGGTTTGTCCTAACAATCCTCACGTTGTGATTATGTGTCCGAAAACAATGTCACTATACCGTGAAGTTTAGCAATATATTGTATACAGAATATTAAAGTGTATGGCAATTACGTACTAAGTATGGGATTAGCACAAGTAACTGATGTTCATCGGACTTCTACATCATATTGATAGTGAGCGTGCAAGAAGTATTCAAACAGTCAATTATTTCACGTTGTAACCCAATTGAATTGAGCAAGCAGTTACATAGCCTCACTAAATAAGAAAAAAACTATTTTTTTTTGTAAAATCAAACGCCAGCCAGTCATATTAAAAGGAGTCGATGGAAGAGAAGCTGAACTCTTTAAGGATCATAAGATTCTAATTGATAACACTTGAAACAATTCCATAATTGTTGGTAACAATGGGAAAATAACGGATTTCAGAAAAGTGGTTATTGCATTATCATGGCATAACAATTACGAATTGTGGGACATATATTACCCAGTATCCGTCAAAGAGTAAAAGAAGGTTGCTAGGGTTCGTACAAAACCGTTAGCTCTACCACAAAAACTGTTCCCCTCTCGGTAATTGTTGGCTAGCTACATTCCTGGGTGTGATTGATCACAAGATTTCATGAACAACCCTACGAGGGAATAAAGTTTTTAATTCACGTTTAATACAATATCAGCGATTAATAACGTTATCTTTAATATTAAGCGTAGTTTTGAGCACCTCAGACAAGATGGCTACACGTGTAATAACCATAGGCTTGAGGTACTTGGTAAACAGCAATAGTGCTCACACTTCCGCTAATTATAATCGATGCTGGCGTTTATAGTTAGCTGAATGACGTTTTCCATTGTATTTTGAAACATTAGCAGACTAGTTAGATTTCATTACACTCATTTGAAACCCCAAAAATTCGCTGATTGTTTACCTTAGGCAAACCCAAAATGAGAGCGCTACTCAAAATAAACTACATGTAATGTAGGTGCAAAAAAGCATCTATTATTTTAGGCATTGGTCCAACGAAGCGAAACTTTGCATTACGCGATTATCTTTTCAATTGATCCTCTGTTACACAAAAAAAGGCTTAATGTCGTAGATCCTCTGTTACACAAAAAAAAGGCTTAATGTCGTTAAAAGTAAAAAAACAAGAGTTACTTAAATTTGCAGAGGTGAATTCTGCATTCCACAAGCCATATTTAATAACTAGCACTAGCTTGTGACTTCCACCAAGTGCTAAGGAGATTTAGCACATTCATGATATCAAAGCCAAAAGTCTTTTTTGGTTGACAAGTTGTCAACAAAACTAAGCTTTTGATTAACTGCGCTCATTTCTGATTAGTGATTGCTTTTGACTACATGCCTACTTATTATCCTGTACTTCATTGAACAAAGTGTTTGCAATTCGAGGGGCTTTATTTGGCGTTTTGCAATAGGAGAACAAAGTCACGTGCTTTTTCCGAGGGTATAACTTATATGTCAGTTGCTGCGAATAGACCATACGCGGAAATACCAATTTATAAAAATCAGGACAAAAAAGAATTACATCTTTGCTCTCGTTTGTTTCCGGTAAGTTCTTTTTTCAAAATTAGATTTATTCAGAGTCTACCAGACTGCAAATTTTATCTAGTTTTTCGATTACTGGCGTTTTTTGTTTCCCAAAAGAATAGATTGAGAATATATAAAAATAACATTGGCATTTAAAGCATCTGTTTCTGTCGAAAAGCTTTTAGCGGGATTTCATTTGTTCAAATAAGCTTTCAGAAGTAAAAAAATAAAATTTATTTAACTGTCAATTACTACCTGACTAAAATTGATTTTATGTTCGGTTAGTGGAAAGAAAATTGTTCATTGTGTAACTCTGTATACGTTGCTAAAATTAGCACATCAGCTGTATGACAGCAGTTTAAAAAAGCAAAACGTACTAAAAACTTGCTTTCCTACGGAACTGTACCTTTTCTCCGTCAAAAGAGCCTTGTTTCAGTAAAGCTTTTTGTTTAAGAAAGTTTTTTCAAAAAATCCCTTAAAAAACGCTTTTTTCTGTATGCCCTCCCCCTCCCCCCCTTAAACGCAACCACTAAATTTGAAGTAAAGCTTTGCAATTCGTTAACCAGACAGCAGCAGGTGTAGCAATTTTATTCAGGAAGGCTACAGAATAAAGTAAAAGTAGAAACGTTGAAGTTTAAAAGAATTTAATAATATGTGTTTCGTGATTATTTCAAATGCCAATACAGCAAGAGAGAGAGAGAGAGGGAGAGAGAGAGAGAGAGAGAGAGAGAGATCTAATGTTTTAAAGCCGGTTTGGTTTTGTTAGAGAAAATGGCCGGATTGATCTTATCTTGCTCTAAAGTTTATAAACAGCATTGTGCCATTTCGGTTTGTCAATGGCATCTTCCTTTTTTAATCCAAACTGTTTTATCACCTGCCTTCTCCACGTTACCTTCAGTGCCCACGCCCTCTTCTTCCAACCACTTCAAAATCTAACGCTCTTCTTGTCACAGCCTATTTATCCATCCCCAAAATGTCCATACCATCACATTTCATTTGCTTCAGCTATTCTGTCCAAAGTTTCTTCCAAACCCAGCAAGTTTATGAGATCTGGACTACTCCTTTTCTCAATTAATTTAATTCCACACATTGCTCCTATCATTGCTGTTTCAGTTCTTCTCAAAATCGTCATCTCACTCGCCTTCAGACATCCTGTCTCACTCCGTACAACATCGCTGACTTTACCCAACTCTGATAAATTTGTCCTTTTTTTTAAAGAAGGCTTTCTTCCATCAAACAACTCCCCACATTGTCTAAATTTTATCCATCCGATTCTTGTTATCGCTATCACAGCTGCTTCACTTTCACCACTCCCCCATTTAATCTGTCCTCCAAGCAACAAAATTTACTAGCTTCACCTAGTCACAAAACGTTAACTGTTCAGCTGCTTCGACAATTCCTTTTATTGCTTCAATACAATTCTCATAAACAAAACCTTTTTCCAGAATTGAAGCAACACTCTTCAATTTTGCACATCTACCATGCACCCACTTACCACACAGTGAGAGTGGGGGTTAGTATGGTGAAAATGGGGGTAAGCGCGGTGAGTGTGGAATTTTGCCAGGGTGTGTTGGATGGAAAAGGAATGCCGGATAAATGGCAAACGAATGAGTTGGTGGCGCTTATCAAGAGAAAAGAAGACGTAAGAAATTGTAATGCATACAGAGGAGTAAAGTTGTTAGAGCATGCTCTAAAGATTGTTGAAAAAGCGCTGGATAAAGGGATTTGAAGACGTGTTGATGTTGATACAATGCAATTTGATTTTATGCCCGGCAGAGGAACGACAGACGCCTTGATTATTGTAAAAATTATGCAAGAGGAATATAGAGGTAAGGAGAAATAGTTGCATGTGTGTTTTGTAGATATTGAGAAGCCATTTGATCGAGTTCCAAGAAAGGTGATGGAATGGGCGATGAGGAAGAAAGGCTTACCACACGTAATTGTCAGAGCGGCGATGAGCCCCTATCACGTGGCAAAGACGAAAGTTAGAATGCGATCAGAGTTGCCTGAAGAATTTTTGAGGCAACTTGTTGTGCATTAAGAATCTGTGTCGTCGCTGCTGATTTTTGTAATTGCTGTAAATGTAATGGAGAAGAATGCGTGAGAGTTTGATGAATGAAATTCTGCATGAAGATGGTTTGGCTTTAACAAGTGAAAGTACGAGAAATTTAAGAGAAAAGTTTTTAAAATGGCAGACGGCTTTAGAGGGCAAGGAGCTGAAGATTAACAAGAAGATCAAAGTAATGGTTGGTAAATCTAAAGAAAAAATGCTGAAGAGCAAAGTTGATAAGAATTCTAGATTATTAATTGCCGGTGTTGATGTGTGCACTACGGTGGTTCAAAAAGGTTTCTTTTTTCGGAGCGCTATCACTCCCTCAAACTATGAGATCGCATTAAAAAACGTTACAAAAAAATTTCGACGCCTGTACTCCAGTACTCTCTCTCTAGATTTTTTTTCCTTCTTTATATTCGGGAAATCCCCTACTTTTTTTTCGTTTTTTGAATTATTGGCTGATTTTTTTTGTTTTTCTTAAGTTGCTTTGCTTTCTACGCGCTGATGTTGATTCCGAGCGTATTTTCTTGTTTCAGTCATTGCGTCATTCACCTTGACGCGAATTCCTGATTAGGAATGCTTACATCAAGCAATTTTGCCTCGAACTTTTCATAATATTCTTGATAACTTTTGCTAATACAGATAAAAACAGTAGATGTTATTTAGGAACGTAGTGATTGCAATAGATGAATAACTTTACAAGCTTTAAAATACAAAAAAAAAACAATAATGGTCAGATTGTAAATCATACAGAGGTGCAATGAAAAACAGAAATTATAGACAAATAAATCTCACGACAATTACATATATGCTAAGAGTTTTTCCTTAAAGTTCGGGTGCTGTTTTTTGATGCTTTTAACGCAAGGCGTTTCGAGGTTTCATTGTTCAGCGTCATTTGTCAAAATGTCGTTGTAATCTCCCAATGACTTGATATTTGTCCTGCAGTGTCATTAATGACTTTGATGTTTGTGACCAAATTTTCAAGTCTGTTGTAACTTTCCAACTGGATTCACTGGTCAGTGGAGGAATCCAAAACTTGTAAACTGGTGGAGAGTAAGCCAAGTCGGCAATGCTGTCTTTTGGTAAAGGTATTGCGATTTCTGAATTAATTGAGAGGACCTAATGGGCTTTGAAATGATTGGTTCATTTGAGGATGTTTCGTTTAGTGAAAGAGGATCAGAAATCGCAATTATAGGTCGACGAAGTTCAATCACCCTTAGTGTTCTCAAAAAAATTGCCCTAATAACCCAGGTAGTGTCAGACGCAGATCGCGAATCGACTTTGAAGCAATGCATTGAACGTTTGGACGCTCTTGCTCAAGAAACTGATAAAAGTTGGGACCAACTTCCTTCTAGTTATAGCTAGTACATAGCAAGGTCAGCAGCAAATATGCTTGTTTTCATAAAACAAGAGATTAATGCAGGGTTTCTTGCAATTCACAGGAACGAAAAGTTGCCGAAAAATCTGGCGATAGCAAAAACACCACGCTTGGCAGTTTTTTCCCAGTCAAGAAAAGATTGTAAACTTTTAATGACAAGGCTGGACGCTTAAGTCATTACAAAACGACAAGATGATTGGGAAATATTGATTAAGCGTGTAGTGATGTGCTTTAATGCTACAGCTTCTAACTTTGCAAGATTTTGTGGTTCCTGTATTCTCCTAGAAGCCCTACATGGCCATTTATTTTTGTGAATTGCTGGTTGCCTTCACATGTTTGAGGTAACTGCCCATGCTTTCAGATGCCTATTTGGGGATTCTACCAACTAAGGCGTGCAGTTGTTTCAACAACTAAAAACAATTGGCAATCAACTGACGTAAGAAAAGCATTTTCTCACCTAAAAGATTGATTTCGGCTTCCGCCCGACAAGATATAGAGTACGCTCAACTGTCTCTTATGAGCGCTTAGTCAAATCCTGCAACATATCTGCCACAAGATTACTATGAAGAAATTTAGAACTCGGCCAGTTTTTATTAAGAGAGAATCGTTTCTGAAGTTCTCTTTCGGCGCCCTGGAATTCAGCACAAAGCAAAGTAGAAGTCTTCATGCACTTTATTTTTTGAAGATGATTTTACAGCAAAAGTAATTTCAAATTGAATGAGCAGATGCTGAAAAATTATACATTTTGGCGAATTTGTGACTGAATTCTACTCGCCTCTTTGGTTTGAATACCTCCTAGCTTACACAGCTGAATTTCATAATCTTCAATTCTTTAAAGAAAATGCTTGATTCGCAAGCTTTACCCACTTAGACAGTCGCACTTAACAGTATTTTAAGCACCAACTTCCATTTGTGGTACAGGTAACTTAGTGAGGAACTGACACCATTTACTTTGTGCTGCAAACAACTGGCACCAGAGGTGAAAAACTATTGCAATTATAAGGCAACAATGGAAACAACGTATCTATCCACAAGAAGCTGTATTCGCCACTGTTTTAACAAAGACTCAACTTCTAGATTAGGCAGGTCAACGATCAGTGTTTGTTATTTCAGCATTTCGACTTCACGATTGATGATTTGCAGTTTTTACCACATGCACACAGCCACTGGCCGATGGATCCAGTTGGAAAGTTACAACAGACTTGAAAATTTGGTTACAAACATCAAAGTCATAATGACACAAGTAATTGACGTGAGATTATTTCTGTTTTTCATTGCACCTCTGTGTGATTTACATTTTGGCCATTATTGTTTTGTTGTTTTTTTGTATTTTAAAGCTTCATAGAATTATTTTGCAATCTCCATGTTCCTAAATGAACATCTGCTGTTTTTATCTGTATCAGTAAAAGTTATCAAGAATATTATGAAAAGTTCGAGGCAAAATTGCTTGATGTAAAATAGTCCTAATCAGGAATTCGCGTCAAGGTGAATGACTCAATGATTAAAACAAGAAAATACGCACGGAATCAACATCAGCGCGTAGAAGCAAAGCAACTTAAAAACAATGAAACAGCAAATAATTCAAAAAACGCAAAAAAAAAGTAGGGGATTTCCCGAATACAAAGAAAAGGAAAAACTCATTTCCAGAGCGAAAACTGGAGTACAGGCGTCGAATTTTTTGTGGCATTTTTTAAAGCGACCTCACAGTTTGAGGGAGCGGTAACGCATTTTTGAAAAAAAAAATATTTTGAACCACCCTAGTGTCTACATACTCTCATTGCCTACTTTTGAAGAGATTAGCTGATGGACCAACTTATTTTTTATAAGAAGGGTTAACAGCTCCAGCCCTATTTTAGATTAGCATTTAATACTTGTGTGTAACATGTAATAATCCAATGTAATGACTAATGGTGCATGAGCTTTGAAAATTTGGGGAATCCGATTCCCCTTAAAATGTAGATCTAAGCTAATGGAAATTCTCTGTTGCTTTTAAAACTATATGTACGACCCTGGCGATGTCAGTGTTATAGATATTTTTGCAGTCGTACAAGAGCCTACAGCGCCGCGAAAAAAATTTTGGGAGAGCCAGGTTCCTCATAAATATTTCAACAACTTCTCTTTTGTGTTACCAAAAAAGGTCTATTCCAATTTTTTAAGATGATCCCTCAATCACAAGAACGTCACTCTTGATCTCCAAGTTGATCTGAAAAAAGGTTATCAGCTTGTCAGTGAGGTAGTTTTTCAAAAAATCTGGGGAGTGGCCATGGCCCTTTTGTCCCCTCGCTTCTGGTTGTAAAATTGTGAGGTTAAGAGCTCAAGACCAGTGTAGTTCTGTGCAGTGTTTGAGATGCGAGATGTTCTGGTGGACTGAAAGGTTGTCGCCTTCACATAGCTGTGAAATTCAGTGCGCAATTCGTCCTGGTTTAATTTGCACGTCGTGAGCAAAAAATATTCGTACAAATACTTACTGGTATAATTTCAGCTGTTTCTGGCAAGTCACATCGCTCCGCGGTTTTTTGCATTTTTTCCGTCGTTGGTATTTTGGATCACTGAATAAATTTGCACTGCTTCTAGTAGAGCAGTTGCTACAATATTTTCAATAAGCACTGCATCATTCATTGCTTCTTTTAGTATTCTTTGAGCCACATTGGCTAGATTGTTATGATTTTTGATCAGCATGTCCCCTGTCCTCCTCAGATCATCCTCAGGAGGAGGAGGAGGAAAGTAAGAGCAGTGAGGGGACTCACAAGTGGTCTG